>VZRM01000410.1:558833-574622 GCA_013397955.1 Grantiella picta | reverse complement strand
CTGCACTCCATCCCCACCCCTGCACTCCATCCCCATCCCGGCACTCCATCCGCATCCCTGCACTCCATCCCCATCCCGGCACTCCATCCCCATCCCGGCACTCTATCCTCATCCACACCCTCCTCCGGCACTCCATCCCCACCCCTGCATTCTATTCCCACCTTTGCATTCTATCCCCATCCCTGCACTCCATCCCCACCCCTGCACTCCATCCCCATCCCGGCACTCCATCCCCACCCCTGCGCTCCATCCCCATCCCTGCACTCCATCCCACGCCGCCAATCACGGGCAGCTCCCGTTGCGTCGCTCCGCCGCCGGGGCGCGCTCCGAGCCCGTCCGGGAGCGCTGGGCAGCGCCGGTGGCTCCGCTCCGCCCCGCTCCTCGCTGCTGCTGCCGTGGATGGCAGGAGCAGCTTTGCTGCCGTCCCAGGCTGTGCAGGCACGCTCGCACACGTTCCGCGGGTACTGCCGTTCCTTCTGGCGGCACCGGGCGCTCTAATTACACTGGAACCGTCGAGTTAACCTGAGTTTAGCTCTGAGGCTTTGGTGCTTTTGGTTCAAAGCTGGGAAGGCACTTGCCTACAGAAAGTTTCGGCTTTTCTTGAGGCCACTAGCTGCTCTAATCACACCTCTGCCTAGCGCTTCTGCTTTTCCCAGAGAGACAGACCTTATCCTGGCTGGTTCCTGAGGTAAAAAAGCATGTACTGCAAGGGCAGATATAGATGAAGAGATTGTAGCCACCCTGCTTGCGAGAGGGAACAGGTTGCCTGTCCACCTTGGGAGCAGCAGCCGTGGTGTCCTTGGGCAATTTCTCAGAGTTCATATCTCCATGAAGCTGCCTCAATTGAAATTAAAAGCGACTCTATCTTCAGTGGGGAATTTAAGCTTGGGATCTGCAGCATTCCAACTAGATCGTTGAGCCACACAGGTGCAAACTCCTCACATAGGCAAGATCATAAAAAAAAATTGTGTATGCAACTGAACTTGATAATCACAGCCAAATGGTTTGTGCCTTTGGTGTAACTTAGCCCTTGCAGCTTTTGGCTTGATTGTCTATGAAAAATATGATTAAGTGATAGGGCTGTGTGCTTATGTGTCTGTATATGTATATAAACACTTGTCTGTCTCTTCCACCCTCTGTCCAATTCTAACCAATTCAGGTAATTGGTCAGAGATGTCAATGTTAATAATTTCAGGCAAGTTTTGTGGAGATAGATAGTCTAAGGCTGCACTAGTCTACAGCTCAGGAAAAGCCTGCAGCTGACATCCCTGTTACTGTCTTACCACACAACAGAGAACCCACACCTTGCAACATTAATCCATAGAAAACCAGGCTGCATTGGTCCTGCTGCTCTCATCAATATTATTTGGTTGTTTTTCCTACTTCTCATCTATGAGAAAGCTTAGAAACTCAGAACTCCAATACTTGAGAGAAGAAACACCTCAGAAGCAAGAGCACTATGACTCTTGTGATTACCTGCAGATCAGGAGGTGTATCTGGCTCTGGATGCAGCCTGAACTGAGCAAGGCAGGAGAGAGGTTAGCTCAGAAACACAGCAGGAGCTAACAAGAGGAAAATATTTCATATCTTGCCAGTTGTCAAAGACTGCTCTGTCTGAGCGTGGAGAAGTGATAGAACTAAGAGAGCTGATCATTGAAAAAGATTGTGACTTCTATCACTGAGATGGGTCCTATAGTAAAAATGCTTAGTTCTCTCTGTGACTATAAAGTGAGGCTAGATTAGCTCTGATTTTACATTTCTATATGGAGACCTTTTGTTCAGTTGAAGCAATCTGCCTTCTTTCGTCCTAAGTGATAACAATTTGGAAGATTTAGAAAATTAAACTTGCAAGATTAAAGATATTAAAGATTAAATAATTTACTAATAAATGAAACTGACTGTAAAGAATATGCTAAAATACAGGAGAAAAAATAGAAGCTCTCAAAAAACCAAATTGTTTTTCAAGACTTGATGCATTTAGGCATGACAGAGCTAGGAATAAAGATAATTTTCTCAAGAGTTCTTAAATGACATGGACTTTCTATTTTAAATACTACTTTAGTGTGTTTTGCTATTTTTCTATTTTTTTATTTTATTTTAAATACTTTCTCTCTGCCTGTACAGGGCAGAGGGAAGATCCCTTTCTCCAGGTCTCAGGGAGAAGGCAGATATCATTCTCCAGGCTGGGGAATGATCTGTCATGTGTGGGTTCACTGTGATGGGAAGGGGCACATCAGGTTCCCTGACGCTCTTTGGGCATTGTGGACAAATTCCTAGCGAGATTTTGTTATTAAGATTCCCACTCTGTTATTAGCAGTGTTTGCAAGGTAGAACTTCTTGGTAGTCTTGTAATTCCAGGCTTTGCTGTGGCAGAATATCCATACCCAGGGAGCAGCAGCTGCCAGCAGCAATAACAGCTACAGATCCTGCCTCACACCAGCTGTGATCTGATGCTGTCTGCTGCTGCAGAACAGCCTTTGGTTTCCAGTCACACTCCATGCAGAGAAAAGGCTTGTGCAGCCTCACTGTCATCATCACCTTTTCAAATCCTTTAAGCCCTGACAGAGAAATGTCACAAATAGAGTTACACCCTGAAAATCTTGTGTCCCACAGGTTTCCTGGAAACTGATGAGCAGATATTGCTTTATTGCTCAGCGAAGTGAAGCTGTTCCTCTTTCTGGTAGACATGCCAGGCTGCTGAGTGAGTAGCATACCTAGACTTTGAATGAGACAGAGCATATAAGGTATCTTGCCCAGCTATCATGTAAAACACTTGGAATAGGAACATTACAAGAGAGATACAGAAGGCATGAAAGCAGAGATGAGTGTAGTAGGAGGCCTCAGGCAACACACGAGGGAGCTATGTGTCTTAGTTCACTTAGGAGAGCACAGGAGAAAATGGAGTATAGAGATGCTTATTAGGGGAGAAAAGAGAACCTGGCAACACTGCAGCATTGGCTTTATTGGATAAAGAGAGGAAACCAATATAAAAAACAGAGCAGATCCATAAAACGTAGGGTGGGGAGGTGAAATGGAAGAGGACTGGCTTTCTATGTCTTGCTACTCACAGAACTGTCTTGTGCAGATCACCTGTAGTAGAGGATCAGTGGGGCACTTACAAAAAATATGGTAATACCTGATGAAGCACCAAAGAACAGTTAACTCCTGTAAAGGAAAGCAATGGAGTACACCTCAGGAGAGTGGGAGTGTCTGTGGATGCTAGGAATAGACAGTGCTCACTTGTGTACATGAAGTCTTAACAGATGTTTGGTTGCTATGGATTTTATGCAGGTGATCTACTTCCTTTTCCATTTTTGCTCACATTGCAGCTTTACTGTGACAGTCACTACTGAAAGAAATGCTGCTCTACTTGAGGAGCATCAGAATGCAAGGTCAGAGTACAATAATACCAGTGTCCTACAGAAGCCTTCTGGTAGGAACCCATTTTTGGCTTCCGTGCCATCAGGTGGCTCAGTTCCCCTTTGCTCTGACCAGCAAATGCTGGCATAGGGCAGTGCAGGAGGAGAAGCAGGATCGCTTGGCTGCTTCTGCTGGTGATGTGTCAGCAAATCCCACATATTTCAGGAGTTCATATAGAACAAGCTGGTGCCTGAGGGCTTCCCATCTCATGCTTGTGATAGTCTTGGCAGCCTGTGGCTTCTCCACTATGTGAGTGGTAGCAGTGAAAGCACAAGCACCTTTTTTGCCCATCTTGAATACAGGTTCTCATAAAGGGGCTCATCTGAACAAGGTTGTGAGGAAGGGAGCAAAGGGCTTTGCACAGTGGTTTTATATGTTCATACAGTGCTCTGAAATCCTCAGGGATAAAGCATTGCACTCCTCAACCTGAATCACCATAGTGCAGAAATATATGTATTTATTATATGAAACAATTAAGAAATACAAATACATTTTCTGACTAATAAGTAAGACATAACAGAATTATAGGACATTCTGAATTGGAAGGGGCCCACAAGGATCATCAGTCCAGCTCCTCACCCTGCACAGGACAGCCTCAAAATGCACACCACATACCTGACAGTGTCTTCCAAACACTTGTTTGGTGTGGCCGTGATTATTTTAATATTAATGTCATGGAGGTTTTTTACTACAAATGTAATGATTAAAGGCAAAGAAGCTGTTTAATAAAGGCAAAGGTGTCTTGGGGTTTGGCTTGTAATAGTTTGTGATTAGCATTCTTTCCCCAAGGCTGCTTCTGTGAAGGCAAGCCAAAGGCACTGTGGCAAACCTCAGGCTGTCTAAGGATACGTCAATACTGCTCTGTTGAATCCCGGGATCCGGCGTTTCAAGTCACACTTCGGGAGAGAATGAGGAATCCCAGCCCTGCCGAAATGGTTGATGCAACTGCAGGCAGGAGTGTGGCAATGAAGCCTGTAATTGTGACAGGCACCGGTGGAGGTCAGTGTCTCCCCGGGACAGGCTCTCCCAGCCCCGCAGCGCGCTGTGCCCACCGCAGCCCTTCCTGCTCCGCCTGAGGATGTGCCTGCGGCTCCCACCCGCCTGCTTCTCTCTGCTTAAATTCACCTCGTTTCTCCCCATCGTTTCAGGGATGAGAGCATCAGCTGTTCAGCCTCGATATTCAGCCTTGTCACAGCAGAAGTGCTGCTGGATCTGACCAAGAACAAAACTTTCCAGAACCTTTGGGATGGAATGAAGGTTTCAGGCGTCTCCAGAGTCAGGCAGCACATGAATGTGGCTGTTTCGGGTTAACTCTATGCCTCTCATTCTGTGTGAATGCAATGAAGATCAGCTCCTTTGCATGAGACTTTAGGCAGAGACTGTGTGTTTTAAGATTCCACCACAAGCCAGAACAGTTTTACAAAGGACATAAGCCAAGGTCATATTGTAACACTGAAACCAAGCCAGATCTTTGGTTAGGAGGGAAAATCACATGGTTAAAACCTAATTGTTGTTTTATCCGGTTTGCCAAATGCCTGTCAATATTCATTCCGTTTCTCCTGCGTGTGTTTTTGGCTGCTGTATCAGAAGTGCCAGGAGAGCTGGACTTTCAGTTTCACATGGACTTTGAGTGAAAGCGAGAAAAAGTCTCTGCTTTTGTCCACACTAGAAGCACAAGCTGTCCCCTCAAATGTACACAGCAGGGTACTAAAATATGTAAAGGTAATTGCCAGCAGAGTCTAGCTGCCTGGCTGGGGACAGCTGCATTGGAGACAAATCAACTCTCACAAGCACATGGAGAGCCCAGAGGAGAAGAAAGTGAATGGCAGCATCTGGATGTAACATGGCCAAGAAGGGAAAGACTGGAAGATTCAGGCTGTTTAGCCCAGAGAGGAGGTGTATGAGGAGAGACACTGCTGCAAATGGGGAAATGAGTCTTTTCTTCTGCATGGACTCAGTAACAGGCTTGAACTGCAAGGAAAATTGAGTGCTAGAAAATGTTTTCCCTGGAAAGCAAGACATTCTGGCATCTACTGAAGGACTATGAAAAAGTCCAGGGCTCAAGCTGAAAAAAAGCAGGTTAGGCAACTGGAGAATTGATACTACTTTGGCCAGTAGGAGCTGAGGTGTGTGTTTCCACATTCATTTTGAAAGATTGTCTTAAAGGTAAGAACAAACCCAAAGTCTTCCTTTCTGTCCCCACAACTTACACCTATATTCCAAAGCAGTCAGAGATTGGGAAATAATATTATGAAATAAAGCCTGGGTCATTCCTTTTTCTGCTATAAGGGATGCCCACTGTTCTAGTTAATTGTCCTTGGCTACCTCTTGAGCAGGGAAAGCTGTAGAGCACAGACCTATTACATGCAACTGAGTTAAAATCCAGCACAGCTGCAGCATAAGGGGCTTGGGATCACAGTTGCTCATTTTTTTTGACCACTTTTCTTGTCCTGCTCTGTACAGAAGTTGGTTAGGCAGGGATTAGGTAGAATAATCCTCCTTATCTACATGCCTCAAAGTTTTGTCTGTCACAGACACAAGATCCTGGCACTGCTGTAATGAAAAGAGAGGCTCTTCTCCTTCTCTATTCCTACACTTACCTGCTGATCAGAAATAAGGCAGCTCCTTCTAGATGACCAAGATTAAATTTTCCAATTTTTCATCGCAAAATACTTACAGTTATTTTACTACTCTAGAAATATGAGATTCACAATGAGTGTTCTCCATATCCCCTTCACAAACAAGTGAGATCCCTTAAATGGAAAAAAAAACCACCCCAACATTCTTTTTGGAGAAAAAAGCTGTGAGACTGGGTGTTTAGTTGAAATCTACCAGGCCAACAGATGCTCATCCCAGCACAGGTACAGTAAACTGCCATGCACTGGTATGGGAAACAGATTAGGAGAACCCTAGATGGGAATGAGAGGCAGAATTATTTCCCTCGTGAGTAAAAGTCAGAGTTGTCTTTGACTGCCTTGAAACTGGTGATATGAGAATTCCTTCATCCCTCCCTCCCTAATCAAGAAATGTGTAATAAGTAAATTTTTAATGCATTGGATTAATTGTTCTGGTCTCCTTGCAAAGTGCTGCGAGTGCCATTACTGCAAAATCCTAGATAAAACAATATGAGGAATAGCTACATTTTATTAGGAAAAAAAAAAGTCTGTTCACTTGGTATCGTGTAAGGCAAAAAGACAAGGAGGCAGAGGGTTTCTGATTTGTGTCTGGGCTTTTGATTAGAGGTTACTAAGCAACACTAGGCCTGATCTTACCCCCGCATTCCTTCTTAGAATGCAGTGTCTGTTAACACTCAGGTCAAAGCTGAACTTATGTATACATTCAGCTGACATCAAAGGCATGCATTGGTGCAAATGAAACAGTGATTCCCTGATTTTCAGGGAGAGGTCAACCCCAAATGCATACTTTATTGAGCATATTTGGTGCATGCAGATATCACTCTGCCCAATACTGGCATGCATTTCGTTTCAACAGGGTTATTTCCCTAGTTTTGTTGTTCTTCCTTGCCTGCTTCCTCCCATCCCATGCCCAGCAGCCTATGTGCTCCTGTTAGGGGTGTACATTCCTGTTCATTCCTCAGTGACAAGGCCTACTAGGATATGTCCTCGTGGAAATACTAATGCAAGAATTAGTTGGGTGGATTACACTGAAATAGCGTGAGACTTACTTGGGTGTTTACCTAAACACTTTTCCCAAGCAATTTTCCATCGCCTGAATGATGCTGCTCTCAGCCCCAGCTCACTAACCTGCCCTGAGGCCAGGCAAAAAAGCCCCAATCAGCACTGCAAGGTGTCCCTTCGGGATTTGGAAGAGCACAAAACAACTTCAGTGCAGACAGTCTTCTAGAGTTGTTCAGAAGGAAACATCTTCCCACAGTTCTTTGGGATCCCAGGGTAATTCAGCTTAATGGAGTGAAATAGCCATGGGATATATCCGCAGAAATCCCAGCAAGTGCTGACATGGTAACTCCTGTAGCGCTTTTGGAATGGCTGCCTTCACCAATTACATGAATTAACTCAGCAAAGGCTGCTCCATATATAGAGAAAACCCTTCCTGACAGGATTCCTATTGCCATTTACATCATTCCTCAGGATCCACCTTACCCAATATACCCCTGTAAAATGAGCTGCTGAGAAGATGAGAAGAAGATATACTTTATCAGTTCGTGATAAATCACAAATGTCAGTGTGTTTATTATGACAGAGGGGGCTGGTGGTGACTTCTCTTTCCTATGCCAAGTGTGTGCTGGTAGTGACTTATATAAAACACACTGAACTCAAAACAATGCATAAGCATTTCATAAAGTTCTATTGCCATCGGAATAACAGCTCTTTGCAATTTAACAAAGAGAAAGCCCATGGGCTAGAAAAGTGCCCCCTCACTGCTAATAAACTTGGATTAAATGCATATGATTTAATTAACTCAATTTCATAAACCTGCATTCTGGTTTTGCTTGTGCAGCTTGCATGCTAGAGAAGCACACTGGCAGGCTCCCAAAAAATAAACAAATACAGAATATTCCAGGTTGGGCTTGTGCCATCACCAGAGCAGGGACAGCCAAATCTGCAATAGAAATGTCTGCAAACTGCTGGAGGAGAAAAGCAGTGCCAGGGCATAACCCTTTAAATAAAATCCCAGGCTCACGGGTCCCACTGCAGGGCTGTGGCTTGAGAGGTGGGAGAGACGAAGAGAGTATTCAGCTGTCTGGACAAAGAAAAAGAAAACCAGGACTTTTTAACAAATCTGTTATGTTCTTACACAAAGAAAATAAAGCTTATTTTCTTCTAATATTGTTCCCAGGAGAGCTGTATTTGTCAATATGTCAATGTATTAGTCAATTTGTTTTTCTTCATTTGCTTGTAATTCAACCTGAAGTATACATCCAATATGGAAAAATTAGGAATGGAAAAGTCAGAACTTTGATAACTTATATTTGGTAAACTTAGAAAAAACAATAATCTGGAATTTGCAGGGTAATTGTGATAACCTTAACTAAACTTAATCATGACTGCTTCTGCCTATAACAGCATTCTTCTCTGCTAGTCTTTTAGTAAAGTGGTTTTCATTTACAAATTTTAAACACTGAAATAATTACCTAGGAAAATCTTTTAGACTAACTGCAGCTACACTTTCAGGTAAAAGTACAATGAGGTAGTATTTAGTATTTAGTATTTAGTATTTGGTATTTAGTATTTAGTCTTTGCTCTGAAAACAGCTATTCTGGTATAAACCTTTCTTATACTAATTGTGAATTCAGATTGGGAATATGTGCTGGTTTAATTATGCCATAATTAGATGTGCTAAATATAATTCATAGTAAATACACTATAACTGGGAAGATATCACTCTTTTAATTACATTGATATTTGCATTTTTCTAGCACAAAAAGAGTATCATACACACATTCCACGGTGTCAGCTGAGGCACTTTGGTCTGGTTGCAGTAAATGCAAGGTACTGTGTTGTGTTTGAAGCTACACCAAGTCATATCACTGCAGCTTTACCATGAACTAAAAGCATTCATGTGGATTGTTTTCATGGCTCACTTGGCCCATAGTAACTTGCTAAGCCATGATGATTCAGTTATGAATTTGAGCTTGAAGGGAAATGTTTCAGAGTACTCTAATAATGCTGCTGCAGCTGTGAGAATACAAGGATGGGTTTTATATTAACACAAACCCTAACAAAATAGCACTGTCACCTAGCCCAGGCCTGAAAGAGAATTAAACAATGAGTTTTAAGTACTGCTCAAATAAATGAGGACTCTAAAGAGAATCAGTGCTGCTTAAGACACAGCTGATGACCAGCCTGGAACGCAGCACTGTTTCTTCATGCTCACATGAATGTTTCACTTTAATCCGGAGAAAGATGAGTTTTGGTTGAGGAAAGAGCCCTCATAAGGGATTGCCCTTCAGCATGTACTTGAATTTCACTACAAGCACTGGGATTCAAGTTTGAGCTTAAAACTAAACATATGCCTACATCTTTTCCTGCGTGGGGGACACTGATTTAGATGCTGCAAACTATGCAAATTAACCTCTTTTGAAATCTAGCAAGGTGGTGTTGAAGAAGGAAATAAAATTAAAACTTCAAAACCAAGGAAGTCTTTGGATCATTATCCAAAGTTTCAAGTTGAAAATTGTGGTCCTCAAAGTGGAGAATCACAGCGAGATAACACAAGAATGACAGAAATTCCCTAATGTCAACAAAGATGAATCACCTCTGGATCAGGAGGTGGGGGAGAAAGGAGCAGGATTGCCCAAAGGTAACCTAACACTGATAAGCATGGCAGAAATCACACCCCTGGGAGGGAACCAAATGATACCACACTGCTTTTGCATGATGGAATAGGCACTAATCAGAGCCCAAGAAGAAATGCATTGGTTATATAATTGAAAGCTGACTAACGAAGAAGTTATTGTGCAGCTACAAACTCCCCAAAAAGGGGTGCTAGCTTTGCGAGCTATGGCCTAGCACCCCTCTCTGTGCAGAGCAGCATTAAAGCTGGAAGGTGGATCTCAGCTCCGTGTGCTTGTTGGCTCCTGCACTCCAAGAACAGACCTCACTCCTCTTTGAGGGTCAACGAAGTGATGTCACAGAGATCTGCTGCAGCACAATGAAATTATATTAATTGTATTAATTAATCCCAAGGTATTTTTGATGATACAGTTTGTTTACTGCTTGTTGTGTTTTTTAACCTGAGAACTGGATAAGTCAAATAAATTGTTTTATTTGGGATTGGAGGATCTGATGCAAGTGGAATTTTGCCATTGCTCTGAGCAGCTTACTTTCCCCATTGAACTTCACATGTAAATATCCTGGCTACTCTAGATGTGTAAGTAAATAGACATGGGAAGGGCAGCATCAGCTCCAGGAGTCTGTCTGCTCAGTCTTCCTGTTAAAGCTGTAACATAGTGGGATGTGTTCACATGTAGGGTGAACACTTACAGTCAATTACACTCAGTTTATTAGATTAGGTATGCAGAGGAATGGAATAATAGCAGAGTCATATGGCAGAGGAGGTTTGCCATCTGTTATCTGCCTTTAGCAATGGACCAGTTCTCACTGTGGACAACAAAAAATAGGAGTAGTGAAAAAAATAAATGGAATATATGCTTTTAAATTCCCTGCTGGGAATTTGATTCCGAATTCTGCATTTACAATCACGCCATTTTGTAAGCAAACTGCATTATTTTCCAGTATCTTACAGCTAACAGAAAAGATTTGCTAGCAGGCTCTTATTAATTACATTTAATAGTCTTCTGTAAGAAGCCTGTGCAGTGTGCCAAAGGGTACAGGCTAAGGGAAGAGATCCAGATAATGCAATTGACAGCAGCAGAATTGTGCCGAGTTCATTTTGGCAACCATTCATGTGTATACTCTGAGATTTTTGTATTTAAAAAAATGTATCTGTGCATAAATAATAACCCCTGAAACAGAGCTGAGGAGAGACTGTGACAAAAGATTTTCAGGCAGCATAAGTCAGGCATCTAAACCTGAAACTGGGGGACTAAAACTTCTATCCTGGAATTTTATTCAGCTATTAGTTAACAGTCCTACCCTGGGTGAGGTGAGGTTCCTCAAGAACCAAAATGCCACTTCTGCGCAACCACAGCACCTCTTTCTTCCAAAAAGGTACAATTTAGCCTGATGTCAAACCCACCATAAAACCTCATCTGCTTTTAGAAACCAGAAATATCTCCACACGCTTCCCTAATGACCATCTGCAGCTTTCCACATTGTGGCTTTTCTTTAAACCTGTGTAAATGAAATTTGCCTCCTCAAATCTCATTATTAGGAGCCTCTTTGGTGCAACCAGCGAAGTTTGATTTCTTTATGGAAACAATCAGCTAGGAGTAATTCTGTGAGAGCTTGTGAGTTCTGTGACACAACACAATAAATATAGCATTGGTACTGCTGCAGCTGTTTTGGGAGACTGACTTTCTGGGCTCAGTTGACATCCCTTACTCCTGCTTTTCCTCCCACATTTCACTGGAGATTGGTATGGGGTGGGGAGAAGTTGTTTGCAAAACAGACCTTGACCTCATCAGCAGCAAACAAAGGATGCTGAATAAGCAATTAAATCCATTTCTGTGAGGTTTTTTTCAAGCATTTTAGATTGGGATTGCATTTATCTCATTTACTACCATGACTATTCCAAGAACTCATACACCAGATTTTCAAACTCAATCTACATACTGATAGTTGAAGTTTCCCAATTCCTGTTTCTGACCTCCATTAAAACCCCCACATATTTAGAACTACAAACTCTAAAATTTTAATATTAACAGCTGAAGTAATGATTTAGAGGGGCTAGAAGTTACTGATTTAGGAGGGGCTAGAAGTTGGATAATAACCTTCTGGAACTGATTTAAGAAGCTAGAGGCTGGATAATTATTTACTAGGAGCTGCCTGCTGAAAATAATCTATCATTTGCTTAATGATTTTGTGCCTGCCTAGCAAAAGGGAGGATACAGAAAAGAAAGCCAAATAATTGATAAAAATTACCTACTGTGACCAAACGTCCTGCTCTTGGATGTTCACCATACTTACCCTTTAAAACTCTATACTTGTAAAGAAAAAGAAAAATTACACACTATTTTAATCAAGAGATGGGATCATATAAAAGAATGGTTTTGAAGTGAAATATTTTGTAAATCTATTTGATTAACTGAATGATACTCAAATTTTTGCATTTGCCTTGCTTTTAACTTGATAATCTCAATCCCACAGGTAAGAAAAGATAAATTAATTCCTCCAAACTAATCACAAGAGAATGAAATTCCTAGTAATACATCCATTTTCTAAAATGTGTGTGCATAAAATACAAAGTTATATTATTTCACATTTATTTGTGTGGGGCACTTTCAAATATGTGTGTCTGTTTTTAACCACATTATTCGAGTGTCATCTCAGAACAAAGATTTATTTGCTATTGCATCAAAGTCATTGGAAGTTCTGAACTTGCCAAAAACATCCTTCCCTCCGTTTGACCTCACCAACATGTACATTGGGATAGCTCGGTGGTTTTGATATCTTTTTGCCATAAAAAGGGACTTGGACTCAGGGACTTACTGACTTACATGCCTATTTTTAGCTGTTTTTCTACCGAAACCAGCCTTTTATGTTTATATTTTAAAATTCTGTATATTTCTACCTGTGAGTCCTCCCTGTTCCTGAGCAGCTCAGGGCACG
This sequence comes from Grantiella picta, assembly GCA_013397955.1. Classification (NCBI taxonomy): domain Eukaryota; kingdom Metazoa; phylum Chordata; class Aves; order Passeriformes; family Meliphagidae; genus Grantiella; species Grantiella picta. The sequence continues at coordinate 561,990 of VZRM01000410.1, read as the reverse complement.
CTGGCCAGTTTAACTTCACAGATACACGTAGAGGTTTCAAAAGCAAAGCATGTAGTTTAAGTGTCATTACAGCATATAGAAACTTTAATAATTACCTTCTGAGGCTGCTGTGTGACCTCAGGCCTTACAATACACCTAGATTTTCCTGGGAAAGAAGAGAGACAAAGGGCAGGACCCTCCAGCAGCAGGAGAAGCACTCAAGTCAGTCATGCATATGACAAATATGCAGGAATACAAGTTCCCCTAGTTCTGGTGCTCCTTGAGTGGCCTGTAGGTGTACATGATGCTCTTTCTGGTCCCAGTGCTGCCTAGAAACCAGCGCCTATCAAGCAGGATTAAAGACTTGTCTGACTTTGCTATTGTTTGGTGGCTATAGGCAGTGGTCACGTATCTGGACCAGGACTCTGCCCGGACTTCTCCAAGTGATTATTTGGTCTTACACAAAGCTGAGTAGAACAAAGTTTATTAGTGGATACAGTATAAATTCACTGGAGTAACCTGGCTGGTAATACCTGGGATTTTTGTCCTTGAACTTGCTCTGATAGTGGGCTGAGAACAACAGAATATATTGCATTGTGTGTGTTTATAGGCTGTTTAATCAATAAGCTGCTGGAGGGGGATCTTCCACATCATTTATAAATAATGGTGAGAAATGGGCTCTCAGCAGCACAACTGCCCATGCAAAGTGCCTCCATTGACTCCTGCACTGTTATACATTTTGCTGCGTGATTAATTTTACTTGTTCCCTCTCATGAACTGCCCACACCAACATTTACTGCTCTAACCAGAGACATAGCTGTTGCAAAGAACTACCATCCCAAATCAGCCTTTCTAATAACTGGGAAATAAAAGAAACAATGAAAATCAGAAGATATTAACATCAGAGAGCTTCCTGTAGGTCCACAGGCACCTACACCGGACTGTCCCGGAACAGATGCTCTCTGCTGATACAAAATGTTCATTTGCACTCCTGCTCTTTCACAGTTCATCAGGTTTCAGATCTATCATAGGTCTCCTCCCCTAGCTTTGTACTTTGGTGTTGAGCACTGTAAATGTCAAGTCCTGTACTCCACACTCATCTAACTTTCTGACCCTGAATTTTATTATTATTATAGGAATTTATGGCCTACAGATGAACTCTGCTAAAAGTCATCATAGAGTTGATGCAAGAAATTAAACACGTCAAAAGCATGGGTGTGGTACTGCATATGTACTGCAGTATTACTTCAGTACACAATGAGAGGAGGAAATATGGGTGATCACAACCAAGAAATCCTAGTCAGAATAATGAGCAAATTAATTAGAAAATAATATCAGCCTGGTCAAATCCAAAAAGAAGTCTGAAACAATGATGATATATTCATTAATTACTCAGGTGTTTTGATGAATGAAGTAAAAATATGTTGCAATAGATGAATGATAAAAGTATTTAATTTAAGTTATCAAAGTAGTTAATTTTTATGGAGCAGTTTTTCCAAGTAAGAGTTTTTCTGTTCAGAACCTCACCACCTTCACAGTAAAGAATTTCTTCCTAATCTGTAATCCAAACCTACTCTCTGTCAGTTCGAAGCCATTCCCCCTTGTCCTGTCACTCCAGGCCCTCATAAATAGTCTCTCTCCATCTTTCCTGTAGGCTCCCTACTGGTACTGGAAGGTCACCCCAGAGCTTTCTCTTCTCCAGGCTGAACAATCCCAATTGTCTCAGCCTTTCCTCCCAGCAGAGGTGCTCTGGCCCTCTCCTACCCACTGATTAAAATCTTGAATAAAAAAAAACAAGTTGTAACGTCAACTCAGTGAGACACATTCTTTTCCTTTGCACCTGAAGTTCGGTTGTACCTTATTCCCACTTTTCTGACATGGTACAGAAGCTACACTGGGCAGGTCTAAATGTCAGTCAGTAAGTTTGTATATTTTCCTACTATAAGATGAATTCTTGCTCTGTCCTTCTACTGACTGGGAATTAGCCACGTCCTGGAACTCATGAAAAACAGGACGTTTTGGGCAAAAATTAGTTTAATTGGTCGTTTCAACTATCTCTGCCCAAACATTAGCACTCATTTCCTCATAGCAAGTCCTTTTGTAATCGAAGTTACTTTGACAATAGAGAGAAATGTTCCTTGTTGATCTAGTGACCCAATAAACCACAACAAACAAGGAGCTGTGAAACACCACCAGCAGCCATCTCTCCTCCAGCATTTTTTCCCAACATCAAAAGACTGTTTCATGTAAAACAAACAAGCCTGTAAGATTCTGTGCTTAATAAGGTGTATCTATGCAGAGCTACTTGAGCACCCTCCTAACAGATAATCCCACTACCCAATAAAGGTCCACACTCCTCTTGATCTGCTCTGTGTTTTCCTTGTCCCAATCGGTACCTGTGGCTGGCAAGGCCAGCACTAAGTGGCTCAGCAGAACTGCACTTGGCAGTGCTTCATACCTGGTTCTGACTCATCAAGGTTGTCTGGGAAAGTTTGTAAACATGAGAAATAGCCATTAGACATGTCTGAGAAATCAAGGAAGTTCGTGCCGGGTTAGGATGAATAACAAAGGGCATCGAGGTATATTTAGAAAGTAAATGCCGATGTATGATGAGCTGCATACATTTCACAAGCAGCAAAACTGAAAAGTTTGTGAAAGAACCAGTTCTCACAGGACTCCACCCAGACAAAGACAGCAAATAAGCAGCAACATATGATGAAGCAGGTAAATTAAATCAAGGCGTACCCACCCAGCCTGGGTTACTTTCAGCATTTATATGATCATACATAACCTATATGTATTAAATCGGTTTATGGCACTGTGAAATATGAATCGAACTAATAAGACTATTTCAAAATTGTTTTTTGAGACAGGAGTATTTTTCAGTGCAGCAGCTTTCCACTGGGAGAGAGGGGGGTGCATGTAGGCAATACAAATAATCTTTCTAGGTAGGTATACAGTAGGTATGAAGTGCAAAATTTTTTTTTATTATTTTAATTCTTCATGACACCTCCTCCTCTGTCTCTTTGTTTCTTCTTTTGTTTTCTTCCTGTACATTTTGATTGCCAACCTCTTTTACTTTATCATGTTTTGATTCTATCTTCTCCGGATGTTCTGGGCAGCACCGCCAGAAAGAAGGGGGGAAAGGGGGAAAGGTGGGCGGGGGGGAAGAGAAGAA
>VZRM01000410.1:544736-558788 GCA_013397955.1 Grantiella picta | reverse complement strand
AAAAAAAAAAAGGAGGGCGGGAAAAGACAAAAACAACCTAACCCTGGCTCTGCTCCTGTTATCTGGTGCTAATGATGCCATAAAGAGCAAATGCTTGGAGTTCCTGTTATTGCCAACAGCCCAGCTGCGTGGAAGAGGCTGATAGGAGCAGCCTCCCTTGTGATGATGCTTATTTTAGCGGGATCGCGGGGCTGGCTACCTGAGTGGGAAAGCCAATATAGCTGCTACCAATGACGGCGAGGGGCTCAAGGGTGTGTTGCTAGCGACAAACCTCGAGTGGCAGTCAGAAAGCACGCTGCTCCCCGTCAATACATGGAAACTAATGCGCGGCAGGTACCTTTTTCCCGTGCTAGTAGAGCAAGGCTGCATTTTTAACCTTCCAGTCACGCCGCTGACCTCCTTTCCCGTAGCGAGGGGAGAAGGGACAGAGAGCAGAAAGCTGATGGATGGTAATGAGGTGCTGGGTTACCCCGAATGTCACTATTCCGCTGCGGTTTACTGTGACACGTGGTAAGGGAACCACTCCATGCGCTCTTAGCAGATTATTTTTAGCCCATGTAGATTTACAAAAGCACAGCAGAGCCGGTCATTTTCTTTCAGATCAGCTGGTTCGCGGATGAATCGCTGAGGTGGGAATATCACTGTTTACCCCGATCGGAAATCAGAATTCCCAGAAAGCCTCCCATCTCATTATCAGCACCAGAGGCAAATAGCGGCATTGTTATTCCGTGGGATTGCACCTTTTCAAAGGCTGAACTGCCAGCCCCAGGCAGTGTCTGGGTGTGCAGGGGCGGGGGGAGGGAAGGATTTGCCTCAAGTCCTTTGGTTTCAGGCTGTTCCATTTGTTTCCTTAGAGGATGATAGTGCTTTGGCAGGCTGCTGGAGTTTTTTTTTGTCTGGCAAGCTCTATCTGTATATTGAGCCCCGTGTAGCCACTGCACGTTGAGCTCTCAACGAGCTGGTTTTGTGTATGTGGGAAAAAAGAAAAAAAAAAAAAGGTGGAAAAATGTGCAGAATTGCTTAATGAATTGCTTAATAAATTCACGTGGTCCACATGGATATTTTATCTTCATTCTGTTCTTCTTTTGCACCAAGCTGTTAGTTACAAGCCTTTGTTGTGGGTTTTCTTTTTTTTTCCCTCGCCCCTGAACCCTGCACAATGAAATGTGATTCAGAGTTCATTTTGCTAATCAGTCCTCCTTTGACCAAAACGTGCTTTTCGGAGGCTTCATCCAGCTTGGTGGTATCAGATTTCAGTGTGAAAGTGCTACATTCCTGACTGCCCTGCACTCTCTTTGTGTTTGATTTTGCCTGGGAAAATAAATGGAATACTTAGAAAGACTAATCCCATTCAGAAAAAAAAAGAAACAAAAAAAAAAAAACCCCACAAAAAAAAAAGGGGGGGAATATATTCAATAAATATGAATTTCAGCTGGTTTTCTTTTTTCGTGCTTGATTCGACTTTTCCATCCATTATTTTAATTTTCTTTTACTGTTGCTGACCTATTTTTTTTTAACCTTTGAGTTGCTTCAGGTTTGATTTTACTTCTTGATTTCTGGTTTTAGCTGAAAACAGCCTTTCTCAACGTCTGTGAAAAATCATAAAACCTCTTTTTTTCATATATATAAAAGTTACTCTGGAAGACAGATGTTACTTTCACCTTTCACTTCTTGCTGTCGTTCATGACAGAAGTAGCTCATGCTGGAAACGCTGCTTGAATAATTTGAAAATCTTAAAAACACTCTGGATTTTTATATTTATTTATTTCTCTTTTATGGCATCTAGCTAAAGCCTGCATTTTTACACATATCTTTTATTTTAAATGCTGCTTTTCCCCTGCCTTTAGTCTTCTCTGTAATTGTCTTTTTCTGAAGGCACTCGAGGGGGAGGAAAATCATTTGCATCACTGTAGCTTTTTGTCTGAATGCAGTTACACTGGCACAAGATAGTATAATTAGCGTGCCACTCTAAAGTGACAAAAATGTTGACTAATTCTTAGAAGAAAAATGACTTTAAAACACTATTTGACGTGAACTCCTGACATACATTTGAAAATCTGAAGAAGTCTTTTTTGTAGACAGTGAATTCTTAACATAAAAAAACCAAAAAACAGAAACATTTTTTATTAAAAAAATCCCTCTGCCCATGTTAGGATGATAGCAACAACAAAACAGGCCAAAACGTTATATCATCCCTCTGTTTCAAAAGTTACATTTATAAAATAAGTAGAATCACATTTTGATTAGTGTATCAGATAATGTCTTTGTTTTGCATGCAATAGAACATTTGTGTTAGCTGTTTGTTGATTTGTTTTTTTCTTCTTGGAAGGAGGGTCTTCTTTTACATTTTTAAAGGCTGTGTTTTTATTATCTTTGTTTTCTTTGCTTTTGCCTCTTAATTTTTCCTTAAACAGCCTCACTTGCTTTAGAGACACAATTAAGAACCTGAAGATCTTCAGAAAAAGGAGATTTTAAATAATTATTCTGAATATTATCATATTAAAAAAAAAGTTTGCATTTCTAAGCATCCCTCCTGGTCTTTCAAAACTGAAGCTGGCATCTGTGGTGGCTTGAATTTAAATGGTCCCTGCAGGCTCTTTAACTCAAAGAGTTATTTTATTCATTTAGTTGTTTCTTATTTCTTCCCGAAGGGCAGCTACAAACCTAGCTCTTTTATTTGTTTACTTGCCTCACTTTGTTAAAAGATTATGTCTTCACCAACGCTTACGAATTTATTAGTGCTTAAAATGCACTCAAATTGTCGAACAGTTTGCCTTTATCACTGTATTTTACCTGGAGCATTTTGTGCTGTGATTGCTCCCCGTGTATCCCTAACAATAAGCTCTCTGAATGGAGAAATGCATCCAGCGAGCTGAGCAGAGGATGCAGGGAAGTGTCAAACATTATTTGTCTGCCTTTATTTGCTCTTATTAATATAGCCTTCATTTGTATCGCCTGCAGTCAGCATTTCCAAATATAAGGGAATCTAACTGAGTACCTGACCTCCACATCTACTGAAATATGTTACTGACACTTTGTTTAGCGGGGACAAATCCATCTCCCATGCTGCATTTCCTCCTGTCCTCTCCCTAATTCCCCCCATGCCCAATCCAATGTATTCTTCCCAATGCAATGGAAGGACACCCTACATTCCCCAGTCGAGCCCCAAGAACCTCACATTCCATCTGCCCCCTTCCCTCTGGCTGAGTGCTACTCACAGTGTCCAGCACTGTCCCCACGGTGGTGCCTGCAGGTTTTTGAGGGGTTGTGTTGGAACAGAACTCCCTGAGAAGACCTGAGCTAAAGAAGAGGGAGATGTGGTGCAGAGTAAGACCAGGAGGGCCCTGAGTATTTGTTCAGCATCACTGGACTGCACCTTCCCCTGTCACACCCAAAGAGAACAACCTCCAGAGAGCAAAGTCTGTCTCTTCTAAAATATCTTCCTAAATCCTATGCCTGTAGCTACAGTGGCCAGAGAGGGAGAAGGGTTGAGAAAACCATCACTGGGCATGGTGGAAATCCTGGAATGAGCTTTGCTCTGGTTCTTCAGCCTGCCCTCTCCCAGAGCTGCCCTCAGCTAGTGGCACAGCAGCCACACGGGCAGCTTTATCCATCCAGGATGTTTCACAGGGTCACAGTGCATTTCCAATCCATATAAAACAAGTGTTATAATCTCCTAGTCCCTGTTTCCAGCCTGATCAGCCTTTGATGTTTATAACATGGCTGTGCTCTGCTCAGTGTTAAAGTATTCGACAGTTTTATAACCATTATTATAAGAGATAGCAAATATAAGATACAAGCAGTGGAAACATAAGAGTCAGCATCTGACTCAACCTTTTCCCTCTGACAAGAAAGAATAGCGTTTGAGAGTTTTTCTTTGGTTTGTTTTTTTTTTTTTTTTTTTCTTACTTTTTTTTCCCACCGGTGATTTTAAAAAAACATTTGGGAAAAAAAAAAAAAAAAAAAACCAAAAAAAAAAGAGGGTTGTATTTGTGACAGTGTAGACAGGTTTGAAGTATTCCTGGGATGAGTCTTGAACTAGATCCCGAGAAAAAAAAAATCTTTCCTTTCCATAAAGGTAACACTCCCTGTGGCAGCAACAGACTGTTATTGGTGTCAGAGGAGGACCTGAAGGTTGGTAAGAGGAACTGCTGTGCTTGGAATGTACATAAATAGTGTAATATTCAAAATAGGCCACCCAGTTCCCATTTGTAAGTGAGAAAAGAGACAGTGGAACAATACAGGGGCAGAGAGACCTGAATATGAATTGGTGAGGGGAAGATTTTGTGGTCTTCACTTTAAATCCCTGATGCAAAACACAAGTCCATCAAAACATCAGGGTGGTTTTGACTGTCTGAAGAGACACTAAGCACTTCTAAACTGCCCTGGGAGGTTTACACCAACAGAGTAAAGCAATTGATTTTATTAGATTTATTTTATTAGTATGTTTATTTATTTTATTTTAAATAATTGTTGTGGAACTTCATGGTAAAGTTTTAAATTGCAAAGTGTTTGCTTCTTATGTTGCAGCAAAATCTTGTAGATAAGCTGCTGCCATCTTTTTTTTCCCAGCTCAGCAGATACAATCTTGTTCTCTAAATTCAAGTATTCACACATCTTACTTCCAGCTTCATCACTTTGACCACAGCACATTTGCTTTTGTGTGTTTCCATTACTTCCTTTCTCTCAGCATTTCATAAATACTACTTGTGTTGTCCTGTGTTGGTCAAAACTCTATCTATATTTTTTTTACATTCTTTCAGTCTCTTCACCTTCTTGGCCTTTTCAGATGGCATCATCTTTTATTGCACATAACACCTTTTTGCTGTCTCTTTTGATTATCAAAGGACATTATTTGATTATCAAAGTAGCATCAAAGGACACCTACTACCACCACCCCCCTAAAAAAAAAGGTAAGGCCTCTAAGTTAATTTATTCTACATCCTTAGAGGCGCTTAGTGTTTTCCCTCACTAGACATCATTTAATTTTTTGCATGCATTGTCTGAATGACAAACCTGTGCCATTCCTTTGGTTATTTTGGTTGTTGTTTTATTTTTTCCCAATAAAAGGTATTCTCTATTTGTAGGGAGAAGTATAGTCTCCATATTTCTGGTCAAGACTTGTAAATACTTAGTTCTGATTTGTCTGTGTTGCTAAAGGATAGTATGTATAAAATACTTAGCTTCAGGACAGCTAAAGCAAATTAAAAACCATTGCTTACAGAAAAAAAAAAAAAAAAGTATAGTTTATAGAGCATCCTGCCCTGCTCACCCTGCCCCAGCCTTCAGCCACCAAAAGTTACAACACACAGAACAAGCAGGTATGAAAAGAAGTGTTGTTCTCCTTCCTTCCCTTTTTTTGTCACATCTGTTCACCCTGAAGTACCCTGATGAGATGAGAGAACTTTGATTTTGCAGATTTCAATGTGTAAACCACAGAAGCTGATCTGTGGGTACACTTCCTATTTTGCTGTTTCTGCTATTGGAGTAGCAACCTCCAACAGAGAGAAAAGAAAGACATTCAGAATAGCACCATCTTAAATGACACAGAAAAAACATACCAGGAGGCTACACCCTTAAGAAGGGCCTATTATGAAATAAAGTCACACTTGAAATGAATTGTGTTTGACCTTCTATGAGTTCGCAATGCCAGGTCAATTGGAGTAATGTTATTTTGTGGTAAAATGAAAATGCCGTATCTCCACCAAGACAATTTATCTTGAATAGTTTACCTTTATCTAGCTGGGTTCATGATGACACATTAATTGTACACCTTTAGGAGTGCTAAAAGGAAACACTAGCTTTGGAACAGAGTAGATGTTACTTAGGGCATAGATCAATATTTTGTTATGCATATGTACTGGATGAAACAGAGCTGTGACTCGTTTTTAGACTGCACTGTAGCACAAACAATGGTATTCATAATTTTGACAGTCTTTTAATAGCAGATTTAGTTAAAACCACAAAATTGTTAAGGTAAAGATGTCTGAGATCAAGTCCAGCTGTCAATGTAGTACCACCACCATAGTCACCACGTAACCATCAAGTGTCCTGAGGGGCCATATCCACATTTTTTGAATACTTTCAGGGATGGTGACTCAAACCACTTCCCTGGGCAGCCTGTTCCAGCACTTAATAACCCTTTTTGTGAATAAATTTTTCCTGATGTCCTATCTAAACCTCCCCTGGTGCAACTTGAGGCCATTTCCTCTTGTCCTGACTTTTCTTTTACCTGGGAGAAGAGGCTGACCCTCACCTGCTACAGCCTCCTGTCAGGTAGTTGCAGAGAGTGATAATGTCTGCCCTGAGCCTCCTTTTCTTCAGGCTAAACACCCCCAGCTGCTCCTCACCAGACTTGTGCTCCAGACCCTTCCCCAGCCCCACTGCCCTTCTCTGGACACATTCCAGCCTTCCTGTCACAAGGGGCCCAAAACTGAGCACAGGGTTTGAGCTGTGGCCTCACCAGTGCCCAGCACAGGGGAACGATGATATTCACTTTAGCTGATATAATAATCACAACCACATCACCTTCTGACCTTTTTTGGGGGCTGTGTCACAGCTGCCTGAGCCACCACAAGCTGCTGCCTGGGGGTTGACAGGAAGGTACACCTTGCGAGGGGAACTTCTGACCTATCTGAGACCTGTGGGAGCTGAGCCCTTCATTCCAGTGGTGCCAGGATTTCTCCTGCAGCCTGTGCTTTGGGGAAGTACTGCTTAGGTGAAGCATCAAGAGCCCTCATCAAAACCGATGACATAAATGTTTGCTCATGCACCTGAAAGGGGCAGGTCCCAACCCTCATCTGTCCTGTATTTATCATTCTTTTTTACTTCCTAAATTTTGGGATTTACCCAATCTCATCTCCGCAGCAGCTGCAGGGCAGTGAACACTGCCCAAGCACAAAGGAGTAGCTGGGAGCAGTGAGAGCACAGGAGAAGGGAAGGGAAGGGTCAGAACTGCTGCTTTTCATGTCGCTGCAGATGAAGCATCAGGCTTTGCCATGCTGTACTGTGAACAGATCTCTGAACTTCCAGGGAGAGGTCATAAAATGCATTAAATTGTCCTACAAAATGGACCTTAGAGCTCCTATAATTTTTCTTGCACTTCAGTATTTCTCGTATGAGGCAGGTAGAACAATGTTTTGGCAAGTGTGTTATTGATTTTCATAGTTTCTCACACTGTCCCTTTCAGACAAGCAAATATTTAATCATACAATTATTCAGATGAAGCAAATGAGGAACAGAGAGATGAAGCAAATTGTCCAGAGATTTCAACAAACAGCAAAACTAAGACTCTGGCTGTCCTGCCTCTCCACTCTCCTCTCCGTGTCAGTCCATTTAGCTTTGAACTCCTGAATACATTTTGCTCATCCTTCTGGAGCATTTCACTAATTGATGAAAGATTAAAATATAATTCAAGATGACATTCATCACTGAAATCTGACTTAACAAGAGGCAATAAGCTGAAAGCATGGGAAAAAAGGGGAAAAACGCTTTCAAAAAAAAAAAAAAAGGAAGTACATAATTTGGAAAGTAGTTTCATTCTTTGGTAGAGGACTACTGGAAGAATGTCCCCAGATACACCACAATGCTGCAAAAAGTGCCTCACAAAATAAGGAGTGACATTGTTCTAGTTTGCCATTAGGTTAACAGTGCTAGACTTCCAGCTAGGTGCTACTTCCCCTGGGTGAGCACTTTCCACAGGCTCTCTGGGGAGCCATTCAAAACAGGTTTCATTGTAAACAGTTACGCAAGACTTCACAAAGGTTGTTACCAGTAAGAATATGTATTCCATACACTGTCAGCGTTTTTTTCCTGGGCTAATGTAATTACAAAGCACTATTGAAACCAACCCAACCTGTTTATTGAGTAGGAAGGGAAATTACATAATCCTACATAAAAAAAACGAAATAAACCACAAAACCCAACCAACCAAGAAAAAAGAAACCAAACCAACCAAGTGAGATTTTCACAATGATGTGACGTTAAAAGACCCAGCAACTGAAAATGCATCAAAGTCAACCTGGACCTCAAACTGGAACTCTCCCTTACAACGGGAGACTTTTTAAATGCACCGGACAGGGAAGAAAAATCTCCACAAAGGACACCTGCGCCTATGAGATGAGAGGGCTTCTCTTTGGGTCAGCAAGCAACACACACTGCTATCTCAAGCAGCCACATCATACGCTCCCTTCCAGAAACTGGTGAAGTACTGCACTGAAAGTGGTTCCACCTTTATTTTTACCTCCATGGGGGAAGGGTCCCCAATAACATCCAATTCAGACAACTAGAAACATGACCCTGAAACACAAGTGTGGGTTCCCTGTGCCAAGGTCCCTGCCGTACCCAGCAGGGTGTGGCTGTAATGAGGGACAATGTAAATAAAGGGCAAAGGGTGGTTTCTGTCACACTCGTCAGTGCAGCAGTACAATGGACCTGCTCTGAGGATACAGGAAATGGAGGAGGAAGTGACATCCACCTCAGAATGGGCTAGGAAAATTATGTAGTACAGCCAACCAAAAACTTATGAGTAAACCTTTCTCCACACACCCCAAATACTTAGGCTGCACTAAAAGAAACCAAACCCTTCTTGAAACAAAATTAAGAGTATTTTATTTGGGTTGTTTTTGTGATATTTGCAGGTCTTCTTCACAGACTATCAGCTGCAAACAGGTTCTGATATTCTTTAATTTTTAATGAAGGTTCTGTTTTTCATGCCAGTAGAAGCTTATGTAGAAGACTGAGCAGCACAAGGCTTCAATCAGATTGGAGAAAATTATAATTCTTCAATGGCCTTATGTGTAGCAACAACAGGTATTCAGTGGAAGGTACTGTCACAATCTCTGTAACATGGGACACAACATACAGAGACTCCATGTTATTTAATTATTTTGTTGGAAACAACAGCATTTAACACTGAGCTACCTTTAAGGAGCTTGTCTGTATGAACTGTTGCAGTTACCTTAAAACACCTAAGCTCTTGTGACAAGCAGATTTTACAGCCCTGAGCTATCCATCCAGGCTTTCCCGGGAAACAGGAGTGCCAGACACCTACACAAGAAACATCAGAAAGCAGCCAGCTGAGCACAGAGTGTCTCACACTGGTCAAGAGTGAGAGGTGAAGTGTGTGACAAGGAGTGGAGTGAAGGCATCTCAGCTACTGACTCCACAGAAAAGCTGGCAGACCTGAAATGGCACTTTCCTGTCTGTTCTTGAGCTCTCCTCACACGCATGCTTCAGGCTGGGTAAGAAAAGGTCGTTTCCACAGATCACAGAGAATCTTGCCTCAGGGATTCTGGAATTTCATCCCAGGAAAGGGCTTTGAGTAGCTTGCTAGAGACCAGGCAATGTCAGCAGTGCCAACCAGGAGAACTTTGGCTGCCTATCAGGACAGTGGCAGCTGAGTAAGCAGTTCAGGAAACGTCACTGGAGTCTTAAGTGGTAGGTACAGACACCAAAGAGACTGCTAAGTCCTAAAGCACCATTCATAAATGCCTTGCACAAGTAAAATAATCTGGAAGTTCATAATGCAGTCCAAGCTAACGTCAGTTACCAGTTCTGCACTATTAAAACTGACCTCAGTTAATCGTAGGAGTAAGTATGAAAGTTCATTGCTCTGCCATATTTGTTGTTATCTTCCTGTCCAATAGTTCTCCCCAGAGGGCTCCTTTCAGTATCTGAGGGGCACTACAAGGAAGATGGAGAGGGACTCCTCATCAAGCAATGTAATGACAGGACAGGAGTAATGGGTTCAAGCCGAAAATCTTCAGCTCAGCTGCTAATGATGCGCTTCCTCATTTTTTTTTTCCTTTTAAGAAAATCATCACTGTGGTGAATATAAGCTAAAAAAAATAGTTTGCGGGAGTACAGGTCTGTACTGTCTATTGCTTTAGTGTTCCAGCCAACAGACATTGCACTTTTACTGCCATCTGCATAGCCAATGAAAGTTTGAATACAAATAAATCTCCAATACATAACTAAGAAAAGATAGCACTCATATTTCTATAGAGATGAATCACATGATGTACTCCTCTTCTGGACTTCAAACAAACCAAAGCTATTTCATATTACATAGATTTTGCTTCCTTTTTGCAGCACATATATATAAAGCTTTAAGCCTGTGTTAACTCTAACCGCCCTTGGTAGGGGACTGCTCTCCTTTCTGCTTTCTCTGTTTCAAAATGATGCAAACATCCAAGTAACCGCTTAGAGAAAATTATTCAAGGCAAATTATTGTGCTAAGATTTAATATTGCATAGAGACAAAGGCGCAAATTGCTGCCCTCTTAGAACGTCTTTGCTAAAAATTGGCTCTCCAAAAAGAGGAGCACGGCAAGGTGTGAATTTTACCCTGAGAGCAACTGTCACTTGACTGAGGTGTTAAATGGGAAAGCTGTTATTTAAACTCGAAAAGAGACTGGCTCTCAAAAACATTAACTCGAATGAAAGACAATTAAGCCTTGGCTACCGTTGCATAATTTTTCCTTTACTCCTTATTTTGCCCAGTAATGGATTGAGTTTAGTTATCATTATAAAAAGGTTGTAAGCGCATGAAAGCTTATCTGGAAACAGCCCGAGGTTGTTAAAGAAAAGGCAAAGCCCGGTCGCGGGGTACACTCCTGGGGAAGCTGAGGTCAGGACGGGGGTGGTGATCCCTCCTGGACCTGTCCCAGCGGGAAGGCAGGAAAGCTGCTCTCAGGACACTGCTCCGGGCTCTGCTGGCTGGGACATTACACGAGAGCTGCACGCCAAGCTTTATGATTAAATACTCAGCGCTCCGTAGCTTTGCCTGCTCAGATCCTTTGCTGTAACCATCCCAAGTTGATGAGAACTTAATGTAGACTATCTCTTGACTCTGGCAGCTATTTTCAGCATATCAGCCTGACTTGCCCCGGGCTGGTTTAACTAATGCTGATAAGGACAGTTAGTGCCAAAAAGCTTATTAGGACAAGTGCCCGTTCCTCGCATCGGGCACGGATGCCATGACAAGCAATGACAAAATTAATTTTGGAAAAAATGTTTGCACAAGTTAGACCTTCTCGTTCACACAGCTCTAGATGTGGTGCCAACTTAAACTGATCCCTGTTGACTCTCAGTCCTTCCCTTTCCCCGCCTGCCACCCAGCCCCTCTCTTTTTTTATGCTGGCTGGCATGCAGGCAACTAAGCAGGAAAACACTTCAGAGAGCTCAGCTGACTGGAAAAAAAGGTCTTCATCTTTGGGCAGTCTGGCTTCCCAAACTATCTTATCCTCTGGTGTCCTGAGCTCCAGTGCCAGCACAAGTACACACAGAGGAGTTTGGGGCTTGGGAGGAGACCAGGACTGTGGCACCTCCAATTTAATGACCAACCTCCAGGGGGATTCACACTGAACACCGACAGCCTGCAACAGAAATGGTCCTGTCCTCCTACCTCACTTTCCAGCCCTGGCCAAACACACCTATGCCCTCCCTTACGCTTACTCTGGCCTGAATTACAGAGTACAGTGATGGAGTTTGCTGATCCAGGAGAAAATGTATCCCACCAAAAAATGCAATGACTCCCTCCTATAAGTAGAAATCCAGACCCAAAGTCCAAGGGTGGTATTTTCTCCTTCTCTTTATTTTTATTCTCTATTTTTTTCCCTCTTGCCCTTCTTGAGAGATGTTGCTATCCATGTCAGAAACTATATCGTCCTTTGGGAAATTTTGTCTCAGGTATTGTAGTGGCTGATGACAGCAGCTCCTCCTGTACAGGACAGAAACTGAAACAGAAAATAAACCTGTTTTCCTTGTATGGCACGGACATGTCCTATGTGACCTGTGTAACACAAGCATGGATGATTTCCATTTCACTACTTCTGTATGTCAAGCCTGTGAGTAACTTCACTCGGTGCTCTTTTACCCATCCCCTCAAAAAACTAAACCCATAGTTATTTTTACTTTGCAGAAAGTCATGAAGATAAAGAATTAGACAAAAATTCGAGAAGATTATATTGATTTTACATTTTATTTCAAGCTATCTATAAGTTTAGGCTGAGGCTGATGTAGGGATGGTACTGAAGTTTTTTTTTTATCATTAAACACACAAAATGGGGCTTTCAGATTTAACATAAAACATAAGATTTGTGAACATGGGACAGCATTTTCCATAAGAGAGATGAGAAAAAAATTTCCATTTGCAAACTGTGTGTGGGTCTGGACTGCAGACCTTTACTCTCGTGGATATATTTTCCTTTTTGACAGAATTCTGTCTTCATCCTGAAGCCTTTTTTGGGCTTGATCCAAAATGTTGGCTCTAGTAGAAATCTGCTCAAAAAATTTTGAACTTGACCTTTTCTTTTGTGAGTGGTCATTTTCACAGTTATCTCTTTCCCTCATTGTGTTCAGTGTTCTAGGAAGTAGAGGTCACTCAAAATCTACAGAATGTCACATCCTCTAATAAACCTGCTAGTTTTATGTCTTTTTACCTGGACCAATGTTTGCAGTGGGGAAGCAGGGATTTCTTTTTGCTTTTTAAAAATAATTACTAAACACTGTACTATTCATTTGCAGGACTGTGAACAATTCTCAGGAGTGTGAACATAACTGCATCAGTGTTGCTTTTGATTTAAATGAGACCAGGAATAGGTCTGTCTAGGATAGTCAAAATGTGGAGCTCGTGTTTTCTAGATGCAGTACAGTATTAATTTTAATTACTAGCTAGGATTTATTTCACAGGTGGGTGAGCATCTCCATTCTAATGACAAATCATTTTCTCTTTCTCTAATGACTGTGATTGCCCCATTACACTTTCCATGGTATATAATTTCTGTGTTGACACAAGTGGATGCACAGCAAAAAACCTCACTCATCCAGTCAGCCTGGGATAGTCGGCTCAGATTACCCTTTAAAGCACATGTCTGCAGCACATATGAAAAAAACAGAAGAGAGCAAAATCTTAATACCCCTACTTTGAGGTTCTGGTTCCTTTAGCTTCAGCTTATATGAATATTTTCTTTCCCTCACAGAAAGAAAAGACAGTTCTGTTCTGTCATTAAATAAAGCGCTTGAAATCTCCCAAACTGAAATTCTATGCTTTATGTATAGTATCCAGCATCTTATAGGGTAGATTTGTTTTTAAAAGGAGATCTAACAGACACTGTGAATTGTCATGTCCCTACAAGATGTAAGCACTACTTATCTCAACCTTCATGGAAAATGACAATGCATTTGCCCTACTTATCAAAATACTAATTCTGAGCTGGCAGGTAAAAGCTGCTGCTTTACTCAGACATTTTCAAAGACTTCAGTGCATGTTCACATATTCATAATTCCAGCAGAAATGGAGACACTGCTGATTTCAGCACTAGGAACCCTTTATTGATGAAAGGTATAGCACCTCCTTTTTAGCTACGTGTATCCAAAAAACCTCCCTATATGATACCCACTTAATCCAATGTTTTCGACAAGGGCAGAAAGAAATTTGGTTTTTAAACTCTGACATCACACATACAGAACATAATCATATAAAATGAACTTTATTTATTATGGACATCACAGAAAAACAACAAACGGTAACACTTTCAAAATTTGTTTGGAATGCAAATCTGGATTGCACGGCTTTTGTGTAAATATTTGATTACGGGGGCACTTTCCCAATCGAGACAGAGCTGTGGACATAACAAAGGACATGGTACCAATACTACTGAACTCTTTACAAGTGTCAGAAACTTGTATTTATTGAACAATAATTTGCTATTGCAGTATGTGGCAATAAATTCATGGAACGCATTCATTTATGGAAAATAAACCTTGTCGAGTGCACTTTGTCTTCTGATAAGTGTAGCTGATGGTTTTGCTGTGTATGGAGCACAAACAGGGATTTTCTGGAAGCGGCGGGGGCTGCAGTTTTGGGCACCATGCTACAGAACCAAAGCCTGATTTGTACCCTTTCGCAAACGCTCTCGCCTCCCTTTTGTCTCCTGAGCTAGCTTTCCGCAATTCCAGATCTTTCAGCGGCGAGGCGTGTGCGCTGCACAGGGAGCGCACAAGGCACTCCAGCCGCGTTGCTATGGGGACCGAGACAAGTGCGCTCGGC
>VZRM01000410.1:466270-544115 GCA_013397955.1 Grantiella picta | reverse complement strand
GGAGCAGACCTGGGCTTTGTTCGCCCTCAGCGCGGCTGCCGAGCTTTATCTGTCGCCTCCCCCTCCCCTTCCCCCGCCGCCCTCCCGGGCAGCCCCCGCCGCGGCCGGGGCCGCTCTGCCGCGCTGCTCCGCGCTGTCTCCCGGCCGGAGCGGCTCCCGCCGCGGAGTCGGCGCCACGCGGGAAAACCGACGTGGAAAGAGCAAAAGGAAATAAATAAATAAGTAAATCCAAACCCCAGCTCTGCGTGTGTAACACCTCCAGCACGCAGGCTGGCTGTGCTTTAGAGGGGTGGAAGGGCCGGGTGGCTCCCGGAGAGCGCTCGGAACGCGGCTGGCCAGAGCCGATGGCCTCGATCGAGCCCTGCGGAGCAAACGGGAGACGATTGCGGGGTGGGAGGAAAGGAGTCGAACTGGATGGACCTAAACGCGTTTGGTTTTTGTGATGAAAGAAAACAAAGGAGTAGATATTCTCAAACAAAAAAAGCAGCCAACCGTACCCAAAATCCACACATGCCAAATCAAACGTGCCTGGGCTACAAAAAGTAGGCAGATGTTTTTCATCTCAAATACTAGATGTTGTTATATTCCTGTAATGAACTTGGCTCCCATATCAATGTTTCCTAAGCATATCTCTAAAAAAACCCTAAAGTTGACCCAAGCTTACATGAAACTAGAAAAGGTGACAAAACACGTATGGAGGTTCAGGTTCGCAGTAAAATGTGTATGAGTGGTGTCAGGAGGTCAGTTTTTATTTCCTATGGAAATGTGAATGCCTGTGTTGTTGTCACTGCTGTTTTGGGAAATTAGTCATGGGATCAAAATTCTGTGTCTGTAACGGAATAGTGAACTCTGATCTCGTGATGAAAGGGAATAGGTAGTTCTGCCTTACATGTGTTTCCCAAAGCAGAGTTAGAATCAAGATAGAATCAAGATAAGAACTATGAGTTACTGGTATTTACTTGACAAGGTTAGTTATCAAGATTTATATTGAAACACTTCATCTAACGAAAACTGCAAAAAAAACACTTGTGAGTAGAATTTTATGTACTGCATTTGGACTGGATCACTGCTAGGTTATCAAAGGCCATGATTCCAAAAGATTGGGAATAATTAATATATGAGGAAATGTCACGCCAGAAAAGAATTTTACACTTTAGTTCTGCTGAAGGATACAGATGTCTTCAGACCTCAGTGTGAAACTGGATGACTTTCTAAATAAGGTAATATTCTTAATCAAAACACACGTACCTCTTTTGTACAATTATTTGGATGACTATACCCTAAAACACGTATATTTCACAGTCCTCTGAAGGAAATAATGGAATAATATGTGTATCAGAGGAGTTGATATATCCTCTGAGCTGGTTTGTGTTTTTTCCCCATCAGATTGAGGGTCTGTGCTGCAGATAGACATCACTTCCCTCACTGAAGGAATGGATGTCAGTAAGTTGCTATTCTCCATATGGATCAAACTTAGAGGAGGCTATTTTTTGTGCAGTTGAGTGAAAGCTGTTGTCAGTGAAGGATTGCTTAGGTGCTGAAGTTACTCGAGTTTGTGGTGGTTGTGGTTTAACGCCAGCAAGAAACTAAGGACCACCCACATGGTCACTTCTTCTCCTTGCGTTGAGAGATGAGGGAGAGAATTGGAAGGGTAAAAGTGAGAGAACTTGTGGGTGGAGTTGAAGACAGTTTAATGGGGAAAGCAATCCACACATGTAAGCAGAGCAAAACAAGGAATTCATTCACCACTTGCCATGGGCAGGGAGATGCTCAGCCATTCCCCAGGAAAGCTGGGCTCTGTCACACGTGAGGGTGACTTGGGAAGATAAATGCTGTCACTCTGAACATCCTCACTTCTTTACCCAGCTGTGTGTGGTGATCGTGACATCATGTGCTGTGGCACCATCTCCCTGGCTGGGGAAATACAGTGTTGGGGAAATAATCTCATTCCATTTGGCACAAATTCAAATTTGTGTAGGGTTTTAAATGGCTAAAAATAAACACAGGTGCTGAACTTGTGATCCCAATTTAACAAATAAGGTAATAATTTACAGCTTTTAAACTTCTGAAAATGTGTAACGTCAGAACACAAATTTTCAATAATTGAAATATTAACATAGCCAGATTAGCGTCTATCTTTGTATAGATATAAAAGAACATATTACATGCATAGTGATCCATTTAACCTTTGGAAGACATGTTTTATAAAACAGTAATGCTGGGCATACAAACACCCCAGTTAAAGATAAGAGTTTGAGTAGAGTTTTAAGGTAAATAATGGGGCAGGAATTTCTTTAGTCTGTAATGGTATCTCTTATTGCTGCTATTGTAGTGGGTTTTAGGTGCATTTTGGTTTTTTGCTTGCAATGGTAATAGTAGGTAATTTTGTTCTCTGTTAAAATTCTGCAGTGGGTGATGATTTATTAATAGAATTGTAAGTTGTTAAATAAGATTGAAGTTCTGGGAAACTTCAGGAAAAGTCTGTGGTTATTGCCCTGTTACTAAACTTGCAAAAGTAATTCCAATATCGTGCATGTAGGAGGAGTAAAGCCTAATGCAGGCAGGGTAAGTCAGCATTTGGCGGCTAATACACTTTGTCAAATAAGTGTAATAAGGAACTTAAACCTGTTCATGTTTTAATGCATGCAATAGGATCTTGCAGAAGCTTAAATTAGAGTTTTGGGTACCACACAAGTTGAATGATGACTCCTACCCCAGTCTTTTAATTGCTAAATCTGGTACACTTTGTCTATTGGGTAGTAATTGTAACAGGGTGAAGGGTTCAAGTTCTTCTAAAGTGTACATTGACATGAAAAGTTACCTGAAGTTCGGCACTAATTTCCTGGATCTTAGAGTTTTAAGATGTATAAAAATCTTTAACCAGAGATTACTTAATCAACTGTTTGTCAACTGCTTTGACATCGACCATGACATTTGAATCAGTCATTTTGCCTTGGCTAATCTGTGTTTCTCAGAAGGTATTTTATGTGTTCGGAATGCTTCTGCAGGGATTATTATAGCTCATCGCTTTGGAGCTCATCACTTCTGACTGCCCCTCTGTGTTGCATCAAACTTCAGCTGCCTCTCTGTCTTCACTTCCAGCTCTTGCCTCTTCCACAGCCAAGCCCACTTAATAGACAAATGAAATTACCCCTCCTGAATGTCTGGTTTAGCTTCAATTGCTGCTTTACAAAAATACACGTGCTTATATTTTGATATGAGTACATGTATGCTTTGCTACTGATTCCATTCACACTTCAAGAAATTAATTTTGAATATCTTTGAATCTGTCTCAGTATTGGAGCGTGTTAAAACTCCATTGCCACAGTGCCTACAAAGATTCGTACAGACTAGGATGTTTGGTTTTGGTACCTGTATTGTTTCAACATACTTCCACACTAATTTAATCAATTGTTGCTTGCATCCTTTCGTAAGCTAGTAATGACAGGGATTCTTTTTACTCTTGGTGCAGCCTCTCATTGATTTAATGAAACTTTTAGATACTGTGTGACACATTATAAATTTGGGGAAACTTCAGCAACTGTGTGGTTCACCAGCCTGGAAGAATGTGGGTGGTCCCCATCCTTCTATTACATCTATTTAGTTTTACTTTCTTTTTTTCAATTTCTTTTTTTTTTTCCCCCTTCAGTTTTAGGGAATTCCTCTTGACTCCTTTGCACCTTTCAGGGGATGGCTCAAAGAAAAGCCCCTTCAGCCAGTTACCATGGGAGTAAGTGGCAGGGAAGTCATAGTTCTGTGTAAACCTGTTTCAGTAGCAGCTGTAATATAAGCAGCCCCTGCATCCTTGCTGGTCCTTTCCTTTACTGCAGTTGTAAATGGGTCTCAGTTGTGGAAAACTTAATTTTTTTAACTGGTTAGGTCACATGATTTGAAACAAGAAAGTGTTTTGCCACCAACTTGTCCTGAACAAGGAATGAGTGACAGGAAGGATGGGAGAAGAACATTAGGAGGAAAATCTGTTCTGTTTGATCAGTATTTTCCCATTGCGGGAAATATCTGTAAAACCTTGGCCTGGAGGGAGCTTAGTTGAGGAGTAAGACTACATGGCTAAATCAGGCAATCAATCAAATGTCTAGATGTTGCCTCAAAGATTATTTTTGCATCCCATTTGAAGTTGTACCTGGCATTCATCTGGCTCCATGGTGAGCCAGTTCAGGGAGTTTAAAAGTTATAAAAAGAGTAAATTTTTGTGAGGTTGGTTTTCTACCTGTTCCTTTTCCTGATCTGACTCAATGAGATCCAGCCTGAATTATAACAAAAGAGTATCAGCTGGAACCTCAATTGCAAATGGGTGGAGTATATTATTACTATTGTTTATTTATTAATTCATTTAAATGTCACCGACTTACTGGATCATGTGTTCAAAACGTGATAAAGCTTTATTGGTTTTACACTGGAGCTGTTCACTGGTGCTGTGATGTCCTTTAGCTGCTGTCGGGAAGCATCTGAGGTACTTGATGGTTGCAAGTTTTGCAGTTCCACTTGCTGATACATTTTTTTAATAGATGTTTTGCATGCCCTACAGCTAAAGCCTATATGCTTAGTGTGCTGAAAAGTGATTAATCAACAAAAACTATGTGGTGTGTTGGAGGGAAGGATGAGGATTTGAAACATTCTCAACTGTTTGAACTTGTGCAGAATTAGTTTGCATAAGGAATTGAAATTTCCTGTATTCACTTATCCAGCATCTTCCATTCTTCAGTTTAGGTGTATTAACAGTATAAACTACAAGGAATATTTAATCTCAGTTGTTTTAAGGCATGTAAAAATAACCTGTATGTGTATATATATATATTTTAAAGTCTCCCTAATTTTTTAAATGAGTAGTTAACTTTGTGGCTAATTAGGGTGGGTATTCTAATTCTTTGAGCTTATCCCTTTCTGTCTGTTTCTGGCAGAAACAGGGGCAGGGAGGGAAAGAAGAACGGGCAGACAAGACATATTTCTCTGTCATTGTGATGCTTCACCTTTATATTTAAACAAAACCCAAAAACCAGCAACAAGAAAGAGCCCAAAATCAACTCTGTGCTACTGAATCAAGTAGTTGTCAATCTTAATGCAAAAATTGCATGTACTGGGAAAATAGCATTGCTTGTTCAGTAGCTTGGAAGAGCCAAAGCCCCTTTACTCAAGTGAAAATAATATAGCTGCTCAGTTAAGTGTTGGATTGTTGTGAACTCCCTGATGCATTGACTGACAGATGTGCCCAACGCATTCACACTGCCGCTGAGCTGCTTGATTCAGCTCCCTTTTAAATGCCATCAAATTGGCAGGAAAAAGATCGAATCATGTGGCTTGATTGCTTAGTGACTGTGTAAGCCTCCAATATCCGTCCCTAATGGGAAAGTGACTTGCAGAGCTAAAGGCAAAACAACCTGTGCAGTTGGTATAGACTTGGTAGAGGAGGGGCAGGATTTTGGGCTCAGATCTTTATTTTGTGCTCGCTGGAAAAGGTCTTTGTAATGGTTTGCCTTCATTTCATTTTACACTTCAGAGTGCTGTTTCTGTTTCTCAAAGGCTCTGACGTGCAGTCTGAAGGTGCAGTTTCACATTACACCTGCCCCCATCACGGATGTGATGTGGTTGCATTTTGTGTCTGCCGAGGTTGTTGCCCCTTCCAGCGGTGGCGTTGGATTCCTTCTCCCCTCCCTTGTGTCACAGCAGCCTCATGCAGCTGCTGCCAAAGCCCGTCCAGCTGATACCACAGAAAAGTTGGAACTCGTCGTGATCTTCTGTAGATACTGGGCTAAACACTACTCCTCTGCTTAAAACTAATCTTCATCCCAGTTTGTGTTACACTATCCCCTCCCCCTTTCAGTTGCCCTCCGAAAGCTTATCCTTCCCTTCAGTAAGGAGATCTGAATGCCCCCTCTCTCCACTTGATAAGCACGTCCCTCTCAGGAAGGTCATCAGCCAGCAGTTGCTAGGATACAGGCTGGTGGCTTTGGGTTTAGCAACCCAAAAGCTTCAAGAATGTGCTGAACAAGTAAGGAGCACAAGGACAGTTGCAAAAGTAAAGGGATGTTAGAGAGAATCTGAAGGCAAAGGGAGTGTTGAGGAAAAAACAAAGTTGTGGGGAAGTAAAAAAGTAAAAGATAATTGAAGTTTTAGCCTGTGAATTTTTGGTTTTCATAGTTGCATAACTATTTCAGCTGATCTCAGTGAACTGTGGTTGGGAGTGAAATGAAGCTCATGCTATGTATTTGCAGAGGTGGGGTTATTGGTAGTTCTGTTTATATGAGCCTTAAAGTTAAGAATTTTTTTATTAGATTGGGAGGATGTGTAACTTGTAGCTTAGTTGTGCAGTACATTTTAAACTGGGACAGGTGTATGCAACACTACATGAATTGGAGCTGTTTATTAATTTAATGCTGTCTGAAGACATCTAGACTGAAATAAATTTTTTTATGTCTTTGAAGAAGTGTGCATAGTCAGTTTCCTGTCAAGTTTGTTTTATTTTTTAAACTCGTGTGATTTGACAGAGGATTTGTGGATTCAAGTAAATGTGCCTCAGAAAAGTGGTGCTTCTCCGCCACCCTGCTCAGAGGAAGTGAAGTTTGGAAACACAAGCCCACTATTTTGAGACCCAGCAGCATAGCTGACTATCCAGGTGGTAGAACTTTCCCAGGCTTATTCTTATATGTAGAGGGGTTTTTTTGGGTATGTTTCATTTTGGTGGGTTTTTTTGGTTGTTTTTTTTTAATAACTATTTTTTTATAAGTGCTCTGTTGTTTCATTAGCCTTCTTTTTGTAGCTTATGACAAGACCGTAGTTCATGCACCATCTGTGGAAAAAGTGCTCTGAAAACTTAACCAGAACAGAATTCTTGGAATTTGGTCACTACGCCTCTCTGAGCTATTGGTGAGGTAGCTGAGATGAAATATGCAAGAGAGGGTTTTAAAATCTTGCTCTTCTAACATGAGATGTATAAAACTCTAGCTCTTTTCTACAAAAATTGCTGTGTGGATTTAGTTTCCTGAACTGTTTCTATATTTAGTCTGGGTCTAAATGAACTAGGAAGGAGAAGACAGTGTGTGGAGCCAAATCTCTTCTGGGTGAGTGCTTTAATTTTTGGGCTGTCTTTACTTTCTCTGACTCCATAAACTGTATCTTCTCTGCACAGTAGGAGAGTTTCACTAAGATCTCGTGACTCCAAGATCTTAGAGAGTACTGACCTGGGAGGTCTTAATTGCAGCTGTGAACATCTTTTATCTTAATTTTACTCTGCCTTTGAGGATCAACCAGTGTTCTGCCTAGTGGATTTAGGCTAGCCTAGAGAGGCAACTTTTTATCTTCTCTCTAACCTTTTTGCATTGGGCTTCTTTGAGGTTTAAGTAGAAAAAGACGTGGTATGGTAATGTCACTACCCCTGGAAATACCCCTTAAATAGGCTTGTTGCTTTTGCTAAGATGTTTTGTGGGGTGTTTTTACCACTTACAATGAACTGTGCTTATCTCTGAAATTTGTATCATTGCGTTGTATGATAACACTTAGGGTGTGAAGCACGGAAAAAATGTGGTCTGTGAAGCATGTTAAACAGTAACTTTAACACTTGATAGCAGGACAGTACTTTCTTTGTTAGGAAAAGCTTTGTGATTTGCCTTTATCAGCATCGGATTATCCTAAAAATCTGAATTCTTTGCGGAGTTCTAAAATTAGAAATACTAAAATCAAACTTCTTTGGATACATGGATTCAGATGCAGTAATGCTGTGTGACCTTTTCTTCCCCTGTTTTGTTTACTGCTGCATTATTATGTAGCTTTTGTTAGTTCCTTACCAATTGCTTGCTTGTTCCTGTCCTTCATCTCTTGCTTGTTTTTACCTCCTTTGAGGTTACTGTGATACTTAAGTGTTCTTTGGTACGTAGGTACCTGGCTAAATTAATAGGATGTGTATTCAGCCAATATGTATTTTGGAATCTGTCATGAAACATTTTGGGTTTCATTCTCACATCAAAAATCTGTAAATTTTGCTTTCTAAGGGGAAGATAACTAATTTTTTTATGGTTCTATTAAACTTCTTGTTTTATTGGTAGTGTTCCTTTATGTTTAGTAGGTTAAAGGAGACTTTTTAGGGACTGTTCTTGGAGTTGTAGAGTTTATGACATGTGAAGAGTTAGATTCAGCAAAGCTTAATAGTGTTTTGGGCCCAAGCTTCTGAAGACTGGAACTGTACTGGGTCCTTTTGCTCTTGGAGGTAAGATATAGAAACTGAGAACCCAAATCTGTAGCTGGGCCTTTGTTGTAGTTTTTTTTCCTTTTGGGGAGGGCAATTATCTCACTGCTAAATCTAGAATGTGGTTTGATTTTTCACTTTTGAGAAACCGTAGCAAAACTGCATAACTCTGCAGCTCTGTGACCATCTCAGCTGTGCTGATGACTCAGCTCCTGGGTGCTACAAAAACCACTATAATAAGTAATGTTGAATATTTGCTTGCCTTTACTCTTTTTTTGAAGGCAGCTTTTAATCTAGTTACAGGATCAGCAGGACCTTACCTTGCAGATGCTCTCTTTGGCTGCTGAGGATGCTCATGTTGGGTATTGTGGGGAAGCAGGAGATGACTGTGAGATCGTGGCTGCTTGTGGAGATTTCAGCCATGTTAAATTGTGCCAGTAAACACCAGGAAGTCTCCTCAGCCAGGCACTCCTCAGTGTGTACATTCCTCCCTGCATCCTCCCTGCTTACTAAGGGTGTAAATTTGACTCACTCGTTTCCACAGGGCCTTAGTTCAGAAGTGCAGGTTTGAAATAAGGTGTTGTAGGAACTTCTGTCCGAGTGAAGGTGGGGAAGGGGAGAGGTGAGGAACTTTGCTTTGTAAAATCATTACAGCTACCTGAAAAAAATAGGAGATGAACCGTGGAGAAGAGGCATATTCAGAAGTAAAATGGGGGTGGTGGGGAGGTAGTTTTTGAGACTGAAATCTGCCAAGGGGAAATATTTGATCACAGGTACACCTCTAATCTACATTTGAAAGAAAAGTCTAAGCTGAAGTATCTCTTAAGTGAATTTTATAGCTTGTAGTTCTCAAAGCACTAACATGCATTTTTGGTTGTGATCATTAGTTGCTACTAAAGGCCTTGTTCTGTGGAAAAAAGCATTTATATATTTAGAACCTCTCCTTGTTTGCAGTCAGGTATTGGCAAATAAGACTGGTTTTGGAGAGCCTGATGGTAAAATACTCTGAAGATGCAGTTGCAGGTGGATCACACTAAGTACAGCAGCATTTCTGAACTCAACTCTTACCCTGTGTGGAAACAGTCCTGTTACCCATCTAGTGAAGGACTGTGTCTGTCGGGTTACATAACCCTTCGGTGGCATAGCCCTGTCTGCTGCCAGAACCATTCATGCCAAATTTAGATGCACACTTATGTTTGTGTAAGCCAACAATGCAGAGTTTTGATGTGTCCTGATTAAATAAGAAAATACTAAATGCATAAGTAATTAATCTAGCAATTTGCTTTCTCTTATTTATTAGTATATATCACAGCTCTGATTATGTCTGTGTTGGAATGAACAAAGGTTTCTCCATTTTAATTTTTTGTCTGCTTTCTCTTTTGAAGATTCTTTTATACCAGAAAATTGCTTCCATCATATTCCATAAAATATTTGATTTTTCCTATATTATTCTTAATGATAACATAGTTTGCTAAAGCTGTGTTCTGCTTGAGTGATATTAAAAGGCAGGTTCAGATATTCAGAAGGAAAGAGTTTTTCTAAAGATCTTCTACTGGTTTGCACCCCTTCAGAAATCATGTGAAAAACTTGTTCATTCATACAGATATAGTTTGCAATGCTCTTTAGGGTCAGTTTCCCAGAAAAGGAGTATTTTATTCCACATTAAGAAACTTAAATACAAATGTTCAGAATCCAGATTGTGTATTGATCTCTTACTTCTTCTAACCCAAACTTTTGTAAGGGGTAATACTTATTATTCTTCATCAAGGAAGGGTGTTTGTCTCTTCTCAGCCAATCATATTCTTTTGTTTGCCACAGCCAAATATGGCACATATTCTCCTTGCAAAATATGTTGAGAAAAATATACAAACATTTGGGTCAAGTGCACTTCAGTGTTAACTTGCAGGGGATTTTTTTTTGAGAGTCTGTTGCATGCTTCTGAGTCTATGCTTTGCAGTGATTTATTTGCTGCAGTAAGAAATTAGGTATTTTAATGCTAAGCATATTTGAATAAGTGGGATAAGTGACTTGAGTCACTTATCTGGTGTGTTAAAACTAGAAAAGGTGTCTGAAAAGGGTCTGAAATTTCATCTGTGAAACAATGCTAACCAAAACAAATACGAATCTTCCTTCAGCTTGATAAAATGTCTGCCTGTCATATATTAGCAGTTAGATGCCACTGTGGATCCACTCATGTTTTGAGGAGCATACTACAGGAATGAAATAAATAGAATCTCCCTGATTTGGGTGGAAACTGAAGGGGTAAAACTTGGGAAAAACTGGAGAAAATGTCATCTTGTCACTGTGTGTGTTGGCTTCCTGTAGACGATTAATGCATTTGCAGAATTGTTTGTGTTGGACGTGACTGAGGTCACGTCCAACCTTTTGCTCCAAACAGCATCAACACTGAGTACTTTGGTCTTCTCTGTATCAGCTATCACCTGTCCTGTTTTTCTTTCTGATTCTTTACTGCTCATGTAATAGTAGAAGATTTTCATGTGGCATTGAAGTCCCATGCTGCTTTCAGCTTTGGTTGTGTTTTGACTTCCCTGGCAGGGGTGCTGTACGCCTGGGCAATATTTGTGTATTCTTCCCTTGGTAGGCTGTTCTTGCTTCTTCCTCCTTAGGCCAAGCCACTGATTGATCTGTTTATTTTGCTGGGTGTTGGGATGTGCTCCTTGTGTGGTTAGCATTTGTCCTTAAATACACCCCAGTTTCTTGAGCTCTCTGGCTTTTCAGAACTGGATCCCACAGAATTCCAGCTACTGGGTAAGTCAGTCTGCCCATATGAAGTGCAGGTTCTGTGCTGGATTTGCTTTCCTCCACTCAGGATTTTAAACTTCACTATTTCATGGTCACTACAGTCAAAGCTGCTGTTGATCTCATCCCCAGCAAGTTCTTAGTTTGTTTTTTTTTTTTTCTTGAAAGCAATTTCAAGAAAGTATCAAATGGGGATTGACTCATTTAGTGCTGTTTCCCCCTGAAATCTTTCAGAAACCTCTTAGATTTTGTGTCCTGCTGTGTTGCCCTCCTAGTAGATGTCACAGAGGTGAAAATGTCTCACAATAACCAATCTCTGTCACTTTTTGAGGCTTTCTGGAACTGATGAAATAGTCTTCATCAGCTTTCTTACCCCGATCAGGTGATTTGTAACAAACTTGGACTGTGACATTGTCCTTACAGTCTGTCCTTTCCTTTAATCCTGACCCACAACTCATAGCCAGCCTGTTGTCTGTCCTGTAGAACAGCTTTTTGTGTTCCAGCTGCTCCTTCAGGTAGAGGGCAGGTCACCTGCTGTTCTTCCCTTCCTGGCTTTCTAAAGTAGCTTGTGTGCAGCCATGACAAAGTGCCAGTCGTGCAGGCTATCCCATACGTCTCACTGTGGTGGCAGTTCTGTGTACAGGTGCTGTAGGTGATCTCCCTTTTTACATGCTTTTTCCTCACCAGGGTCTCTCTTCCTCCCACCAGCCTGGCCCAGGTACTTCCCGTGGTTAGATCTCTATTCCCTCCCATGACTGCAGAGTTCAGCTACCATTCCCTGGTAGATCTCGCATTTAGAGTGCTTGTCAGCAGCTCGTAACCCACTTCCTGGAGTGGATCCCATCTCTAACTTGGCAGTCCTCGTTTGTCAGGGGTACTTGTGGCCATAAAAATTAAACTGCTCCTTGCAGTGCCAGTCCCGTAGAGAGTTCTTAACTTGGAGGATGTGTCTCTACAAGCCTTTTCCTCCTCCCAGGAAAAGAGCAAGGACAGCAAATGGCACCTGGGGTCCCATGTCCCCCTTTGCCCCTGGAGTTTTCTAGTAACGCTTGATTTGCTCCAGGTCTCCTTTGTTAATAGCAGGTAATAATTAAGCAAGAAAAGAAAAAAAAAAAAACCAACATTGGTGATGATAATAATGGTCGGAGGA
This sequence comes from Grantiella picta, assembly GCA_013397955.1. Lineage (NCBI taxonomy): Eukaryota > Metazoa > Chordata > Aves > Passeriformes > Meliphagidae > Grantiella > Grantiella picta. The sequence continues at coordinate 532,008 of VZRM01000410.1, read as the reverse complement.
CCCTTGACAATCTCTGACATGTTGAATTTGGCCAAGCCTCCTTCATCAGCATGTCTGGCAGCAGATGTGTGCCTTCTCTGCAGAAGGGAATCTCCAGCTAGTGTTACCTGCCCCTCCCTTGTGTTGCTAATGCTCAGTCCAAGCCCAGCTAGCTCTGACATGTACCTTAATTGAGGTGCTTGGTGCTTCTGCATGCCGATGTTGACCTAGAAAAAAAAGAGAAAGTGGAAAAAAAAGCTTTGTGTTTGCAACATGAGTGTAAGAAAAAGACTGTGGAACAGTGGTATAATAAAAAGAGGTGTTGGGAGATGTGCAATACGAAAGGAATCGAGATTTATGGAAAAGCTGTTATAATTAGAAGGCTCAGACTAATGTTTGAGTACCTCTCTTAGCTAGCTAGTGTGTTCTGGAAGCTTCACGTGCAGGAATAATTGTTGAGTGTTATCTTGAGGATTGTGTGCTTTTGCTTTCATTGACATGTTTGCATGCAGTCAATGCGAATGAAAATACTACTTGGACTTCAAAAGTATCCAAAATTGAAACTTTAAAAAGATTTTTGTGACAATCTTCTATTTTGGGCAAGGCACTTCAGAGTGTTGGGTTCTCCTTTTATTTGGCACATGGTTACTATGTTGATTTGTATGTTTTGGATCAGAGAAATGAGTGCTGTAGTAGAAACTGAAACATCTACTGTTTCTGGCTTTTGAAGCACTTTGACCAAGCTGCCAGGCAGTGATAGGCAGAACTACTGGAGTCTAGCTTCCTAGGACTGTGCCTCTGAAATGTAGTACTTCCAGCTTTTAACATAATTTTTTCTTCCTGTTGCTGGTGTCCCTTTCTCAGTGTTCTGTCATGAAACAATTTGTGTAACATCCACTTTAAAATTATACTCACATGGAGTTGTCTGGCAATGAAAAGGCAAGAGATGGTTGGAGAATCTAATGCTTCTTAGCTGTGTCGCTACAAATGACTACTTCAGGCACTTCTGGTTGTTCTGCACTGTTAGTTCTGCTTTTATATTTGTTTGAAATTGTCAAAGAGATGAACAAGTAACAGCTGAAGAGGGAGAGAAATAAAACATTGATTGTACAAGTCACATTTATTTTGAAAAGTAGTCAAAAAAATCAGCATATGCATATTCATCTGTCCAGTTTGTTTTGGCCATGTTGTGTTTCTGCAGGTATCAACTAAGAGTCAGAGGTTTTATACTTTTTAGTTGTAGCGATGTGTCACAGTGTCCCCAAAGTATGAATTCTATTACCCTTATCTACTGTGAAAAGGCAGAATGTTGCTCTTACCTGAATCATTGTCCAGTTTGTGAAATTCTCAGCAAGTTCTCTCGTGGGGAGGGGGAAGCAAATGTGTGTGTTGTGGTCCTTTGTTGTGGAACTTCAGATGGCAAAGAGATTGTGACTGGAGATGCTGCCACAGAGCAGGAGCTCTGCTTCAGTGATTTACTTGACATTGAAAGCTTTTAATTTCCCAGGTTATAGATTTGAGGCTTTTAAGGAAGTAACATCATAAAGTATTTCATTATCAGTTACTTAAACTGTATTTGAGTTACCATCCCTTTTCTTTAATATAGTAACATTGAAGATACAGAAATGCCATTAGGAGATGAACTCGAGAATATTGTGTTACAGCTCCCTAATGAAGCTGTGGGGGAAAGGGGAACAGAGGAGTATGGAAGTCCCTGAAAAAACAGTTCAGGAATTTACATTAATAATGTAAATGCTACTGTGTGTTATGGAAACATGAATATATTCTAAATCTACCTGTAAACAGAGGTGATGTGTAGTAGTAGTCTTTGTTTACACAGATGTTTGGAATGGCTAGTTTTACCCTTGGAAATCTGAAAGGATCCTTTAGGAGGGGGTAGGATTTGTGACAAGTCAATGGTGTTCACACAGATCATTATTATTTAGGAAACAGTATTAATTCAGCCTAGTAACAGAGAATTAGTTGTTCAGATCTGTTTACTGTGGTCAAAAAGATGTACAAACCTATTAGAATTGTCTTTGAAAAAGTTGTTGGTAAGAGACATTGCATGTAAATGTCTTTCCTAACCTCAAATTGATCCAGGTTTTTTTTGTTGGTGTTTCTTTCTTCCTTTTTTTTTTTTCCATTCCCCACAGACTGAAGGTAATGTTGTGAAAAGTAATACCATGAATGGTAGGAGACAAAATAATCCTACCTGCATTTTCAGTAATTGACGATTGTGAAGGCCTTTTCTTGCAGGGTGTTGTCTGCAATTTAGTATGTCAAGTGATTTCTCTTCCTAAAGGATTTTTTAAAAATAGCTGTTAAAGATCCTATTGTTTTGGCATCAGGAAGAGAATGCAAAGACTTTCTAAAGAGCAAAATTGTAGTAATCAGAAGGATTTCTGTTGGGTCCCTTCCAACTCACCATATTCTATGATCTACTGCAAAAATGCACTGGAGCTTCCCTACTTTATGGAGAAGTGCAAGTTAGAGCATTAATGCACTGTGTTTAATCATTTCACCTGAGGCTGTTACTTTACAGATGCACCAGAGCCATTTCTCCTCCTCACACTGTCCACTCTCCTTGTGGCTGTGGTAACATCTATGTGTCTAGCAACCTGCACACATAAAATGACTGCAAATCTGAGCCTGGCTTCCAGCAAGGTGGACAAAGCAGTGCATGTACCAGTGCCAAACCTGTTTCCATTATGATCAAAGGGTGTACTTGCCACATGCTGGCTGTGATGTGCAAGCCTGTACACTTGATATGAGGGAAGCTTGTGTTTGTTGTGAAATAGGGGGACTCTTGCTCCAGGCCTTTTGAGTAGCTCTTTTTGTGTCACTATACAGATTCTTTTTCGGGGCTGAATTGAGGAAAATTTGTTGTTTGGAAGCATGTTTGCCTAGAGGCATGCAGATAAAGATTGCATGGCCTTTCTAGAGGAGTAAGACAAGCATAAAAGACAAACAAATGCAAAAAACTCATTGAGATTTTTGGAAAAGATTCATTTGTCCTCCATCTCCTTGTAGACAGATGAGCCCTTATAACTCAAGGCAGAGTAACTTATTTCCAACCCAGGACTTCTCAAGAATTCTGTCTCTCCTGGCAGACTTTATTGCTGTTCCATGCTTTCATTTAACAGTGAGGGAGGATTGGTACGGTGATTATCTACTGACTTGAAAACCTGCTGCTGGAAATGTTTGGTTTAGGTTTGTGTGGGACTTGAATTGTCCAGAAAAGAAAATGATATGGCTTGAAAGATGTAGCTGCCTGTTGGATGTAATTCCAAATGAGCAGCACGTGACTTTGCACTGTGTTGGATAACAGGGTCTGCTCAGGCTCTCTTCAGTGGTGACAAGTCTGACTAATGGCATGAATTCTTTATGGGAAAAGTATGTTGTAGGACACTTACAGTGAAAAACTGTATGTGACTTGTTTTTAAAACATAAAAATATATTTTTATAGGTCTAACAAGAAGCCTAACTATAACTTCATCTGACCAGTCAATGTTTGAAAAAGCACAAGGAGAGAAAGTTACATTGCCATGTACTTTTGAACTCTCGGAAGAAGATGAAGGCCCACTAGATATTGAGTGGGTATTGATACCTGCAGATAATCAAAAGAGGGAACAAATAGTAAGTAGAGACTTCTTTTTGGACAGTGTTAATTGTTTGAGTAGGTCAGTGTATGAGTTTTGTTACTGACTTTTTAAACTTCCACCTTTTCAGGCTGGGATGCTTGTGATCTTAAATTGCTTTGAAGCACCAGTCATATGAAATCTAGTGGGAGTTTTGAAATAGCAGATAAAGGATGAAATGTCAAAGACATTTTTCACTATAAAATTGTCTTCTAATGAAGAACTCCCAAATTAAATATACTTCAGTTCCAAAAAGCAAACTTGGCTTTTGTACCTGCATTATCTTCCTTATTGAAAACAGATTTATGAGGATTTAATTTTAAGTATATAAACTCTTTTAGTTATTAGCGCTTTCCTGTCTTTGGAAACCTTATCAGTAAGATGATTCATATTAGTAGGCAGGTGTTGCACAATTAAATTAGAGCAATTCTAAACAGTTTTCTTTCAGTAAGAAGTCAGTATTAATATTGGTATTGCTCAGGTATTTGGTTGGAGTATTCACTGTAATGCTGTATGTGGTGATTTTTGAAGATGGAGACTGTCATATTTCTGGAATTAAAACTACAGAAAGAAATTTGAGAATCCAAAGAGATCAAATTATTTTAAATGTTTGCATGCTAAGTGGATTTCTGAATCATATTTCTTTTTTTTTATAGATAATTATGTATGCTGTAGACAGGATTTACAATCATTATTATGCTGCTATGAATGGGCGAATGCAGTTTACTAATCTTGATCCCAAATCTGGTGATGGTTCATTGGATATCCTGAATTTAAAGGCTGCAGACACTGGCACATACCAGTGCAAAGTGAAGAAGGCTCCTGGAGTTCAAAGCAGAAAAATACAGTTGACTGTACTTGGTAAGATAACTTATTTTCTTAAATTTTCTGTGATTTTTACAATGTGCTTATTCTGTCCTATTTTCAGTATCTGAAATGAAAATTTAGTTGGGCAGTGTTGTACTGAATCTGTGGTGACTGTGGTCATTATTGAGGCATTGGGAAGAATGGGCATAATTCTGTTCTGGGAAACAAAGGGAATAATATTTAGAATAATGAGCATTTTTAGAAGTTCTGTGCCTAGCTTGTATTTCATAGAAAATCTTTCCATGCATAGAAATGGTTTGAGGCACCAACTTTATCATTCACAAAATGGACTGACTAATAGAACACAACACATTTGAATGTGACTGTTACTAATTCACATGATGTTTCGTTTATTAGTAAAGCCAGCAAGGACTAAATGTTCCATTGAAGGATCACAGGAGATTGGAAAAGATGTTACCTTGAAATGTGTGTCACAAGAAGGATCCCCACTTTTGTCTTACGACTGGAGGAGAGTATCTGGCACACAGGAACTTCCTGCCACTTCCATGCTGAGTACTGTCAAACTTCATTTATCACTCTGAAATACTTAAAAACATTGCAATAGTATTTTTGGCTTGTCTAGACTTGTGAGCATCTCAGGGTTAGCATTACTATAGTGTAGTCAAGATTAATTGTGTCTTCCACCCTCTAACAGAACTGACTTTGAAACAAGCTGGAGTTGATTTTGGTTTTTAATTCATGCTGAGAAGTGTTTCAAGCTTCAAGTTGAGATTCTTACCATTAGACTGCAGTATCATGCTCACCTGTGCTCACGTGTTGTGAGTTCTCCTGTTTGCTGATGTTTTCGCTTGTGGAAAAAGTAGGGAATTAATTGTAGCTTCAGTTTGATTTAAAACAAGCAAAAAATATCAAGTCTTTTTTGTACTTCTGTTATCTATTAGAGTATGTAATATCTTAAAACACAGATCCCTAAAAATCAGCTACAAAGGAAGAACCTAATACTACTCTTCATTTTGAACATGGCTCCTGGTAGTGCTATTTGATGTCTCTTATTCCTTGTTTTGACAGTGAATGGTTGATCATTAATGTCCTTCTGTGTACCACTCAAGACTTTAGGCTACTGCTCTTATGTCCTTCTTTGTCCATATCCCAAATTTGGCTCATGGTAACAAAAAGATCAATTGACAATATCAATTCTGGACAAGAATGAGTGGGAAATTGTGCAAGAGTGACTTGTAACTCACTGAAACAATATTAGTTTTGGGCTTGTGAATGTAAGTTTGGGGACACTGAGAGATTTCTCAAGGATAAAGACACTAGCTAACTTGTTCAGCAGGTAGAGCAAATCCTGCTCTGGATGCTGTTGAATACATTTCTAACAGAGTAAGACTTTTACAAACAATAGTGTTTTACAGCATGATAGAACTTTGTTTTAATCTGGATGTTTTTAATATAGCATTATTAAGTTAAGATTTTATGTATGTGCTGGATTAATAATTCTCTAATGTTGAATATAGAATTATACTTAAGAAAATGGTAAACCTCTGCCTTCTGTTGTTTGTAGATAAAAATACAGGGGAACTTCTTCTGAAAAATGCCTCTCGAGAGTATTCTGGTATATACAACTGTGTGGCCTCAAACAGGGTTGGCATGGATGAATGTTCTGTTGAGCTGAATGTCACCCCCCGTAAGTGTTTGCTGTGTAATAGTCACATAATGTTCTGTGTATTAAAACTGAGCAGTTTTTTTCTCTAAACTCCTAAAAGGTTAAAAACCCCAATGCTGTTACGTAACTTGTGGGTGCCACTTCAAGTCTTACTGTTTTAAATGCATGTGATTGAGTACTCCCCCTCTGATTCAGTGATGTGTTATTGATGTGCATCATGTGAAACATACTGTCCTTAATGATAAAAGAAAGTTTGTCTTTTAACTTTGACATTTAACAAACAGTATTGTTATTTGTCTGTTCTAGCTGTAAACACAGCTGGTATAATTGCTGGAGCTATTATAGGAACACTGCTGGGGCTTTCTCTACTGTGTTTTCTCATCTTCTGTTGCTGTAAAAAGCACAGAGAGAAGAAATATGAGAAAGAAGTTCATCACGATATCAGGTAACAACATGTCTCTAGTTTCTGAGCAGTATTATTGGAAGATTAACTTTTAAATGTGTTTCTGCAAATAAGTTACTTAACAGTTGAGATTTCTGTCCTAATCTGGAAAGCTTATTATTACATACTAATGGCTTGTCAGAGAACTTTTTGTGGTTTGTCTAATTTTGGTAAATATTTTAAAGGCAATGAATATTGAGGGTTTGGGGTTTTTTGTTACTTTAAAGGAAGATGTAAGGGTTTTTTTGGCTACTGCATCAGAATAGAAAGAAACAAACGGAATATTTGCTTTATAGTAGTAGTGACTGAACTCTTGTTCTGCAACTGTTTTCTTTTTGGTTTTTGTCTATTTCAGAGAAGATGTTCCACCTCCAAAAAGTCGCAGTTCAACAGCTCGCAGCTACATCGGCAGCAATCGTTCTTCCCTGGGCTCAATGTCTCCCTCCAACATGGAAGGATATACCAAAACTCCATATAGCCAAGTCCCAAGCGAAGACTTTGAACGTGCTCCTCCTCAAAACCCAACCTTTGCACCTTCAAAGGTAGCTGCGCCTAATTTAAGTAGAATGGGAGCTGTTCCTGTGATGATTCCAGCACAAAGCAAAGATGGGTCAATAGTATAAAATATTATTAATTTAAAAGCTGTTTTTTAAAGTGTTCATTGTAAGTATTAGAGAAAACTTCTGTGTTCCATCCCTCATTTAAACACTGGCATGAACTTTTCCTTGAAGAAAATGAACAGGTTAGTTTGAAAAGCCACCAATTCTCATATTTAATTTTAAACTTATTAGGATATGACAGTTGAACTATTTGCTAAAAGCGTTGAAGTTCCTAAGTAAATATTGGACACTGAAGGTATTTGGACCTCTGGTAGGTTGCTGAGGAGGCACTGACACTGTCAGCTGATGTGCAGTTCTGAATGTGTAACAGTGAGACACAAGTGAGAAGTAACAAAAGCATTTCATGTGTAAACCATGAAGTTTCTCAGATTTCCTGAAACTTTATTCTCAGTTGTGGAATAACAGAAATATTTTGACTTGGCCACTGTCTGGTGTAGTTGCAGCAGGCTAAAATACCAAGGATGACTTTGAATTCTGTTCAAATCGAGTATTTATGTGGTTCTTCAATCTGGTGATGTTTATTTGAAGTTCTTGAGCTCTTATTTCAGGGGCAGCCAGTTATTTGATTGGTTTGATTAATTTAATTAATCTGGCCTGAATTTAAAATGGCAGCAAGTGGAAGTGTGACAGGAGACCTTGCAAGCTCTTTGAAATACAAATTTTTCTACAATAACTAGTTCTGGTGATGTCAGATAACTTAATACTTAACGTTATCTGATGCAAGAGGTCTTATCAGGTTGTTGGTAGTGCTATCTAAGCTCTAAAATCTACAGATCAACTGTTACTGTCACAGTAAGAATGAATTAGTGTATCTTTATGCAGGTCTTTAAGTTAATTGTACCTTGCATTTTCCAATGCCTGTTTAGATACTAAAGGCAGTGCTCTTAGGTTTTTTCCAAAGCAATTTCCTAGAAGCACCACGGGCATTTAATGAAAGCTGTTAAGTAACTGGTATTTGATGTGTGTCCTCTTACTCTAACCACTGTGCAAACAGCTTTTCCCATATGCAACAAAGCAATAGTCAGCCCTTGTTCAAGATGCTAAAGTCTTACTGTATGAATTTGCAAGGAGTTCAGAGCTCATTTCTCCTGCCTCTTCAACAGCCCTAAATATTCTGAACACCGGTTCAGACTGTGGAGAGCAAGAGCTTCATGTAGCTGAGAGGAAATAGTTATCCAGAACTGTTAATGTAAATCTCATGTTGCAAGATTAAAAATGCTTCTTCCCCATTTTGCAAACTTAAAGCAATACAGGAGAAATACAGCAATTCCTTGTCTTACTTTCACATATATTTAAGGACTTCTGGTAGCTTCTGGTGACTGATGTTACATACTTGCAAAAGCTCCATTTAAAACTCAGTGCAGTTTGAATCTGTGATTTTTTTTCTTCCTTCCTGTTTTCTACTTTCTTTATCCTGTGCTGGGGAGCAGGTTCCTTCAGCTTATTCTAGATAGAGATGTTGAACGGCAAGGTATTTTTGAAAATTGTAAAAGCATTATAGTATGTGCACTGATGTTGATGAAGGAAATATCTGAATAGCCTGTTGAAAGATGTTAGGATTATTTGTATGTAGCAACAGTGAGAGAAAACAACATTCCCCCAAACTTCTAGGTTTAATATCTGCTTTTTTGTAGCTGCTTATAGACCTGTGATGAATTCTTTGGCTTACTAAGTGTTTGTCCTATCTGTAAATAGGTGCACAATTTTTGGCTGGCACTATTAATGTAAAGAAATCCCCCTGCCCATGGCAGTGGTTGGTAAAAGGTCATCTTTAAGCTCCTTACAACCCAAACAATTTCGTGATTTTAACATACCCTTCATACTGAATTTAGAAACTTGAATAGCTACTAAGTAATATAGAGTTAGTTTTACACATTTGGGACTTTTTTAGATTGTAAACTGATACTGTTAGAGATCAGATTTTTTATCTTTCATGTGTGCCTTGTCAATAAACTTTGCCTGATTGTAACTTCAGTTTTTATGAAATTTCTGGTGCCTAAACATACTGTATGAACAGGTGCTTAGATGATGGTACAGTTCTTAAAACATGACACTGTGATCTGATTTCTTGATTCTTATGTACTATTTATACCTCTTCATGCCTATTTTTGGATGTGAACTTCAGTGTCTCTCTCTGTATTGTTCTGTATTTCAAAATGTCACTTACTCTTTCAATTGCTAATTATAATTTGAGTGTTTGTGTTCCTGAAAACTCTTCAGTTGTTGTACCAATGAGAGGGATGATTGACTTTTATTTATGTGGTAAATAATAGGTTTAGGAAATGTGCCAAACATAGCTTCTGAAGAACAATAGATGAGGAGACATCTTTTTGCATCCAATTATTGTGATAGAAGAGACTTCCAAGATATTAATCATACACTGATTGTTTACCTTGAAACTAAAGCCTTCCTTAATGAAAAGGGTATAGTTACTATAAATACAAGTTGAGTGCAAGACTAAACTGAATCATAGACAGAGAGAGAGAGAGCTATAAACCTAAGGAACCAGGCAGCAAACCTACTAAATTTGGTTCTAAGCCATCTGTGGACCTATGTGTTTTTTGGTGGTTTGGGGTTTTTTTAAATTAATTTTTTGTTGGTTGGTTGGTTTTGGTTTGTTTTTGGTTTGGCCTGAGACCCTGTAACTTACAGTCAGGTAGGCCCTAGGACACTCAAACCCAGAAACCAGCATCAGTAAAGCACACACACGCTTGATGCTCTGCCAGCTTGTGCAAAATAATAAATGGACAGAAGGACAGCCTGATGTGCCCTCAGAGCCTGGCTGTTAGGCTTAGCAGCCTTGACAGTGTCTGTCTATTTATGTAATTGCATGGAAAAATGAAAGAAATGGAATCTGACACAGTCCTTATCTGAAATATAGAACCTCTGACTTGGGGTAAAACTCTGCCTCAAGTTGCTAGCATCCTGCCTTTTTGGGTGGGTGCAGCACTATTATGAAAACATAATACTGCTATTATAAATTATACTTATTTCTTTTGTCACTAAATTGTTCACTTACACTGGATTATGATTCTCAAAAGCAGCTACTGTATTTTAACAATAATTTCCAGCTGTGTGGGAGATGAACTGGTTAAACATGTGAGGTGTCCGATGTGACAGAGCGCTCTGCTGACAGAACACTTTTAGGAAGTAATGGCAGCTGATATACCAGTTGGGAGGTGGCGTTTTTAATGTCTCATTTTATTAAAAAAAAGGAGGGGGAAGGGGAGGGAGGGTGGTACCATTGTGTAAATACTCTAAGTGAACTCAAGAAACCTCTAGTTAATGTCATGACTGTAAACTTGCCTGTTGAGGACTACTATATATAGAAAGAAACCCCTCAATTTTAGCATGGTGTGAATAAAGTGTTAGACTTGTAATACTGTAGAGGTTACGTAACATTTGTCCATACATTACAAGAGTTTTCATCGACTTTCTGCAGTGGATATTTAAAGATACTTGTGTGAAACTTCCTTCCCTAAAAATGAATACTTCTTCCAAAACTGTGTGGTGCACAGAAAGGCCTTTTTGGAGGGGTAAAACATGAATTTTGAAAGAAATGTACGACGCATACGTCTTTCTCAGCTCTCGATAGTCACATTCGTATTAGATGTATGCTTCCTGTTTAATAGTGCAAGTAAGACTTCTGAATTGCAAGTTTTTCTGTAATGCTGAATATTGTATATTACTGATTTCCATGACAAGCTTTTAGTTTTGTTCTGAGCAGTGTATATATTCTGGATCACTCTAGGTCTTTGTTCCAGTCTAAAGATACTATGCTATTTGTGTCACTTAAACCTTGTTTTATACACTTGATAGGTGCTTTATGGGGCCCTTTGTTTAATAGTCCCCTAGCATTGAGGCATAGCTCAGCTGAAATCGGAGCAATAACAACTTCCTGGGATCCAAAATGTTACGATGTTACATTACACTTCTCATGCACAAAGCATGGACTTTGACTATGAATATGAATTTCAGTATAAGGTTTTTTATTCACACTTTTGGGGGAATGGTATTTTAAAATACAGGTATTGTGAGTGAATTTGTAAAAAAACAAAATCCAAAATTTTAAAATGCTGTAGTTCCATGACAGACTTGTGTACTTTTTCAAATAAAACTGTTGGAGAAAACAGTAGTCTGTCTTTATTTTAAAGCAGCACTTGTGTATGGCTTCAGCTTTCTCTTTATGTAATTGGAAGTGAACTAATAAATATGGCTGTGTATACCATGCTGGCATGAATAATTTTATTTATTGCTTCCCCCCCCTTTGATTTCCAAGGCAAGTAAAACTGTAGATATTTTAAAATATGCACTTTTATGTGGGGTTTCTCATTGTAGATATTAAGTTATTCTGAAACATAAGGCTGGAAAGGAACTTTATATTAAATTTCATCCCTCTTTATTTTAGGTAGAATCAAAGATTCCTGAAACTGAATAATCTTTGTCTTTTGAAATTCAAACAAGCGGGTTGCCAGCACTGAAAGTACATTGATAAAATGCTCGGGTTTTATATTGTTAGTATGTTAATGTGCATCTTTTTCAATTTCAGTGAAGCTGACTAGATACTTTGCACCCCTTGGCCTTACAAACCAATTGATTATTGTCCTTGTAATTTTACCTGCGATTAATGTAATTTCTCCAGTGTCATCTTGGGTGTATATCCAAAGTCTGGTATGGCCTCTATTTGCATTAATGGCATGTATTACATTCATATCATTGGAGGCATAATTAGCTTGCATTTGCTTATAATGTATGCATGTTCTTATGTTATAATGCATGCCTGTCTTTGTATATTAATATGTTCTGGGCCAGGCCCCATGTTCCAGTCACTTTTTTGTATATATATAAAAAAACAATACATGTGTGCACAAGCATGTGGGGCTAAATGCAATACTGTTGGATAAACCTCTAGGAATTTTTTCTATTTCAAATTAAGACTCTTGCTTAAATACAAAGGAAACCTAAGAAAAATGGAAGCTCAGATTTGTCTCTTTTTATAGAGTTCCAAGAAACCTTTCTTACGCTCTTTTTAACATTCATGTGAAGGCTTGGGGAAGGATGGAAGTGTTGAACTTACAGGGACAGTTTTGTCGCAGATGGCTCTTGCATGCTTCAGCTGCTCTTCAGGTCTTTTATTTGGAGGACAGGTGACCATGAACCAGAAACTGAGTGCCTCCAGCTTGCCTGTGGAATTCCAGCAAAGCAGCTAGAACTTTCCTGAGTGTCCTGACAGAACAGAGGGCACTCAGCACCTGGTAGTTCTACAGAACCTCTGTGGTCCTTTATTATGGGTATTAGACAATGCCTTGGATAAGCTTTCATAAAAGGTCTGTCTGGCTGTTTATTTCTCTGAACATCTTGGCTGGGGCCTTTGAGCTTACTTTTAAATTTGTTTCCCTGATGGAGCAGCCTGAGTTCTTTCAAATCTCTATGATAATATTGATAGGCAATTAATTGCTAGGCTGTTTTAGAAAGCAGGTGATGACAACAGCTTTAGCCTCGTTTCCCATATTTAAAATTTGTAAAGCAGAATAGTTTGTAAAGAAAATCGCTGATCAGGGAGCACAAACAAGAGTAGGATGAAACAAAGCTATGAATGTTGCCTAACTTTCTAAATCTCAGCCTATTCTAAAACTATCTTTCACTTGTGTATGACTGTAGGTGATTGTTCAAAATGCGAAAACTTGCATCTTAATATAAAAATAATGTGTGTACTTGAGCTATGATGATTCTGTTGCTTTTCTTAATTTGCTTTAGGCTTTTTTGCAGAATGGTGCAGGCACGGCTATCAGGAGAAGAGTATGAACCTTTAATTTTATAAAATAGCCACTCTGGCAGAAAACTGGCCTGGAGGATCGTGTTGTCCCTGCTTCTGACTTCCATTCAAAGTCAAGTTTCTGGAAATAGGGAGCCTTTAAAGATCTTTTGATTTTTCGTATTGTTGGAAATCAAAGTTAGCGTCACCCTTGTAAGTTGGCATTTTGAAGACTTCAGCTATTGAAGTACTGGTCAGGTTGCTTTGGATATGCAAAGTCAGTAGCATTTAGTGGCAGCACCTGCTATTTGGGTCCTCATTTTTAGTGAAGTTTCTTTTGGTCAATGGTCTCTAGAGAAATAGATGAAGGACAATTGTCCCATCTTATTTGGGAAACAAAGCAATGCAATTTGTACAGGATGAAGCCAGGGTTGATTGATGGATGGAGGGAGGGGAGCAGCTTTGTAAGGAAGTTGAGCATGTTGGTTACACAACTTGATTATGTAACAGTTTTAAAAAGTGGCAATATTAGAAGAGACATTAGCATCTGAAAGCACATCATTTTATCTTTGGTAATCTAATTTTTTCTTAGGGGAAAAACCTCTGGAGGCAGTGTGTCCGCTGGGAAGCGCAGGGATCTGTGTGATGCCTTGACAGTTGTGCCAATTCCAGGGCTGGATGCTGTGGCTCTGGGAGCTGCAGGCAGGGCAGAAGCTGAGTACTGTACCTGAAGGGTATTGTACTCTCTTTCCCGGTGTATTTTTCCTAATTGCAAAATGGAGAGAGGAAAGCAGCTAGTCTGATCAGTTTCTGGGGAGCTTTGTACCAGGGATGTGGATTCTGGAAGCATGCATGAGCTTTCCAACTTTTTGAAGCCTTTCCCTACTCTGGTTTCCAGCAATATCTGGCTTAGGAATTTTCAGTCTGCAAAACTTTTTTGCATTTAGAGTTGCTTTTATAGCTAGCATACCTTCACTTCTTATATTGCAGAGCCTTGTACTGTTCCTGTGATCCATAATTTCTGCGTGAGATGGCTTTGGTTCTATTGTTACTAATAGTATTTTATAAAGAAACAGAAGAAAGTGTAGACTCTCCTGAGCACACCAGAGAGGGCAAATGGTGACAGTTCAGCTTTTTGATGCTCTGGGTACAAACATCTCCAGGGATGCAGTGGTCTCTTGGGTTAGAATTTACTATTAAAGAGTACTAAATCAGATGGTAAAGAGCTATAGAAGTAATTTAGTACCATTAGTTAATGGCTTCCAATTATGTCAAGTTCTGTGTGACTAAGAAAGAAACTTGAGCTTTTGTTTCTTGCCAGTTACTGCTGTATAAGCGAAGTAACAGCTCTTTACAGCTTGTGACTTGTCCTGCTCAGCAATTTGTAATTGAAACTATTATCCCATACAGGGATCTGAATCTCCCTATTTTGTGTCACTTGGTAATATTTTACCTGTGAAACAGCCGTGGGGATTAGTCAGATTTCAAGGAAGTTAAAGTGTGCAGCAGAGCATTTGTTCCCAATGTTTAAGGGCTCTGATTGCAGCCCCAGCCACTCAACAGATGACTCCTCAGGCAGGTGAGTGGGTGGTGTTTCGAAGAAACTATTTGCTGAAGTCAAAACACTTGTGCTGTGCCTTACTTAGCTGTAGGAGATCAAGATAAAATTAATTTCAGATTTCTGTTTCCCAGTACAAAAGCTCAGGTGGGAGGGAAGCAGATACCTTACATCAGGAATAAAGGCAACTGGTGGGAATACATAAAATTACTGAATTGTTTTGACTGCTAAAGAAGATGCCAATTCTGGGACACAGCTGGTGGTTTGTGGAACCTGTCAAAAAGCTTATGTTGTGGCTGCTAGCACTGCACTTCTCCAGATGAATAAAATGCCCTTCCATGTCACTTCCAATCCTGTAACTGTCAAGCCCGGAAACAGTTCATCCCAGCAGTAAAATACAACATAAAGCTTGCAATTACTTTATTTTCTGATATTCTTCCCTCTTTCTTGTTGGACATGAGAAAAATTCAGACTTACAAAAAGGACACAGCTTGAAATGAACTGTTTGGCCTTGCCCTGGTTTCAGCCTTGTACTCTGTAATTCAAGATGAAGTTGCTTAGGCATTGCAATATTTTTTGCTTTGGACTTGAGTTGTGGTTTGGGTGACCTCTTTAGGTAACCTATTTAATTTAATGACCTTGCATCCCTATTTAAGATGAGAAAACTCATTGTGTTTAAAACATGGAACTTCAAAAACCAAAAAAATGCTGTGGATTCCCTTACTGTCTCCTGCCCACTTGGGAAAAAAAAAGGCTAAATATGAGTGCTTTGTATGGAATCCAAGTAATAAATGTTGTGTTTGGGAATTATGAGCGTCCCCCACGGCTGATGCTTTGGCAGCCTCTGTCCCCATCTCTCTGTGCCTAAATGTAACTGACCATATGGTGCTCTGCAGTGACTTGATAAGAATGTTTTCCAACAGAAAGCTGAGAAGCCTTCTAAGGTGCCAGATGGTTATTTTCTTGCTGTTTACTCAGGAAAAGAATTCAGGTGAGAAATCTGCATCAGTTAGATTTTAGTTCTAACAAAAAGTTAGACTTAGTTCTAATAAGAAGCTGTAGTAACGTGCAGCTGAGGTACTAATATAGTTTTTGATAGGTTTTAACAGTTGCAATGAGAAACGCTGTATTTATAGCATCTGTACACACACTGTTGCCAGGATTGAAGGACATACTTCTAACTCTTTTATTTTAAGGGATAATAATTTATTATTATCCCTTTTATTTACCAAAAAAAATAGATGTAACTATTGCCCAATTGACTAGTATGGACTAGAGCTGAGAGCTACTCATTAAAATATCAATATTCTTCAGACTGAAGTTGAGGTCACCGACAATGTCTCTTCATTTGCAACTCATTTAGGGAAAAAAAATCCTCAGCCTGATCATAAATGTGTCTGTTGGAATTTGTTTAGTAGCAAGACAATGAAAATTGTGATTCTTGTGCAGATAACCTACAGCTCTGATCTTTCTAGACTTGCATACTTGAAAGGCATCGAAGTTCTAAACATCAATTATATGTTTTTAAAATTCAGGTTATGTTGCTACTTGAAGTATTTTAGGTGTGTTATTTTAAGTGTGATCTATGCACATCTGAACTGGGTGAGCAAGCAGGAATCTCAACCAACCCACTAAAATCCTTTATTCCTAGATGAAAGGGCTGGAAGGAGGGTTAGAGTCTTTATGCTCAACAGTCCCTTTTGTTGCCTATTAGAAATTAGCATAATTTCCCTGCCCCTTGTGTTACCTGAGCAAGCTGGGATTTCAACTGACAGTGAAAATTGGGTTGTTACGTTATACATGTGAATTTAATTCTGACAACATCTCATGTCTGCGCCAACCATATGAGCTAGTTAATTTGCTGCTGGCTGTATGGTTTGTATATGGGGGGAAAATGCTGAATGTACAAAGAGGCTGAGGACATCCTTAATGCCTGACATGGCTCCTGCTCAGTCACCAGCAACAAAAAACAACAAAAGAATCCCAAGGCAGAGGACTCTGATTAATGAGGTGGAACATTAGGATTGATGTCTTGGCTCTGTCATGACTTAGCTGTGTGGCTAAATTTTTTTATTTTCTATTGACATTTACATTTCCTCTTTGCATCACCTCTGATAGATGTTAAAATGGAGTGTTCTGTTGACTCTTTGTGACTTTTGAAACCAGAGTTTCCTATTGCACTGTCATTTGTTTTTAAAGCTATCCTTGGTGAATCTTTTCAGTCTTCACCAGATTTTGGAATAGATGTATTTAAAGATAGTTATCTTGATGAGACCATCTGTAGTTGTCTCTGTCCCCTGCTGCTTCCTGTTTTTTAATTCTGTCCTGACAGCAGTCACGCTTCCAGTACTTCTGGTGCTCCTTGAGTATTTCTGGGCATCCTTGGCCCTTCCAGTAACAAATTATCTGTTTGGTGTTTTATACACTTTCCCTCTGCTTACAGCTTCACACTGACATTGGTGCCTGACCTTCCTCTTTCTATCACACGCTGCCTTTTTATTCCTGACTGGGTATGGATTTCACTACTGGAGCAGGACAGAGTTTTAGGCAGGTTTTTCCTTCTTTCTGATGTGGTATGTTGCTTTTGTTCATGCTTTTGTAGAGGGTCCTTCTTTTTACTGTTGCTTTCGATCATATTTTTGTTCCTAACCAGTTTCACTTGCTTCCATCTGCTTTAGGCATTAGGCACTTTAAATTACATTTCATACAGTGTATTTCAAACTGGCCCCTGGTTTTCCATCTTAAACTTAATGGGGTTGTGATTGCAAGTACCTGGGCAGACAGTAGTTTCTTATTAACTGATAGTTTTCTTTGCACGATCCAAAGGACTTACCACATCTTGTTTATAAGTTACAACACTGGGGGGTGGACATTTTAATTTGTTTTTATTATTATTTATTCATTTTTTATCACAGCTGCATGAACAGCCTCTAGCTGCATGGTAAGGTTCACTTGCCAGACCGCATTTTTCTTTATTTTAATACTTTTTTTTTTTAATTGCTAAATATTTGCTTGGATGAGAAGTAAAGGAAAAGAAAATCAAGACTGAAAGTATCAGGGCAGTGCAGGCAAGGGAGAACAGATTATGTTGTATTTGTTCTGGTTTACCTTTCTAGCTCATTTAAGCATCAGATTTTAAAAAAAGTTTGCTTTTCCAAACAATTGGGGTATCAAGAAGTCTCCCCCGTCCCAGCTCGTCTCTGTGTGCAACACAGCAGAATTTTCTCCATAAGCAGGGTATGTTAATTGTCTCTTGACTCGTTCATGAAATGAAGCAAAGAGGACGTGCTTGATGGAGAGATGTTATTACATGAACCCCTGCTTGCACACCAGCCCTATCCCTGAGAAAAGCTGGATGTATAAATGTTTTGGAGTGTAAGAGCACTGTTTCCTCAGGCTCTTCCAGTAGAATGGGATAGGATGAACTGCCTGGGGAGCAGCCTGAATTTAACTTAGAAGGTCTATATTTGCTAATTATTAACTTGAGAACTATTAATGCGAGAGGTGGTGAATAAGGAGCATTGTTCAATCCGTGGTGCAAAGACAGAAATACAGACAGAAAGGACACTTCTGGCCTCACTCATTAATGCACTTAATACTCTCTGAAAGGATTATTATGTCAACAATAGCCAGAATGAAGTTGTACAGCAGGTTCTCACGCCAGGTAATAGCTTGAAATAGAAAGAAGCCAAAGGTCGTGATTTCATGCCAAGCAGAACTTGGTGCTGATGGAGTTAGGCTTCCAAGCAAAGTTTTGGGAAGGCACTCAGTTCATTTTACTGTCATGTGCAACTGGAAGACTCCATTTGATGTGTAATTCTAATTGCAGTGTGACAGTGTGCAAGGAAGAAAGTGAGATGTTGCAGAAATAGCCTGACTCAGTTGTTTTAATTACTGGTCTTACAGAGAACCTATTGTGGCATTGAGACACGTCTTAAAAATCTGTGAGGATGGGTGTAATTATACAAAGGCCTGTAATAAACTGAAATTAGGCAAGAAAATGAGGTGCTTCCAGTGAGCACGATACATCCATATACATTTGTGGATTATTAGTTAGGAAGAGTTGTCTTCTGGTGTATTATCATATTTGCAGAGTTAATATTGGTGACTGTCAGCAGCATTTAGGTACAGGCAGAATGCAGAAAGTACATTTTGTAGCATGGAGTTGTGGCAAAAATGCTGAGTTATCATTTTTCTTACAATACCAGTCTTAGAATATAAAGTCAGAGAATACAGAGCTGATAGAGAACTGTAACTAGAACAAAGAATTATTTTTTATTATCTTTTTACAAAACGCTATCCCCAGCAAAGTCAATAACAATAGTCAAAGAAGTAGAACTCACTTCTAAGGAAATGGTGAAATGAGCAAGTGTGCAGATTGGAATGAGGCACTTTGAGAAAACTCAGTGTTCATACCAGTAAGCAACAAAACTGTGTGGTTCTTTAACAATTCAAGTTATTGGTATGAAACTGAAGAAAGAGACATTTAGTGGATTTTGACATGTACTTTAAAAGTGCAGTGCAGTAGGTATGCACTGGGAATTCCACGAGATGCTGAAAATTTCTCGTCAAGTTAAACTTACTTCATTATTTATAGTCCACTGATAAATGCAGTTTCAATTCGCGGCACCACTGCATCTTTCTGCTGTCAGACACTGGTAAAAACCCTAATCAGAATGACCACAAGTTGGATGATGATCTGAACAGTGCATTTAATTACTGTATATTACAGTAGCCTCTTGTTGATATAGATTAATGATATTCTTTCTTTTTGTAGTATGACATCGCACACGAGATTGGTGACATAACAGTGGTATAAACATGAAGAAACAGGCATCAATTTTTGCATGACTTTCCAGTATGGTGAAACTGAAGTACATTATGAAATGAAGTGCTGGGGTTTTTTACTTGATCTCACTTTAGATTCAAGATTTTTAAGTAGGCTGTATTCAGTTTTGTAAGTACTATTTTTTTTCTTTTTCATATTTTTAATGCAAAGTTTACAAAGCCAATCCTGACGTTTTTCTTTCTACTTTTGTGTTTTGAAAACTGTGCACCATCACTCCTCTCTGCTTCCCTCACCCCATTTCCTGGACACGCAAAAAACTGTGGACTTAACAAAATCAACTCAGGTAGCAGAAATATAGCCTTAAGCACTGGGGTGTTAAGGAGATTGTAATGTGAAGTAGAGTAGTTTTGGGTTTTCCTAGCTTTCTGGTCTGCCGATTTCTTAGGAAGAGTGTCATCTATTGAATGCTGTAGTGATACCCAATGGGGTCTTTGAAACTGTGTGCAAAATACCCTGTGTTTTGAGATTGTATATATTTTATAACACTTAATAAAATATGCTTGAATGTTACAGTTAACACGTGCTTCAGCATAATCTGTTAATGCAGGTGGTGTGGTAATTCGTGTCTGTGCACTTCCTTATTCCTCCTGCTCCCCAGCTTACCGTGCAGGAGTCCAGAGGGAAGAAGAGTGTGCTCCGTGCTCTTTAAACCAGGCTGGTTAAGGGGCCCTGTTGCCTCCTGCAGCATGGAAACTTTGGGTATTAGTTTCATAATGAAAATATTAATTTACTTAACCACGCAAGGATGAGACCATTGTAATCTGATCTAATGGACAGGAATTTACTAAATTATTTTTTGGAGTGTGGTACCCCGCTGGTACTTGGGGGCATTTTTGCTAATTCATTGCAGGTTACAGTCCACCTAAATCAAAGCACACTGAAGGACACCTGGAATTTAGGCAGTAGCAGTGAGCATATGCAGACTCAAACCTGTCTTTTAACTACGTCTGTCTGTGCTCTTGAGAAATACTGGTGCTGGTTTCTAACTACTGTAAATACTTAGATACTAGTTTAAACCCCAATCTAGGGCCATGTGTTACACTGTGGTCTGAAGCCAATCACATAATCCCTTGTGAAACTGGTGGTTATAATGCGGAAAAGTGTGTTACTTATTAAATTATTTTTATTTCTGTTCTTGAGATGAGCACAGCTAATTCTAGAATAAACTCAGATGCTATCAAGCAAAAGTTCCATAGAACTAATTTTGTCATGGTACGTGAATAGTCAGGTAAAACCACATAAGGAAGTAGGAATAACTTCCTGAGAAAAATGGAAGCATGGAGGATTTCTAAGTATCACAGGTTCAAGTAGGCAATTAAAAACAAAAAATTGTTCTAAATCTAAGTTCAATGTTGTAATTACAGAAAAGATACTTTGCCTTTAAGAAACACTTGTTTTTATGCCAAAATATTTCATTCCTCGTTCTTCCCTTTGACTCCATGCTGCCTAAACTTGTCTCTGAGTGAATCTGGCAAGTAATTAATCAGGGTAAAATTCCATTGGGATCAGTAGGAAAGTTGTCTTGTCAAGAAGCAGCAACTGCCTATTCTGTTTAATATGTGTTCTGTAATGTAATGATTTGTGGACAGAATTTACTTTTTTTGCTACAGTATGCTCCATATAAGATGAGTCAGTGTCTTTTCCTGCCCTCAATGGTCACCATCATCTAAGTGTTTAATTGCTGGTGATTAAGAAGGTAGGAGAAAAGTAGGAGTAACTGTGCAAGCTTATAGTTTTGTTTAAATTTCATAGAACTCTTTTTCTGAAGGAAAATTTGCAAAGCTTGCTTCGCCAAAGTGTGTTTTTACAGGAATAAGTGAAATAAACCTTTTTGTACTCAAATTCCTATCTAAATTAACAGGTATATATTGTAAGTAAAAGATAACATACAACTGCTGTCATTGAAGATAAATGTGTGTCCATTTTGCAAAGAAATTTGCATTATTTTTTCCCCAAGAAATTAGTAACTGTAAAACTTCCTTGTCATCTCTCTAAGGAGTTGCGTGGCTAATCCCCATGTTCTCACCAGATGTCCAGATACTGCGTCTTTTGGAAGGTACTGTGTGTTGCATAGTTAGTCCAGAAGTCAACCCTGCATGAGGTCACCGAGCAAGTGCTGTTAACTTTATGTTGCTGTGGTGTAAGCAGGACACAAGTTTGAAAGCTTGTCTGATGCCATACAGAAATCTGAAGATTTATTATCATCCTCACTTTGTTCTCTGCCAGCTTCCTCAGGCTTGGAAGATTCGATGATGAAGCCTGGGGGTTGTGCCTTTGTAGATTATTGTGACTAGGTGGCTGTTTAGGACTGGTTGGAGATGTCAGGGGGAATTTTTACATGGTAGAGATTATTTTTTCTACAATTTATCCTCTGTAATACACAGAACAGCTTGGTCATGCATGGTCAGCAAGTGGGAAACTCCCTGACTTTTGTGCCAACATTATGAAATGAGGAAAAGTAGTGCATTTCACATACTTCTTGCCAGGGCTTGCTTGTTACAGGAGAGTTTAAGCATGTGTTTGTTTGGCAGCTGTGCTCCTCTCCACACCCAAAAGAATCTCATTTGAGGTTTTGCATGCAAGTCAGCTGGCCTGGGCCTGAAGAGTCACAAAGCCTGAATGTCACCTATAGCAGCTGCATCTTTGCTGCAAAGCAGATTAACTTGCAGTGCTTTCCCTCCATCGCTGCATATGACATTGTTCCATCAGATGAGAGTTGTGAGATCGAGCTGATCCTTCTCTCTGTTTAGTTCAGACCGCTTCAGTTCTGTTTCTCCAAAAGCCATTATAATTACAGGTGTCTGAGGAGCAGTGCCATGCTCAGCCAGTCTCACTCTTCCCAGGATCTTCCCAAGGTGGCCAAGCCTTGCAGTCATGTGGAACTTTGGAAAAAATGTGTTGTTGGTTGGTTCTGTGGGCTCAGGCTGCCTTGGTGTCATCTCGCCTGCTCCATAAGGTGTAGGGCGAGCCAGGCAGTTCACCAGGTGAACTGTCCCATGGTTGAGGGGGGATTTGGATTCAAGCAGTGCCCTGCAGGCAGTATGGCTGCAACAGGCTCAGAAGCTGTGCCAGTGCAAGGCAGTTTCACATTGCTACAGCTGTATCCATGTCTGAAGTGGTATCGTTGTAAGTATTTGCATAAAATTAAGCAACCTCAAACCGTGACTCTGGCGTGTGCATTTTGAACGGCAGCGTTCGGCAGGCT
Organism: Grantiella picta; assembly: GCA_013397955.1. Lineage (NCBI taxonomy): Eukaryota > Metazoa > Chordata > Aves > Passeriformes > Meliphagidae > Grantiella > Grantiella picta. The sequence goes on along the minus strand of VZRM01000410.1, from coordinate 509,465 downwards.
GCAGAAAGATTTGGCCCAGCCTGTCTTGACTCTTCTTTCCTGGCCTTGGGCTCACTGCTATCTCGTCAGCATGAGCTCTGGTGCAGCTGCCGTGAGCCACATCAGAGACACGATATGGTTTAAAATTGTTTACATATGGTGAAGTGTAGTTTGAACTCGGGTGCATTCATCACTCAGTTCAGCAGGCAGCTGCACTGGTATTTGTGCTGACAACAGGGGAAGGAGGCAGTGTGAAAGTGGAAAGAAGGATCAAAGTACAAGAAAAAGGCAGACAACAAACTACTTTCATCAGCAGGGCTAAAAGGGCTCAAGGCACTCAACTGCCCTGTTCTGCACAGGGACTTGGCCCAGTCAAACTCCAGAGGAGCTTTCCAGCTTCAGTGCTCTGTGATCTTGCAAAAAAGATGCGCATAGCCAGATTCTCTCTGCATTCAAACAAGGGAGATTCTCAGCTGCGGTGCTCAAAGGCTAGAGACTCCTCAGCTTTTGGCACTGGTGTTTTCAGGCACCTCTATCCTCCTACCATGTGCAGAAACCCTTTATTGTGAGTAGGATTCACAGCTTTTATTGCATTTCATGTTCATCCCATTGCCTGCCACACATATGGACCTTCCTGAGTGTTCATTGGTATCCACAGCGTGTTCCCAGGGCACCCTGCTCCAGTCAGTGCTGGGACAAAGCAGGCTGGCAGCATTGCCACTTTCCTTTTAAGACTTAAAGGAGATGGTAGTTGATAATGCTGATGTTGTCATCAACTATGAGCTTGCAAAAAATGTATGCAGTTATTTCATGTGACTCTGAAGTAATTCCAAGTTTGTCCCTAAGGCATCTTGTGGAACATTCACATGGGCAAACCACCTTTGGCTTCAGCAGCTGTGCAGTGAGTGAGTGGCACTGCAGTTCCCTCTGCAGGCTCCAGGTCTCTTGTGTTACTGACAAAAGTAGGTGGGTCAAATACAAAGGGCAATAACTTACTTCAATCTCAACTCCAGTAGCATGTGGAAGGTAAAGAGGCAAATCATTACTTAAAAGGAAACACCAGCATCTTTCACTATAATTTAATGCCACGTTCAAGATTGCTTGCTGAAATCTGCACGCTGGAGACCCAGCTCACTGGATTTTAACAACACTGTTAACATAACGTAGCTGCAACTTTAGTGTCGTTCATTCCAGTTCATTTCTATTCCTCACATGACTTTCATTGTTTGCAGGAAAATGGGAGACATTAAAAATCTCAAGTAATTTATTTTGCATGGCTTGCTTATGCAATATAATGCAGGCTGCATTAATGTTCAGGAGGCAGCTAGATGTGAGGTGACACTGAATATGCAAAAATATTTACAATGCACCGTATGTATCATGTTCTTTATAAATAATTTACTTGTTACAAAGTAAATGACATTAATTACAATTATCACAACATAAACCATGAAAGTTTGGGCTGGCAAAAATATAATGGGATTACTGCCTTTTTCATTAAGACTGGGTCACTTCTGCATTTTGCCATCTCTGAGTATCTAACTTGACAACGTCTTCTCTCTGTCTTCATGATTGAGTCATTATTAATGCAATATGAATTTGCCATCCTCACAGAAAAATTGTGTTCCCTTCACATATGTTTTTCTGACCTTTTTCCTCTTAGCAGAAATCAAACTTTTCCAAAAGCTCCAATAGTCCTACTTCTGAAGTTAACAGAAAAGAAGGTGGTAATTCTAATAAATCTCACATCATGCACTAACATGGAGATGAGATGCATGGAAGCCTTGCAGGACTCCTCAAAGCACTGAGTTGCTGAAACTGGGAAAGGGAGCATTAACACACCAACTCCTGTCCTATGACAGACAAAAAAGTTTCATACTTTGAAATCCAAATTTTTACACATGTTTTTATAGTTTAAATTGGGAAATAAGCATTTCTATGAGGGGTGTACTTAGAAGTAGCTAGGCTGGTTTCAAACCTTAGAGCAAAATTTTAAAAGATTAACTGTCTTTAACAGTGAGCATTGCCTGTCATAATCCCTCCACATGCAAATGTTGGTCTGTAGCAGTTGTGCCCTGGATTAGCTTCCAGAATGCAGTCCCAAACCACAGACACCATGCCCTGCAGTTTTAGCTGCCATCCCAGGTGGTTTTAGTCCCAGAGGGGAAGGTGCAGTGGCTTGAAAGCTCTTGGGCAGGGAAAGCAGAGCTGAGGGGGAAATTCTGTTGCCTGCCTCTCTCCCAAATCAAAATCTTGGCCTTTTGTGAGAAGTTTGAGTTGGCACACAGTTCTAGACTCTCGGTCTCTCGGCCTGGACTATGTGCTGCAGGAGGCTGGGGAAATGGGGTGGTTACTTTCCTAGGACACAGCAGATGTCCTGTGTTTTTCTCAAGTTTTTTGGGGGTTGCATTTTGAGGGTTTTTTCCTTAAAGAAAGAGGAATCCTCTGTCATCTCTCAATGCCATATTTCAATGACCCATGTTAGAGTGTCTGATGTCTGTTTATCATTCTAGCACCTCTGCTTTGGCTTCAGTGCAAAAAGCTAATAGGGATGGATTAAATGAGCTTGGGTAGGCTTTTGCTGGGTTTAATTTGATGTGTGTGAACAGTTTCTACTATGCCAGCAGAACTGTCTGTCAGCAGAAAGGTGGGTAGGTAATACCTTTAACTGCTCCATCTGGATACAGAAGAGGAGATGCTGTTGGGAAGCACCTGGGTAGAACAAAGGTGTGGTAAGTAATGGGTCTGTCTTGATGTCACAAGACACATTCTGATGACTGCTGTGCAGATCTCTGCAGAGTTGCTGTTGGCCTAGTTTGTATGGCAATAAGAAATGGAAATGCTAACATAAAAAAGATCTGGTTTTGTAGTATGAAGAGTTACTTTTCTACATTGGTGATGAGAAGAGAAAATGGTAACAGTTTAGTCTTTTTAAAAAAAATTTTGAGACATGTAAGAAAGAAACTACCTTGAGTCCTGTGTGCAGTTCTGGGCAACACAATATAAAAAAAGACCTTAAGCTGTTGGAGAGTGTCCAAAGGAGGGTCACAAGGATGGTGAAGGCCTTGAGGGGAAGCCATGTGAGGAGTGGCTGAGTGCAGTTGGTCTGTTCAGCCTGGAAGAGACTGAGGGGAGACCTCACTGCAGTTACAACTTCCTCATGAGGGGAAGAGGAGGAGACACTGCTCTCTTCTCTGATGACAGTGACAGGACCCAAGAGGACAGCTGGAGCTGTGTCAAGAGAGATTTAGTTTGGATATCAGGAAAAGGTTCTTCACCCAAAGGGTGGCTGGGCACTGAACAGGCTCCCCAGGGAAGTGGTCACAGCACCAAACCTGACAACTCTGCTCTAAAAAGGAATCAAGGTGCACAAGCTGCAGTCCAGGTACTGGACCTTTGCCCTCCCAGCAGTTTGTGAATAGCCTTGGGATCTGGCAATCTCATTTTCCTTCTGGCTAGTTGATCATGAGCTTTCTGAGAATGCCAGAAGTGGCAGGAAGGCAGGTGAGTGCATTGGGCTCCTCTGCCACCCACAGCCAGGGGACAGTGGTGGTATGGGCCAGAGAGGGATCCTGGAGGGTTTTGAATGCACTGTGGTGTCAGAGTTGCCTGCAAAAGTGAGGTTTTTCACCTTTCTCAGACTCCCTGACTACTACTGTTGTGGATGGAGAACTCGTGTTTTGCTTTTTTAACTTTTACTACCAGGATAATGGCTACACAGCATGGAGCTCCAGGGGACCAAGGGGAAAATGGGATTCAGAACCACTTTCCCTGACTTCTAGGGATCAGAATCCACTCAGGATCATCTTCACTTGTCTTTTTAGTTGGAGAGTTAGCCTGACTGTTACTTGACCTAAGACATTGCTATTACTATTCATAAAATGCATTGTACGCAAGAAAATTGTTGTCCTATTGTATTACACTAAAAAGCTGTATTTTGGCATGTCAATGAGTTGCCTGGAGCAATAAAATGTATGGAAGAGGATAGAGTGGTACGCTGAGAGTGGTGTCGGGTTCTCTTCCGCTGCGTCCCCCGAATGTTCTGGCTCGGCACTGCGCTTCCATGCGGAAAGAATAAGGATTAGGTTTGTCCTGCTGTGAGATGATTCATGTACGGGGAATGTGCGTGTTCAGGAACAGAAAGGTTTCAGGAGTGCATCACTGAAGAGAGGCTTGTAATAAGAATCAGCGATAAAACAGTAGCTAACCAGGGAAAAATGTATTTGATAAAAGGAATTTAAAGCTGAAATCTTAATCTTAATTTTTAAAATGTCTTTACGTAGAGAATTTATTCTTTGATTTTAGATGTTCTATACATATTTATGCATATTTATATTGCATATTTTATGTGTATATATTTTCATAATATGCACTCTCTGAGGTGTTTTTCCAATTTTACTACATGATTTTGCTTTAATACCATGTTAACACTTACATTATACTAGAATAGGGCTGGATATTTAAAGCCAATGTAACAGCAACTAGATGTCAAACTGTTATTTCCTTTATCTAAACTGTGAAGGATGTGAACTAATATTTAGCAAAGCAAAAGTGTTTTCGAACTTGGATATTATTCATGCTTTCCCAGAGATGTTAACATAACCCTGTAATTGGCATGAATTCTATCCAGCAATGAGCACTGTGGGAAATGCACTTAATGTTTGTTACTTGCTTTTAAGGCACAGTGGAAATTCATAGGATATAACAAGCCGTGCATTTGAGTGTGGCTGATTTTCTCTGTACAATTAATTTATTCTGATGGGAAAGGTAACATCAAGCTTAACATATTTCTCAGTAGAGAGCTTTCTCTGAAACTTTCATTGGGGTATAAGTGTCTAATTTCCAAACAGCATGTTATGTTAAACAGACACTTTTAGATAATCTGCATTTGAACTCTTCCCTCCAGAAAAATAATAAAAAAAGATAAATGGTTCTTTTGCTCAGATTCCAGTTCTTGTCTTCATTGTGAACAACTGAGGCATGACAACATGGTTCTGGTACACAAGCAGTGAAAAATAAGATTTATAAAGCAAAACCACAACTCAGACTGGGGATGTCTTTAGCTTGTCAGTTTGACTGCTGTCTGAGTAGAGGAAAGGCTCCTGCCGCTGGAGAACTGCTTGGAAACCCTGTGTGAGACTCGTTTATGCCACTCATGTCAGTCCCCCCGACCAGGTAACCTCACCAGAGAGGCCCTTTCTAACATGCACTGCAGGTCTAGACTTTTTTGTTTCTGTTGGGGCACAGTTTAGGTAGGCAGGGAATTTATGGGAGATGGGGCTAGCAAAGCACAGCACTTTTTGCTGAGTGCCATGCTGCTGGTTAGACTTTTTTTTTTCTTTCCCCATTTAATTTGACTATAATTCAGCAACAAAGAAAGCCAAATCCAAATCCAAACCACTGTTGCTCAGGCAACAAGATATAGCTGAGAATGAAAACTGCAGCTTCATTAAAAGTGATTCAAAGGATGTGATGGGGTTGCCTGTGGAAATTTCTGTCAATCAAACCTGGGTGCTTTATGAAAACATCAATTTCAGTCAGATTCGCTACATAAGCAGCTCAACCTGCCATGGGAAGTTTGCATTTGTTTATATTCATTGGAACTGTTGCTCTTTGGAAGATACAATGTTTTTGGCAGGCACCAAAGAGAGAAATGTGATTAATAGCCTCTTGCCAATTATCAGTTCTGCTGGATGTATCATGCAGCTACCTAAGAAATCTGACAGGCTTCATAAAATCAGCCTCAAGCTAATTAGTAATGCCAGTGTTTTTCAAATGGCTGTTGATATTATTGCTGTGCCTCATCCAGGGACCATCACCCTGTGTATTCACGAGATATGGCAAAGTGTCATAGCCATGAATGCAAAACGTTCTGAAATCTGAATGTATTTCTGTCCTGTTATCTCCGCTGTACTCCTCTATTCCCAGTTTGTAATCCTGATTTATCTTATGGATTTAGTTAATGTTAACTTAATCTATGTGAAGGAAGAGAAAAAAAACACATGGAAAATCTTCCTTCCTTAATGACTTGATATTATACATTCATGATAACGAAGTGGCATATACAACTATGAAGAAAGTGCTATATTCTGCAGTCCTACTGTATCTCATGATACTTGATTTTGTTTCATTTTAGTCTTGGACTGCTGGAATTATTTAATGAAAGGGCAATTTTGGGGGAAATATTTGATTAAGAATAGGGAACAATCATAGAAAAGTTAAAGACACCCAATAAAAACAAAACAAAAAACCCACAGCATTTTCTATACAAAACCCCATCACACACATGTATTAACAAGTGAATTGTTGTTAACCTTTATGGTGTAGTTAGAAAATAGGAATGTAGTAAGGCAGAAACCCAGTAATGTTCTTCTCTCAGGTGTCAATTTGGTTAAACTATTAAACACGCTTTTCACTCGCAAATAATGTCATATTGCTATTTTTGTGGTAGGCTTGAGTCGAATGCTCTGACCCAGACTGGCCTTGCTGTGTTAGACACTACAGGCAAACAGCAAGAAACCTGTCCTACCACATAGACCTTGTAGTCTAAATAATAAATACAACCAAATGCTGAGAGATGAAGGAGTGGGCAGATGGTTGTCTTTATTTTACAGAGGGGGAACCAAATCAGCGATTAGTTCAGTGAGATATCACAGATCAAAGAGGGGCCCTGCAACAGAAAAAAGAAAAAACCCAAACCAGGTTTCCTGTATCTTGGCATGTACAATTATTTCTTATAAAATAAAAAATTTGCTTATGAAATCTTCCTGTCCCTGCACATCATTCCAAGTCCAGTATCAAAGTCCAGAGCATTCACCAGGTCAGAATACTTCCAGCAATGAGAGCTGTAGGAGCAAAGGAAGAGAAAGTATAAAGTATACCTAGGCATTAGTGGGAAAGGTTGACAGAATTGTGAGTCATTAGGTAAAATGAGGAAATTGGAAGCTGAAGGATAGGATTATGGAAAAGCTAAAAGCAAAGCTTTTAATCTACAAACCTTCCCTTCACAGACAGTTGAGGTATGACTGCCAAAATAAGATGTTTATTTTAGGTTTATTCCCCTTAGGGAACTTCGTAAAAATGTGTGGATCATATTTTTTTTCAGTTTTATTTCATCAGCTGTTGGAAAGACCATGCTGTCTCTTAGTTTCTGGAGATCAAAGTGTAGGCAGTGAAAAATAATCTAATCTGCCACTTTGGAATAATTTGCCACAGCAGGCATTCCCAGTGCAAATCAGAGTACAAATCAGATGGTGAATTCATGATCTCAAAAGAGGATTACTTCGGATTAGTTGTCCAGTGAAGCCGGCACTTTGTACAATGCAGCAGACAGCTCAAACATGAGCCAATTCATTGCTTGTTTTGCCTTTCCCTTTTTTTTAAAGGAACGTTAGTTTACCAAATTGATTCTCATACACTAATTAACAGTATTTTGACAGCATTTGTGTCTAGAAGACAGATTACATGACATATTACTAAGCAACTAAAACTTAATGTCCAGACTTTCAGGAGAGGGAGGAGACTTGGTAGGAAGCAGCCCAAGCTGTGTTTTGGTTGACAGCAAGCACAGGTTTAAGCAGTGCTTTGAAGGTTCTGTCCTGAATGGCCATTTCAGCTTCGAGCTTGATTTGTGAGACAGGGAGGAGACAATTGCATCTGGTCATGGTTCAGTCCCACTGCTTCTCTAGTTTAAGGATGTCATGTTTTACTGATGCTTGAATCATAGAATCATAGAATGGCCTGGGTTGGAAAGAGACTTTAAAGATCATCTCCTTCCCACCCAGGGACAGGGACACCTTCCAGCAGAACAGGTTGCTCAGAGATCTATCCAACCAGGCCTTGAACACTTCCAGGGATGGGACATCCACAGCTTCCCTAAGCAACATGTGCTAGTGCCTCAACCCCCTCAGAGGAAAGATTTTACTCCTAATACCTAATCTAAACCTACTCTCTTTCAGTTTGAAGCCATTCCCCTTTGTCCTGTCACTCCAGGCCCATGTAAACAATCTTTCTCCATCTTTCCTGTGGGATCCCACAGGCCACAATTAGGGCACCCCAAAGCTTCTCTTCTCCAGGCTGAACAATCCCAGTTCTCCCAGCCTTTCCTCCCAGCAGGGCTGCTCCATCCCTCTGATCACCTGGGTTCCTCCTCTGGCCTGGCTGCAGCAGCTCCCTGTCCTTGCTGTGCTGGCAGCCCAGAGCTGATGCAGCACTGCAGGTGGGGTCTCAGCAGAGCAGGGCAGAGGGGCAGAATCTCCTCCCTGCCCTGCTGCCCACGGGGCTTTGGCTGCAGCCCAGCACACGGGGGTTCTGAGCTCCCAGTGCACACAGCCAGGGCATGTCCAGCCTCTCACACACAGCACCCACAAGTCCTTCTCCCAGGGCTGCTTTTGAAGAGTTTTCATGTAATTTTACTAATAGCACACATGGCTAAGTTAATCTACTTCTCAGTTTAATGGGATCGTTATAAGTAACAAGGTTATAAACACTACTTATCCTTTTATGAGCAGTGTAATGCCCTGTTTCTTCAGGTTAATATTTTACTCCATCGTGCTGCAGCTGTGAGATCATTATTGTGCACAATTGTTTTGCTGCCTCCCTGTTTATCTGGGTTCTGGTCATTTATTAATAGAGATAAAAACATTCTTGGCCATGTTTCCCACGACACAAAGTTGGCTTGGATTTCCTTGGATTTCCAAAGCTCAGATTTCCTGGGCAATATAAAATCTCTGTGGAAGAAGAGCAGAAGTAGCCAACTGTTACTGTAAGGGTGGAAATAAACACATGCTAAAGCTTGAGATCCAGGCAGCTTTACATTAAGGCAACTCCAGATCCAGCAGCACTATTGTCTCCTCTGTTTAGACAGCAACAGCTCTAGACCATAATCCTGGCTCTGCCACCACTGCTTCACAGATGATGAGAGGTGTAAACTAAAATTTCAGGAGTCACTGGTGAAGAGTGACTTTGCACCATTGTTTCTGCGTTCAGAGCAAGCCTGAACAAACACTGGGAAGTTAGATCCCTGCTCCAGACAGAGGCCATCCCATTGCTTCTGATTCAGTCCCAAATTGGTTGTTCTGTCACAGGTTTCCTCCCCATATCCTCAGCTTGCTCTCTCCTCTGGACTCTGCAGCAAGCTAGAAGTAAGCCAGAAGAAGAAAATATTGCAATTGCTTTTGAATATTCTTTTGAAATGGGTAAAAATGTTATTTCCCTGGTGCCCATTGTCCTAGGTGAGACACTGGTCTCAGCAAAGAACAAAGTACTATGAAAAGTGACAGGGAGACTTACACCTCTAAACTGCTGGGATGGAATGAGGTCAAGTTTGGCACAGTGCATTACATCAGCTGGAGGAATCCTCCTTTCAAAGACAGCCCTTGCTGGCCATGCCAGATACATGTTCTACCCTGCCTGTGGAAAATCACCACTGAAAGCCTCTTTGTCCACCAGGGCTGTGACAAGGATGTTCAGGTATGTTTCTGCAAGAAGAAGTATAAATACTTACTGTCTTATGTATTTTTCTAATACAGCTCTGTGTGCTCCTGGAGCACACCAATGATCCTCTGCCATAAAGCAGAGGATCTGTCTTTTTAATAAAGAAATACTTCTTCAAATACATGGAGATTCAGGCTTGAAGGAATTGTTAGGACTGTGATACAGGACATAAGTTTCTGGGTTGCTTTAGGAGTGTTGTAAGTCCACCTGTACTTAGAACGCATTGTTGCTTATCAGGAATGGCAAATTTTAGAAGGATAACAAATAAGACTTAATGAGTTGCTCTCATGTGGCAGACTGGAAACCTGTCTAAGTGTCCATGACAGAGACAGAATCAACACCAGATTCTTATCAAATATATTTGTCTTAAAATTCTTCCAAAACATGACAAAGTGCTAAAGACACTTTAATCTTGGCATGTGCAATTATTTCTTATGGAATAAAAAATTTGCTTATGAAATCTCCCTGTCCCTGCACATCATTTCTAGGTGTCTAGGTTAGTGTAAACCTAACCCTGACCTTAATCCTAACCAAGAACCTAGGCAAATGTTTCATTTGTACCTATGAACAGTTCTACTGAAGTCACAGGTCTGAAATTCTGCATGTGATTTTCCCAGTCATGTGTTAGTTCATTTCACAGAAAGCAAAAATACAATCTACATATACATATGTATATTGCTTTATAATTTATTGCAAGCTGCACTAATACCATCCTTATTAAACATAAATCTTCTACTGATGTGAACTGTACTCGGAGAAATCAGCAGCAAATGATACAAGCTATGGCTATTCTGTCTCCTTTCATTCCCAGGGCATTAACTTACTTGTTATGTTTCCATCTTGGAAGTGGCAAGTGAATTTAGAGTGATAGCTGCTCAGCAGTCAGCACTACACACAGAAATTGGATTTGAACATAAGCATGTCTGCCGCTCCAAGCTCTCTTCTGGGGCTGAAAAGGCAGACAGATTACATTTTGCTGTGGTAAGAAATTGTACCTGTAAGAGTAAGTAAGTCATTAAAAGCTGAGGCAGATTCTATTTCCTGAGCTCCTGGATGTGTTTGGGGTTGATGATATGGATGAAGCACTCATGAATGACAATGTATGGGAATTTTCTGACCTCACGGCTTTAGACATAGTTTCCAGCTCACCACCTATATTCTTGTCTTACCCAAGTGTGTTCAGCTCTGTTCAAAGAGGACGATGTGCTACTCCCCGTTTGCTCCAGCTCCTGGTACACCTTGGGGTGGTTTCATCAGGTAAGGGAGGGACAGCGCCGGGCTGCTCGGAGCGCTTCGAATGGGAGGGAAAGGAAAATGCAATGACTGAAACGCACCACCAGAGAGAGCCTTTGTCTTGCTGACGTTATTAGGGACACTGCACACACACATCCGTACTGCAGCTCCCGGCTCGCAGTGGAAGTTCTTGTAAGTGTTTAATTGTCAGGTGGAGAGCAAGAACCGAAACTCACAGCACTGATAGGAAATATAAATGCTCTGTGTACGTGCACGAGCACAAGTCATTTTAACTGCACACTTGGCCCTTTGGAGAGATCAGGACAGGTGGAAAAACTGATGCCAGACAGGGAAAAACTGCTACGAACTGAATGTCTCACATCTGCAAAGGCCCTGATTTGATGCTGGTTCTTCTGATTTTGGCTGGTACGATCTAGAGAGCGTGGGGCACTCTGGCAGTGATGGAGTTGCCCTTGGAGTTGAGGGGGGACCTGTGCTCCACATCTCTCCTTTGCCATGAAATCATAGATTCATAGCATCATAGAATTGCACAAGTTGGTAAAGATCTCCAAGGTCATCAAGTCCCACATTTGATCAGTCAAGCCCAGGTGTAACCTTGCTCTGTGGGTATCACTTTTGGTTTCCACAACTGACACGTTACACAACTGCAAAATATTTGTCAATATTTGTGTGTGATCAGACCTTCACTGAGATTTAAAAGAGTCTTTTCGATCACACTGGATTTCTTAAGTGGACAAAACCAGCTTCTATGAAATGGATACAACTTCACAGAAACTTTTGTTTCATTCTTCATTTGTCTGTGTGGTAGAGCTTGGTATGGATTTTATCTGGTATTGTTTGTGGCAAAATACCAGCGTTGGTTCAGGTACAGCATTGGGTAGGTCGAAGCTCTGAAGCTGTTTCTGGGAGGTGTCAGGACATGTTTTCAGGCTTCCTGGCTTCTTTCTGGGCATGCAGTGCTGCAAAGAGGATACCAGGCAAAATGGATGATAATAGTGATCCAGCATCTCCACCAACCTTGTGGTTCAAGAGGAATCATATCCCTCTCTGCCCTGCCCCACTTCCAGTATCCCTTCTCCACTTTTATTGCAGAAGTGTATTTGCAATTTTGAAGGTGAACAATGTCATCATCATCGCCTAAGCCTCCTGAGACCTTCATGAAAATGGATAGAAACCTTCAACTGAGGCAACAATGTCCTTTGTTCTCACAGGAAGATGATTGTTATCGTTTGGATCTTTCACTTAACTGGGCCATACCAGTCCTTCCCACACTAAAACTTCAGGGACTGCTGGGGAATAGGCATGTTCAGGCCTGTAAAGAAGCAGTTCTCGCTGCAGATAGAATAATTGCAGCTGGCTCTGCTCTCTTCCAGAAGTCTTCTAGTCCTAGGAATGCCTGACCTAGGAATTTCCTAGTGTCTTTTAAATACTCTTCATTGCAATGTCCCAGTGTACTCAATATTTTGGAAAGAGATCAAAGAGCATATTAAATAGCCACCAAAGCAACACATATCGTCTGCGTGAGCCAGACACATGACCATACACAATCTAAGTGTATGTAGACATGAACATCAAGAAGCCCTGGAGAAAAAGACCATACCACAGGTCACATGGATTATTCTGGCATGGTGTGTCAAGCCAGCTTAATTATAGGTTGTCTTTAATGCCATGATCCAGGCTTTTATTTTCCATGTGTGTCACTAAATAAATACGGCCTAAATCTTTTGTGAAGTCCTAAAAAAATTAAGCTATTTAATTGGTTTGGGATTCATATAGACAAGGCTTCAAACTTCAGTGGTTCCTCCTAGGAATGGGTGACTATGCTCAAGTATCCTTGTACAGAAGCAGGCTCTAGTTTACTTTTGAGCTCAAAAAACACCATTGTGGCAGTAGATGTATTCCAATGTAGTTTACAAAAAATATTTATCAAAAATGGACCTCTAAATTTATTCCACCCTAATTTTCACTGCAGAGTGAGCTCTTTATTTGTGATCATTGCACGAGATGCTTGCTGAGAATCCTGTAGTATTTCAGGCCTTGATGTCAATGAGGACAGACACATTGCTGCACTACTTGATTGACCAGGTATGCAATCAGGGCTGATCATATTAAATATTCATCAGCTCCAAATGAGGTTTTAGAGTTGCTACAGTTTGAGATTGTGCTTTAGAGAAAAGGCAAAAAGTTGTAATAAATAATACAGGATTCGACCCTGCCAGACATTGTGCACCTTTGGTAATATGTGAAGCTCACCTCTCAGCCACCTTCACCCTTCAGAGTGAATGATAATAAAATAAGTCTTTGGACAGGCTGGACTGATGGGCTGAGGCCAATGGCCTGAAGTTCAACAAGGCCAAGTGCTGGGTCTTGCCTTGGGTCACAACAAAGCAAAGCTACAGGCTGAGGCAGAGTGGCTGCAAAGCTGTCCTGGGGAAAAGGACTTGGAGATGCTGGTACAGCTGAACATGAGCCAGCAGTGCCCAGGTGGCCAAGAAGGCCAATGGCCTGTGTCAGCAATAGTGTGGCAGCAGGACCAGGGCAGGGATTGTCCCCCTGTGCTGGGCACTGGTGAGGCCACAGCTCAAATCCTGTGTTCATTCAGTTGTGGGCTACTCACTGCAAGAAGAGCATTAAAGTGCTGGAGTGTGTCCAGAGAAGGGCAACGGAGCTGGGGAAGGGTCTGTAGCACAAGTTTGATGAGGAGCAGCTGAGGGAGCTGGGGAAGTTTAATCTGGAGAAAAGGAGGCTCAGGGAAGACATTATCTCTCTCTACAATTCCCTGAGAGGAGGCTGTAGCCAGGTTGGGTCAGGATCTTCTCTCAGGTGACAAGCGACAGGATGAGAGCAAACGGCCTTAGGCTGCACCAGGGGAAGTCTAGATTGGATACTAGGGAAAATTTCTTCCCTTGAAGGCATCAGAGTAGAGTGCCCAGGGAAGCGGTGGAGTCACCATCTCTGGAGATATTTAAAAGGTGTGTAGATGTGGCACAGAGGAACCACTTGGTATTGTGGGGGACTTGGCGGTGCTGGGCTAATGGTTGTACTTGATGATCTTTTCTAAGGTCTTTTCCAACCAAAATGATTTTATGTTTGTGATTTTGAAACTTTAAACTGAGTGCCTGGCTATGTCTGTGGAGCAGTTTGGCTCTTTTGCTGTTGCTCTACAACCTATTCCTACACACAAAGGGTAAGGGAACGCTCCCATGCTGGAGCAGGGCATTGCCTGGAGCAGGGCCCTTCCCTCTGCCCAGCAGTGCATGTTCCCAGGACCAGCCCTGTGAAGCAGCATCAACTCAACCATTTCTCAGACCACACTGTGAGTCAGCTCAGGGAGCTGCTTTGGGTGGAAACAAGGCAGCAAAACACAGTGCCCAAGGACCTGTGCCTGCCCACCTGTAAAGCAGGGGAGGCTGCATAAGGAAAGGGAGAAACTCGGGAAGGCACAAAGCCAGTGACAGCACTCTGGCCCTCTGGCTGTGTCTTGGTAAGAATGAGGTTATGGCTGTTTACCTTCACGTAGGGAGGGCAGGGTGTGAGCTGGCAGCACACACCTCCTCAGCCCACCTCACATCAACCAGCTGAATAAACACACCCACTCGTGTCTGCTCTGTCCGACTGTCCTCCACCCTGCCCAGCCGTGGGTGCTGCTTGGGAGCCAGTGGGACTCAGCAAAGGCTGCAGCTGGTTTTGTGCCTCTTTAAGGAGCAGCTCCCTGAAGTGTCTGGAAAAGGCCAGGGCTCTCTCGGTGGCTGCGGTGGAGACAGAGCACTCCGGTGCTGAACGAGGGGAGATGGGGCACAGGGGATGCCTTTGCTTGGCTCAGCTGGCTGGGAAAGCACTGCACCAACATAAGGCAACCAACTTCTAGAGCTGCTGCACCTGGAGTCTGGATTGCCTGGAGAGCAGGTATTGGTAGAATTCCATCACTGCTGACTGAAGGCTTCTGGACTTTGCTTGGAACAGGAGAATGGCCTGGGTTGGAAAGGGACATTAAAGATCATCTTCCAACCCCCTGCCAGGGACAGGGACACCTTCCGCTAGACCAGGTTGCTCAGAGATCCATCCAGCCTGGCCCTGAACACTTCTAGGGATGGGACATCCACAACTTCTCTGGACAACCTGTACCAGTGCCTCACAGTAAAGAATTTTTTCTTGTTATTTCATCTGAACATACTCTCTGTCAATTTACATCCATCCCACTTGTCCTGTCACTCCAGACCCTTGTAAAAAGTCCCTCTCTGACTTTCCTGTAGGCTCCCTTCAGGTACACAATTAAGTCACCCCAAAGCCTTCTGTTTTCCAGGCTGATCAACCGTAATTCTCCCAGCCTTTCCTCTCGAGAGAGGCACTCCATCCCCCTTGGACTCACTCCAATACATCCATGTTTTTCTTGTGCTGAGGCCCCCAGAGCTGGACGTAGCACTTCAGGAGGGTCAAACATACTCCATTTGATAGTGGGGAAGACAAGCCCTGCAAACAACAGGGACTCTAGTGTTCAGGTTGTCTTTTCAATTACACTGTCATACCCCAGTGTGCCTGATATGTCTTGATAGATCTCAACACTTCCCTGAAAATGACTCTTCATCCTTTCTGAGTGTACCTTTGCAAAGTTTATAAAGGGAAAGCGACACAACAGATGAGTTACTCTGCACTGCTTTCATAAATGCCAGTGCTAGGCTGAGAGTTTATGCTGGAATTTGGAAGCAGGGGACTGCAAATATTACCCTTTTTCCTCTTCTATCAGTGTTCTAGCCCAAGGCTTCCAATTTCAGTGTATTTCTTTGCACAGGACATACCACGAGGTAAAATGTGGCTCCAAAGCTCAGCAGTTCCAAAAGGAAGTGGCATACAACCTTGTGATATAAAACAGCTGACTCAAAGCAAAAATAAAGGAATAAGGAATATTCACAACTAATTTCATGCAGCAGTTGTGGAGAGAGAGGGTGGTTATCATTATCTACAGGGCAACACAAGCAGATATCCCTCTGCAAGATAGTGAAAAAAACACCTTTTTACAGGTGACCTGGCACCACACTTGTTTACCAATGACTTGTCCAGAAGGACTGCTTTAAATCATGGGCAACAGAAGTAATTCCCAGTGGATCTCAGGCAATTTTGAATTTACCAGAGCAAGGACTGTTCTGTACAAAACACCTTCTGTTTGTGTTTTGGGCTCTATATTTTTAAAATAAGTCTGAAGGGCCCTGCAGTCCGTCTCAGACAACTTTTGGAAGGACTAATCCTCCCAAAATGCAAAGAAGCAGTGACTAGTGGCACTAGTGCATTGCATGCAGCTGTACATTTTTTCTGTAATTTTCTCCTCTAATGGTGTTTATCTTCTGGAAGAGGACACTCAGAGAAGAAGTGGAGTATGCAACCTCTGAGGTATTGAAAACCCATCTGGACATGGTCCTGAGCACCTGCTCTGGCTGGTCTTGCTTTGGGCAGGGTTTGGAGGTGATCTCCCAAGGTGCATTCCAGCCTCAGCTGATCCCTGAGAGTGTGTGTGTGTGTGTGTGTGTGCCTGAGAGAGAACAACAATGAGTGCAAGAGCTGCTCAGTGGACTGCAGCCAGTGCATGCTACTCATTTCCAGATTATCATTCAGTCCCTGTTTGTTGGGCAAACCGCAAGCCTGGTTAGGGAGAGAGAGAGCTCAAGTGTAAGCAAAGATATTAGCATGACGTGTTTCTGGACAGATCTGATCTTGCGTCTGAATATGATGCAAGAAGGGAATATCTTTAGTTTTTCCAGTTTTAGTTCAAAATTTTGAAAAGTGTCTTGAAACCAGCAATAAGGCACTGCAGAAAATGCAGCCTGTGGAGCTCAGTTTGCAAAATGAAGCGTTCTGGTTTGCCATGCTGCAGTTAAAGTTAGCGGCACCGTGTGGTTTGTCCCTTTGTGGTTAGTCATGATGAGACAGTCTTTGCTCAGACCATCACATATGGTTTTTCTCTCTGCTTTCCTCCTCCTCCCCCTCATTACCACAGTAGATGGAACTCACTGAACGAGCAACCAGAGATACTGTCTTTTTACCTTGCTTGGTGGTTGAATAGCCTGTCTGCTCCTGCACTGAGAAACAACATGGACACACAGGGGCCCAACAAGCTCTGTTCATCCTGACCAGCTTACAACCTCATTTTGGGGTAATTCCCATCTGTGGTTCCCCCTCGGCCTGACTCCAGTTCTCACCACGCTTGGCCACTCAGGGGAAGGTTTTTGCCAGCACAGACCTCTTGGGGAAGCTGGATCCATTGGCTGGGCTCTCGGGGATCTGGCACCAAGGGCTCCCACTCCCACCGAGCAGGGTGCACAGGAGCTCATCAGAGCTGCAGCTGCCAGCAGTGAGAAAGGAAGCAGACACCTTATCCTGAGGAATGTACGTCAGCAGTGCCAAACTTGCAACTGAGGGACACATTGTGATCAGAGGAGTCTGAAATCTGCATTGCTGGGCAATGATATTTTCCCTGCTTATATCAGCTGTGTAAAATGTGTAATTTTTTTCTCAAGAGATAACACACAACTGCAGACAAGTTTTCAGAAAAGATTAGTCTTGCCTCAATCACACCTTTAAAAAGGCCTATGATCAGCAAATGAAACTGTAATGTTCACAAAGCCCTATAGAAAATGGCACTGTGCTGAAGAATTGATGCAATGAAGTAGAAGGGTAATATAAATAATATAAATGATGACTAAGCCGTGTGCTTCCAGCAGGGTGAAAAGCTGCATTTCACAGTTATCTACGCAGTGTCTAGGATCTGCCTCTCTGATAACAACACGAAGAATATGAAAGCTAAATTGGCAAAGCCTTGAGCTGATTTTCACCATGAAGTAACATCCCTATGGTGACCTCCTTTGGAAGTGCCTGCTCAGGTCTTGTTGAAGATGACAAAAAATGGGGAAAAACTTTTTTAGCTGTGCTTGGGATAGGACAAGGAGTAATGGTTTTAAAGTAAACCAGGCTGTAGTTAGATTAGGTATCAAGAAGAAATCTTTTACAATGAGGGCGATGAGGCACTGGCACAGGTTGCCCAGAGAGAGGGTGGATGCCCCAGCCCTGGAAACATTCAAGATCAGGCTGGATGGGACTTGGAGCAACCTGGTCTAGTGGAAAGTGTCACTGCTCATGGCAAGGGTTTGTAATGAGATGAGCTTTGAGGTCCCTTCCAACCCAAACCAATCTGTGATTCCATGACACTGAACCAGGTGTCTCACTGTCACTGCTGGATCTGCTTTAAAACTCTTTGGCCAGATAGAACAATGAATATACTTGTGATTGAGATTCACAGACACACACGTGTTGTATTTACAAATAAATGCTAACTATTACTGTGTGTAAATTACCTGCTTTTAGAAGAATATTTTTGTCATCTGACTTTTCCTTTGTGGAAAACCTCAGCTGCTAAACAACATGCAGTATGAAACCAGAGCTAGAAAAGAGATTACATTGACCATCATGCAGCACCAAACACTAAAATGTTGAATTTAAACATTAGGCACTTAATTTTGATCAATGCAGTTAACAGATTTGTTGTGGCTGTTGAATAGGGTGGCACAGAAGTAAGGGAATGGATGGAAGCATCTGGCCACCAGTTTTATTTTTCTGGCACTGAAAGATACCATCGCATTACTGGGAGCAATAACTGGTCTGCTTTTCCTGTTGGATCAATGCCTTTCTTTGACCCACACATCAAAACTCCAAGGCTTCTCTAAGTGCTGTGTTATTTTAACATGCACAAAAACACGCACAAGCCAACGACCTTGGCCATTTGTCACACTGAAAGAAAACAATGGCAATTGTTCACGAGCAACAGGCCAGGCTTGTCTCCGTGGCCGAGCCCAAAGCCTTCTGGCAGCTCTGTTGTGGGTCACTGTCACCCAGCAGAAAAACATACCCTGGGGACAAGCTGTTCTTCACCCCCAGCACTCTCCCTGCAAGCCCGAGGCCGGGTGGAGGTGCTGGGAGACAGCACAAGGACAAGGCCAGCTCAGCCCTGCTCCTCTCGGAACAGAGGCTGGAGGGAAACAGAGATAGGCTTGCTGTAAGAAACCCAGCTCTTGGGGCCTGGATGGGGCTGTCTCAAACCACAGAATTACAGCTTAGTTTGGGAAGAGCTGGAAAAGATGTGTTTTCCTCCCACTCATCCTCATCCCCCACATCTCAGGGTGAAGTCTCCGTGGAGTCAGCTGCAGAGGTAGCTTGTGCTGAGTGAGACTCACTGAAAGCCTTGTGTGGATGCTGACTGCCTCCTCCAAGGGCAGGATCCTGTTAGTTACTGCTGTGAGAAGTCTCATTATCTTTATTTAAAAAGCTAAAAAAAGAGAAAAAAGGCCATGCCTTTTCCTTCCTCTTCCTTTGCCTCTCAGTATAAAGCAGCAGCACCTTGCCTTCAAAAATTAACCTTCTTCCCTTCTCAAGAGTTGATTATAAAGAGAAAATACAATTTTTGAAAGCTGGCCAGTTTAGATGAAACTGCTGTAAGAGAAACCTTCATAAGTACATACAGTAATAAAAGAAATAAGTGCTCATTTGCTGCTGGGAAAACCATTTACAAGAGGACTTCAGGCTAATGAAGATGAGTTTGACCTGCCTGCTGGTTAGTGGTGTAGGTGAGTGCATCTTTCCCATGACTGTATGAAACACTTTTTAAAGGCCTTGCCTTGCCATCCTTTCCTGTAGGCTCCCTTCAGCTACTGGAAGGCCACAATTAGGTCACCCCAAAGTCTCTCTTCTCCAGGCTGAACAGCCCCAGTTCTCCCAGCCTTTCCTCCCAGCAGAGCTGCTCCATCCCTCTGATCACCTGGGTTCCTCCTCTGGCCTGGCTGCAGCAGCTCCCTGTCCTTGCTGTGCTGGGAGCCCAGAGCTGATGCAGCACTGCAGGTGGGGTCTCAGCAGAGCAGGGCAGAGGGGCAGAATCTCCTCCCTGCCCTGCTGCCCACGGGGCTTTGACTGCATTTTTGGAGGAGCAAACTATTTGAAGCCTGTACTGTGCTGAGGGAGAGGAAATACTGCATGTTCCAAAGTTATTTGCAGAGTCACACTGTATTATCCCTTCACTGATCTCCACACTGAAGGACTAATTATCCTTAAATACAGTCACCTGTACAAAGGCCTTGCTCAACATTAACTACACAAAGAACTTCAAGTGATGGCACTTCAAACAAAGCTCTAGGCAGAAAGGAGCACAACTGCTTTTCAGAAGTGCGCCCTACATAAACATCTATTCAGGATCTCCTTTTAAAGCCATCTGGGGAGAGAAGTCCATAATTGTTTATTTCAATTCACAGCTCTACACAGAATAATTTGCAGTCTATGATCTTCTCACTTTGAAGGCTGGCTGCCTTGGATTTTGAATTCGAATTACTTTACCTACTGGAAGCCACAAAACCACTATTTCTCCTGCCCCAGTCCCCTTAAACTGACTTCCCACAGTAGGTTTTTTTTTTTTAAGCTGATTAGCAAAAATATTGAAAATGTGAAAACCCTGAAACTATTTTTTGATAATTTCATCTTGCTTTAAGCAGATTAGAGAAGTCCTATCATTTAAAGCTGGTATTTGGCTTCACAGAGTACTTATTTTTTCTGCTTTATCAGGAAGAAAAAATGTTTGAAAGAGGAATTGCTGGAAATGGTCTGCTCAGGACCCTGGACCAAACTGGTGTTATTAAATAAGACAAGAAGTTAGGCTACCCTTGGCTAATAAACTCAGTCTTTAGCCATGTTTCTTCACTTATGTAATACAGTAATCCATGCTTTGTAACATACACACATAAATATGTTATATACAGATACATTTTTTATCCTTAACAGAAGTCAACGAAGGCTGCCACGTGCTTGAGTGACCACAGAACCAATACACTGGCTTGAAAGTATTCAGAATACACAGAAAAGCAGAATAATTTTCAGACAAGAGGCAGGAAGAATTCTTAACCAAGTTCTCATTATGGCTAGATGTGAATGTACCTCATCAATTTTGTGAGTATGGCCACACAGATGCCCCACGTGAATTAGACTGCAAAAGCCACCTCTATCCCATAACCTATTTCTGCTTTGTCTCAGCATTGCACTTTGCTTTTGAAATAAGGATGAAGGTGATGATGAAGATCCCAGAGTTGTTGCAATAGAGGTTCACATATGAGTTGTTCCAGGACCAGTCTCTGTAGGCCTCTTGTTACTGCAGGTTTTGCTCAGCAGCATCTTGATGTGGAGTCAATATAGCACCTCAGGAAATAGGGTACTTGCCTTCATCTCTTTGTTGTTGTGAGTAAAACTAGATGCTACAATGACGTTTTCTTAATGCTAGCCTAATGCCAAGACTACACTTTAAAGAATTGGAAAAGGCACCATTTGATTCCTGAGTTACTAAGGTAGATGGAGAGGACAGAGCAACATAAGCCTTCCCTTGTTAGCCATTAGGTGATTATTAATAATCATGCACATTTTTCATCAGTTCTAAGTCATATCTCCCTCAAAACAGTTTTTGACCATTTTTTAGTATGCAGGCAGGCACTTTTTCTGCCACCTCTGGGTTTGACACCCAATTTCTTCCTGATTTTCTGCCTTTTCATGTCCATGCTTTACTCTTGACTCCATGAGCTACCAATAAATTGCTCTGTCAACAATCCTACTTCAGCCTGCAATTTTGCCTGTCTCTGTCACGGCACTGTCTCATGTGGCAGCACCTTTTGTGACACCTGAGCTGGGGTTAAACGTCTGAGGTGAGTGAGGAAGGAACTGGGTGGTTACCAATGGTGTTGGAGGGGAAGAGAGCAAATTTTCAGGTGTTACCAGTACTGAGACAGGAAACAGGGAAAGATGCTCCTGCAGGCAAGGACTGGGAGGTGTCTGATGTGGCTACCTTAGGAAAGGCCTATAGAAAAGAATTAATTATGTAACTACAACCCACAAATTAATTTGTTCTCAGTAATTGAGAAAAACAGTCCTTTAAATAAACATTCAAGCAGATGGTACATAAACAAGTGATTGCAAGACATTCCTGGAGGTTTAAGGACTTTATGGCAATGGGAACCGTATGGGACACAAATTAAATGGAGGTGACAAACCCAATAAAGTTCTGTCTTTCATTTCACCATGGGATCTGCCACTGACTTGTGATATTATTACACTACCAAACAATAGTAATTTAGTAGCATCTTTGTTTTTTTCCACTATACTGCAGAATTTAATCTACTTTGAGAGCTATGGCCACTGGCATTCCTACTTCCCTTTATTCCAACACACTGTCTTAACATACCATCCTTATGAAATCACTTTTTTAGAACTTGAATCCAAGCAATGCTAACACATTTAATATTGCAAACTAAAAGTGAACAGAGGGCTGTTTCACACAATACAATAAAAAAGCACTTTTAAAAAAACAGACTTCCTTGCAGACTTTAGGAATTTAAACCCATTCTTTAGCCAGAAGCATTGTGATTTTGAAATGTTTTAGAACCACAGCTATTGTGTGGAAGTTTCCTTAACATAAAACCCAACCAACTTTAATAACTTTAATGCTATTTCTACAGACACAGCTTCCTTAGTGTAGTTGCAGTTACACATCATCAATTTTAAATCCAGTAAAAACCAGAAACAACATTTTATTCTTTCTCAGAACCAAAAATCCTGGGGGAGAAAAAAAAGAAAGCAATCTGCAAATCTGAAAAAATGAAAGTAGCAGATTGCTTTATCACTTTTCCCTCAAAATTGACTCCAGTATTTAAATATGTATATCTAGATCTCATAGATGCAAAGAAAATTTAGATGCCCCTATGTAATCTATTACGTCAGCCACATGTAATTAGCATTTCCCATTTTGACAGTAAGAGTTGCATCACCTATACAGTGTTATCATAGAATCACAGAAAGCTTTGGGTTGGAAGGGACCTTAAAGATAATCTCATTCCAACATTCCTGCCATGGACAGGGACACCTTCCACTATCCCAGGTTGCTCAGAGCACCATCCAATGCGGCATTGAACATTTCCAGGGATGGGGCGACCCATCCTGGAAAATCTGGGAAATCTGTGCCAGTGCCTCACCACCTTCACAAGGAAGAATTTCCTCCTACTATCTATCTAAACCTACTCTCTGTCAGTTTGAAGCCATTTCCCCTTGTCCTGTCACTCAAAGCCCTTGTAAATAGTCTCTCTCCATCTTTCCTGTAGGCTCCCTTCAGGTACTGGAAGGCTACAATTAACTCACCCCAAAGCCTTCTCATTTCCAAGCTGATCAATCCCAGTACTCTCAGCCTTTCCTCATAGGAGAGGTACTCCATCCCTCTGATCATCTTGTCCTCGCTCCAACAGGTTGATTTGATAGGTGTTCACAGCCTCAAACACCACTTTTGCAAATCCAAGCCTTCTCCCCTTGGCCTTGTTAAAGCCTGTGCAGTACTTTTTCTCAAAACACATCCACTTCTGACCTCAATACCCTAAGATTCAATGTTTCATATATCGAAGCAACTTGAATTTAATGCAAAATCTAGACAAACAGCTCACATTTCACTCAATATTTACACCTCATATATTTCCCAGTGAAAGTCAGGAAAGCAATGAGCAAAGAAATCCTCAATATATGTGATGGTTTGCATATTTTCCTATAGCCATGTTTGTCCTCTTGAACTCCTCTGGGCTACAGAGATGTGCTGCAGCAAACGCAGTTCAGAGCTGACAGACATTGGGGTGGGTACACGTTGACCCCCCTGGAACTTGAGCTTGAAAAAAAAAAGCTATATAGGTAATTTTTCAGCACGTATGCCAAGTATACACTTTCCTTTCCCAGTCACAATTGTATTGAGGCAGAGCACAAAAAAAATTGCTTCTCCATGGCCTACGTGTCCCCAAAGTCAGCATTCCTAATTATAATTCCCCTTAAAAACCAAATAACCCCCTTCAGCCTTACCTGAATCAATAACCTATCTAGTGTAACAAAAATAAAATGCTTCAAATCATAGTAAGGACTTCAAAGTGTAGATGTTCTGCATTTAATTCCCACAAAAGCAAACAGTAGAAGTGTTAAGTATAATTTAATTCTCCTCACTATCCAGTTGAACTGAAATTGACCCTCATCAGTCTGATCAGGGATTGTTATCCAGGACCCTCAAGTCCTTCTTAGTGACTTCTCTCACCTGACCCTTACATTGCTACTGAATCAACAAGGTTTATAAACTGACTTGCACATGGAAATTAATCCATCTTCTGACAACTAGAATTAGGGATTTTCTAATGCCTACTTACTCACAGGCTCACTTGCATACACAAGCAATGTTTTTTTCCCCTCCTGAACCACAAAATACTCAGACAAGCTCAAGTCCGTTACTCATGCATTTATGGAGGGGCTTTGGAACAGCTGGAGGATATGGAAGAAAACAATAAAAAAATAATAAAGACACAAATAAAACCAAACTGTCCTATGTCACCCAGTTATCACTATACATAGGCTAATCAATAAACCTCCTCTGAACTTTGGCTTGCTTCTCAGCTTGAGTTTAAAATCAAACCTAAACCTTTCTTCATGCTAGTCATGCGTTCAGCCCAGCTATATATTCCATCAGTTACTCCATTTTCACCTAAAGAGCTAAAAGCACAAAGACTTTTTAGTGTCTATGTGTGTATCTTCTATTCATCCCATCCTCCCCCTGATTTTTTCAGTGCAACTCAGCAACTCTCAGCTACTAAAATGCAGCCCTGCAGTATTTTTGGCAAAGTCTAAGATTTCTTGTCATGGTAGACTGATACAAGTTTAAAAAATGCAAACACTGTTCTGATTTATAATGTATTATTACTGCTTGCATCTCAGAATTAAAACACTTTATCAGTCTGATCCAACTTTATAAAGAAATCATAACAAGGCAGTGTAGTATTACAAATTTATTGAGTTTCGTCAAAGTAATTTTTCAGCATTGAAAATTTCACACATATAAAACAACTTCAACTTCTACGCATTAAAACCAAAGTATGGATTCTTTTTTTAGTTTAAAGCAAGTGCTGTGCTTTTTTCAAACATATCATGAACCAAATTCTTCGGTTATCAAGCTGATAAAAATAAGTGATACACCACTAGAGTTTTTTCTTCAACACGTGAAATTCATCTCTTTGGGAAACAATACTTTTTAAAATTGTATCATGAAAGATACAGACCTGAAAAAGGATAAACAATCATACACAAGGCATAAACATTACACAGAGTAATTCAGACATTTTATAAAGAGATCTGGAAAAGTACCTAAAATAGTGATATTTATTTAGTATAAAATTTCAATAATAAAATATTGCTCATAATAAATAAGAAAACATGAGTTTCATTAATACTGTTCTCCCATTAAAGCTCTCTTGGATGTAACAGGATCAGACCTGATCAAAACTCAAATTTTTAATTGTCCTCTGTATGAAGGAGGCAGGTTTACACGCTTCAGGTCATTCTTTGCTAGAAACAATTTTATAATAAACAAAACACAGAATTCAATTCAAGGCTCATGCGTAGTCATGGGAAAAAAAAATCCCCAAATGTGAATAAACCTTATTACAGTAGACTTTAATACCCAAAATATTTGCCCTTTTTGTTAAACCCAAAGTGGAATAAGACTTCCAGTGGATTATGAATACAAAGAGAAAGCTACCCAAGTTTTCTCAAAAGCTTCTAAATATGGGTGCAGCTGTACTTAATGGTTATCAACGCTGTTAGGGACAGTTTGCTCTAGGGGGGGATGGAAGCTCTGTCCCTTCATATGGGGACGTTGGATCTCATCCCTGCTCTTCCCATCTGCAGGCAGGGCAGCTTGGAGCAGTTCTTCAGCAGCTGCTCGATGGCAATGTGGCGCACGTTGAGCTCGGAGGCCAGCGAGTCCTTCTCCTGCACTTGCTGCGTCAGCTCCTCAAACACATCTGCAACAACAGCAAAGGGTCAATGCTCTTGGCCCCTGGGCTGACACAGCCTTAGGAAGCAGTGACAAACGACACTAGGGAAGAGGCACGGACATTTAAGCGGGATCATGAACTGAAACTCTGCTTTTCCTGGTTCCAGCACTGCTTTACATGCATTGCAAACTCAACAGCATCACTTAGCTTCTAGGTACAGGTGACCTGAGCCAAGGTGGAGCAGTTTAGGACTGAAAACAACTCCGATTTTGGCTTGGATCAGCAATAGTGTGGCAGGACCAGGGCAGTGATTGGCCCCCTGTGTTGGACACTAGTGAGGCCACACCTCAGATCCTGTGTTCAGTTTTGGGCTCCTCGCTGCAAAAAGAGCACTGAAGGGCTGGAGTGTGTCCAGAGAAGGGCAATGGAGCTGGGGAAGGGTCTGGAGCACAAGTGTGGTGAGGAGCAGCTGAGGGAGCTGGGAGGGCTCAGCCTGAAGAATATTATCACTCTCTACAATTCCCTGACAGGAGGGTGTAGCCAGGTTGGGTCAGGGTCTTCTCCAAAGTAACAAGTGACAGAACAAGAGGAAATGCCCTTAGGTTGCACCAGGGGAAGTGTAAATTGGATATTAGGAAACCTTTATTCATGAAAAGGGTTGTCATGCACTGCAACAGGCTGCCCAGGGAAGTGGTGGAGTCACCATGCCTGGAGGGATTTAACAGACAAGGAGATGTGGCATTTAGGAACCACTTAGTTATGTGGGGGACTTAGCAGTGCTGGGTTAATGGTTGGACTTGCTGATCTTAAGGGTAATTTTCAACCTTCACAATTCTATGGTTCTAGTCAAATTCTTTAAGAAAATACTGTGCCAGTTTGCAGCATCAAAGCAGATTACACCTCGAATGTCTCTATCACACATTTCCATGTAAAACAACAGACTTCAGTTCAAAACTTAATTGACAGAAAGGCAATCAAAATTTCTTTTTTAAAAACAGACTTTTTTTTGTACTACAAAGCACCAGAAACCCAAAACAAAGAGTATTGAAAAATTCTCACCCTGGATTTGCTTGAGAAGTTTTTCATTAAGTTGCTTTAATTCTCCTAGAGTCATTGTAGTCACTGCAACAACAAAATCTGTTATTACTGCTACCAAAGTCACACAAGCATCCCTATGCAGACTCCTGTTTTCTCAAGAAATCTCCCATTCGCATCCTAATAATCAACAGATGTGTAGCAGTAAGTCAGAGACAACATTATTTATCAGTCATTTGAGAAAAGTTTGAAAATTTTCTTTCTCATGTTGATACAGACAAGGATTTACTTGGAAAGCCTTCTCTTCAATGTAAAAAAGGTGGAAACTCAAGCCCTGAAAACAGCAGTCTCCAGAATCAGAACTGCTTGGCACATTTAAATACTTCAACCTCCTCTGACTGCAAAATGTGATTTCCCCAGTGTAATCCCTGCAAGCACATCTGTTCAATTGTGGGCAAGTGGACAATTCTGAGGTAAGTCCTGCAATGTTTCCCAGCCCGCAGAAAGCAGCTTCCTGAGGGAAGTTTCAGCACGTGGCTCCCTGTTTTGATTATCAAGGTTTGTACTTTATGCATACAGGAATAACATACACAGTTTCCACTGAGTACCTCAGTGACAAATGATGAAAGACAATCCTGGCTTGATATGAAGACCAGCATATAAAAATAAGTTTTCTTCTGTGACCCTGGAGAGAGCTAAAAGATCCTCTGTATCATTTAAATGCCCTTCTGTATCTCAGGTTGTGTGCACTGATCATCCTCACAGAAAATACACACTAAGCCTCAAAGGAGGGCACTGTGAAGGTATTCTTTGCTGCCCTTGATCAACAGCAGGGAAGCACTGGCCTGCTTCCTAGGATTCCCTCAACCCTGCAGTGGTGGACACACACGGTGCCATGCCTGCTGCTGAGATGCCCTTGTCACTGTGGTGAAAAGTGACAATCTGAACACCACAGGGGGTACAGGGCACTGGCACAAGCTTAAAGACCTTGAAATTTCAAAATACTGTTTTTAAACTCCAGCTAAGCTGTTTCTGCTGCAGCTTAGCAAAGACCTCACTGTGTACTTGAGAAAAATGATGCTGCAGCTTTTTTCCAAAGATTTCTTGGTGCGAAAGGTTTCTACATGGCAAATTTAAAGTCTGAAGTTCTGAAAAAGATGGGTTTTACTTACCCACTGGATTATTTGATTATCCTAAGCCTTCCCTTTCAAACTTCCTCACAGCTGGCAGTTGTGGGATGTTAAATTGCTGACAGTACTGCCAAGCCAAAGAAGCTGGCAATAGCTAAGCCTTGGTACTCGAGACATAATCCCAGCTAAGAGTGAATCATATTCCCCTTTCTCCTCCATCAGCCAGGTAAAACGGTGCTCCTTCCTACCTTCAGCTATCAATACCCCTGAAAAGTTCCTTCTCGCATCTTACCACTCTTTAAGCACCATGAAAACCCTGACCAAATTTATTACAGTAATTGACAGCTAAAAATGTCAAGATTTTCCCCTTCTTTTATGCCCAGTGGTAGGATATTACTTCCCCGTTTTCCAGTGTTTTCATCAACATTTTGTCATCTGGAAGACAGGCTGGTTCACATATTTCACGTGTGTTTTGGGACAGGACTGTTTCATTATTCTGATACAGAAGGGAAAGGGAGAAGGAACAGAACACTGAATTTAAATGGTAAAATACTATTCTATCCACAACTGAAGTAAATTATAAAGACATATTGGCCAAGCTATTTACAGTTCCATTAAGACTTTTTTCCAGTAGACAGCTATGTTGTTAAAGTATTGCAGTAAGAAGGTACCTAATTCTCTAAGTTTTCATCTAACATACAAACTTTATATAATCATAGTGTCTCCAAATGAATGTCTTTTAAAGGTAAATACTGCAAAATACAAACAAAAATGCCTCAAAGCTCCATTATGTAGTCATAACAGAAGAAAAACCTGTTATTGTGCTCAATGCAGCTTTATGTTTCCCTGTCCCAAAATCAAAGATTGACGATAAATTCCAAGTCACTAACTTCAGTTAGACAACCCCATAAACCAGGTCAAGCTGTCATAATTCCTCTGTTAACTGCAGTCCTGATTTATGTAATCCCAATTTATGACTCCAGCAGACAGGTGGTCAAACAGCCCAGTGTATCTGTTTTGATTTATGGCTTTAAGGCTACTAATTTACCACAAATGCAACATGACACATCATGCAGCAGTTAAGTAAAATCCTTTCATAAAGAATGAGAAATGACTCAGCTTCGCAAGGACAGATTTGTCAGTTTGTGAAAAAAACATGGGAGCCTAAAGAAGCCAATTCCAGCTTTTTACAGTACCTCTCTCTCTGACTCTTCTGACATTCTGAATTCCATTATTACCTTGTTTTTCATCACCTGTTTTTCCATGGAATAATTTATCAGTGTTTTTGTTTTCTTTCTCAGGTCTTTTGAAATTCAGAAGCCCTCTCCAATTACTCTCCTCACCCACAGAACTAAGAGTGGGCATACACCAGTTCAGGACCAAGTACTGCCTAAAAGCAGGATGGTAACAGCATGTACCTCCAGGAACCTATTCTTAACACATTTCACGCAGCCTGATCCCAGAGGCACTACAATATCCTAGATATTTCTGAAGATTTCGTCTACTGATCTTCTTAAACAACAGGAAAACAATTCTTCTGTTATTTTCACTATCACCACAGTCATCAAAAGATGGCTCATGTCTTCTGCTACAGCCTTTATGCCATGGTAGCATAAGGACCTTCCCATTTTCTTATGCTTAATAAACACAAAGAAAAAACAAATCCAGTAAAATGCACAAGGAAAGTCTGCTACTATTAAGATTGTTTCATAAGTTTGCTCTGCTACCTGAACTCTAATTTCCCCTGTTGCTTAGGGCAGCCCTCTGTAAAACATAACTCAGGGCACTGTACAGGTTCAGTAACAGAGAAATTTGCAGGAGCTGAGTAACCTCCACCTCCACAGGCAGGGCTGTGCAACTCCCAGGAATGACATATTGATGTGACTTTTTTTTGGCTTAAATTATGCATGTCCTGTATCACATTGGGCTACAGCTAAAAGTAAAATTAAAAAGAGAAACCACCAGCCAAACCACCCTATTTGCTTAGCCATGTAGCCTTTTTTCCTTATAGATTTTTCAAGCTGGACTTCAGGATGAGAACGAATGCCCTGTAGGGACATGAAGTGGTCAAGAGATATTTGCAAGAATGCCCTTGCTTGCTAGGCTGTGTGTAAAGAGATGTATACTCACGTTCCTCCCTGCTGTGTTGAGGATGTCTCCTATGAACACTGGCAAGTGAATCACCTTCAGCTTTTTCAGCTTTCTGGACTTGGCTGCGATTGGACCACAAAACGCTGCTGCAGCAGAAAGTAGCACCAAGTCTGAAATCAGTGGATTCTCTTGGTTCCAGAAGAGTCTGTGAGCAGCTTGAGATGCCTCCAGATTTCCCATCTATCCATTTTGCAGAGTATCTAGGTACTGGGGAGTCAAACTGTGGGAGTAATTTTCTATCAGTCTGATGTCTGAAGCTAAAAAGCTGGTGTTGGGATGGTTTTGAGCTTTCAGAATCAGAGTCTAAATCCTTGTTTTGTGCGTACTGTATGATCCAGTTAATTTTTTTGCTCAAGATATTTTTTACTTCTGCATATGGACTTTTAGAAAGCTTTGATCGTGGACAGTCCTGATTTGCTATTAAGTGGAATTTTTCAAAGCAGTCTCTGTGCCCCCTCAAAGATCTTGTATGTAGAAGATCCGACTTTGGTACTCCTGTAAAGACACAACAGAAATAAGTTCCCTTACTGTATAATCTGCTTATTTTTAAAAATCTTTACTCACAAGCAACCAGGAAAACACAAACTTTGGTGATGCTTTCCTACTAACAGTCTTATCACCGAAGCAAACAAGGGTACCTCACAGTCCAAAATTTGTGAAGTTCCCTCAGGCTCGAGGCCTTGGCATGAAAAGTGTTTTGCACACCACAATCTCTAGTGCAGGGCTTCAGTGTGTGCCTCTTGGATGGTGACAGAGATGAAGCAAACTGAAAACTCCACACACATCACATCACCCCTACACACAAATGTATAAGCTGCAGAAGTAAAATAAACCCAACTGTGTATCAGCAAATTCTGTAGAACAATCCTGAAGAGCATTTTGACAGCACTCATACAAGCTCCCATTTTCTATGCATAATGTTATGAGCCATCTGCTCAAATACTGCAGGGTGCAGGCTTGTCTCATTCAAGTGGTCAAACACAATAAACTACAACTGAAATCTGAGTCATTTTGCACTGGTAGAAGCCTGCAGCCTCGCTAGTGAAGCAAGCTCTAATACTACTGACACTTGCCAACATAAAACTGTCCTGAAATTCATTTGAGGTGTGCTGGTTTTGGCTGGGATGGTTAATTTTTGTCACAGTCTAATGTGGGGCCGTGCTTTGGATTTGTGCTGCAGTGTTTTCATCATCACTGAGCAGGACTTACACACAGTCAAGGCCCTTTCTGCCTCTCACATCACCGTAACAGCGAGTGGGCTGGGGGCATGCAAGGAGCTGGGAAACCGACCCTAGGGATATTCCACACCACAGCAGCATGCTCAGTGGATAAAGCCAGGGGAAGGAGGTGGAAGGGAGGAATGTTTGGAGTGATGGGGTTTGTCTTCCCAAGTCACTGCTATGCACAGCAGAGCCCTGCTCTCCCGGGGATGGCTGAACACCTGCCTGACCATGGGAAGCAGTGAGTGAATTCCTTATTTTGCTTTCCTTGTATGGGCAGCTTTTGCATTCCCTCTGACACTGTCTTTGTATGAATCCACGAGCTGAGATTCTCTCCCCATCCCACTGGGGTTAAACCATGACATCAAACAAGATGGATGTTTATTCTCCTCTTTGCTCATCCTCCCTCAAAGATTGTTCAAATAGCTACAGCAGGTAACTTAAACCTCTAAGTAACTGCTAGTGATTGACAGGTTAAAAAGGAACACAATCTGTGAAGATCTACAGTTGGTGAGTGAACACAGATGGTATGAGAAATGACTATTCCAGAAAGTTAATAGTGCCCCAGTACAAAATCACTTTCTGCAACTTCAGTGGGTATTTATTTTTCTTAAGATTCACCTACACAATAGATTCAGAATCGAAGTCCAAAGTAATGAACAGTTTGTCATTTATCTCAATACCAAGTATACTACTTGAGAGGTTCCCAATATATTGAAAAACAATTCTGTCTAACGAGTTTGTTATTGCAAATAACACTAATATACCTGTGAACCACTGGTTGAAAGTGCTCAACACCAAAGTATTCAAACCAACAAACAGTAATGTAATTGGACCTTTGAATCTATACGACATGAACCAAGCCACTGCCATCTTACTTTTAGCACATGAAAAGTGATTGAAGTAAAAGAAAAAACATGAAAGGCAACAGGTAACAAATACTGGTCACAGAGACATTACAAGGTGATTACAAAAAGCTACGTGTTACAACAATTCTCAGTTCTATCTGATTTACCCTTTTAAATTCTTGTGGTAAACTTTAACCTCCCCATCCAAAACTATCAACAAATGATACAGTGTTTTTTTTTTTTAGTTACTGAATGCCACAAAATCCCACACTACTCTCAAAACTGCTCTGAAAAGGTAAAATTTTTAACATGAAACTGGTGAAAACAAATCCAAGCACTTCATTTTGATTATCTCACTTGTTGGCAACTGCTGTTTGAAGTTGGGGTGTTCAAACATCAAGAGTAGCCATTATAAATTGTTGATTTTCCACTCTTTGGGCAGCACTGAAACTTTAATGCATTATTTTCTGGTTGAGTTTCTGAGAGTGCACACAATTTACAGGGCAAAATGTCTAAAAAGTGGAAAATGAAAGAAAACAACAGTGGAATTAATTTTGTTCTTAGCAGCAGGGGAAAAAAGGTAAAGTCATGAAAACAGATGTTCCTTCCGTTCAACAGACAACTATTAGAAGAAACAAAACCCACATACTAACCAGAGGAACCTTTCAGGAATGAAATTTTGGAGTAAAGCTGTGCCCCCTTTCAGTGGGTAGAGCCAAGATTCTCACTCTACACCTCAAAATACTTTTCAACCTCTTTCAGCAAACAGATATTCACCAACTTTTCTTAAGATCTACTGCCTACTAGCAATGCTATTTCCCTGTCTTCACAGAGACTTAGAAAACCCCAATAAACATTTCCAGTGAAAACAAGGAAAGACAAGGCATTTGTTTCGTGACTTATCAGCATTATTTAAATAGAGCAAGCCTGCTTAACTCAAGTAGCTTGATGGAAACCTTAAATCTTTAAGCCATCAAGGTAAAGCAAACACTGTCAATAGAAGTTATAAGGCAAACATATTCACAACATGACACACCCTACAAAACCAGAGGGATTTGTTCAAAGTTATTTGCTTTACCCAAGTGATTCTTCAACATTCTACTCAGCTGCTGCTCATAGTGCTTTCTTTTACTTAAAGAAAACAATCAGATAGGCAGAAAAACGTGTTTAACTCAATTTTCCATACAACAACGCTCGGGAACCCACCTAACAAAGAGACAACTGCACAACAAATGACAGAATAATGTGGTATCACTTAAAAAAAGAAATTCCTTTGAGGCTGCCTCATTATTTCAATGAGAATAAATGTTACTTGACCAGTAGAAGAAAAGTGTGAGACCACATAAAACAGCCAACACCCAAGCTGTTACACAAAAAAAGAACAAGTGCAGCATGACTTTATCAAGCCCCAACTGAATTATGCCCAAGTCTTAAGCTCAAGGTTATTCAAGTCTTTCCTTCTGATGAATTTATCTTTTAAGAGTTCCGAACACGGCTAACTTCCCCATTTTAGAGGCATGCTGCTCAAAGAAATGTGTTTTATCAGAACTCAGTAATAGAGTGCCTGAAATGAGCAATTATTACAGAAGAAGAAACCACATTACTTCAAGAGTTTAAGCTTTGCTATTTATATGCCACATATTGGCCACAATGTCCTCATTTCTGAGCACAGGGCAGTTACTGTGAAACACTTCCAGTATACAAGACCAGCATTTACATCCTACCCCTTTCTCTTACTCCACTGGAAAAAAAACAAAAGGGGTCTTATCTGAAGAATCTTGCATGAAGTAAGGAACTGAAAATGTGCAAAACCAAACTGCTTTTGTACTGAACTGCTAACAGATATCCTTCAGCTTTCACGTAACTGGCTTGGGCTTTTACTGTAACAAACACAAACAAAACTAAAACCATCAATCTCTCTTTTGTCCTAAGGTGACAACTAGTCCTTTCCTATGCAGAGAACATCAGCCATAACCTTCTGGAAGAGCTGAGCAGGGACAGCAGCTGCTGTGCCAGCACAAACTAGCAATCACATATCAGAATTACAGCAAGTAAGGGTATGGTTCTTCGGAACAAATCCTTCTGTTGTGGGCAATACCATCAGCTTTATGAGGCAGAAAAGATGTCCATTTCTTCTCGGGAAGACTTCATACTCAGATTACTTCATGTTTTTTCCTTCATCGCAACTGCAGAAAAAGCTACAATCTGGTGAGCTGGCATGGACCAAGTGATATATAAAGATGATCCATTTTCAGAATACACATTACTTTATTCAACACTATACACAAAGGGATGAATAAAGCATGGTAAGACTTCTGTACAAAATAAAAAGCAATACTGTAATTTTGAAAAACAGCTATTGTGAGTTTCGGGGACTTCACAGAGTTTCAGTTCCATCTCCACATTTCTGTTTGCCAATATCAACCTCAGTCTTTCTTACTTTTTGTCTGGTTCTTCAAGTCTGCAATCATAAAACCATCAACTTTTCCCCTCCCCGACATTTGCAGATATGTGTACATTTGCCCCTTGTCTCACTTTTCAAGAACAGGATTGCAGACTATGTCCAAGTACATCATACACTTCATATTTATTTTTCCAGAGAAGGAATAAAACCCTCAAAAAGCAACAAAAAGCCCACAACCACCCTGAGTAGAAAAGTTTAATCTGCAGGAAAAAAAAAATCCCACAGAACTCACTAATATCTAGAAGACCATCTCTAACAAACTTTAGACAGCACAGATGCTATTAGGAAACAAGCTCATGCCAGAGATCATTCCTCAAGTGCACATGATTCAAAGGCTGATGCCAAACCTCCAGACAAATCATGAAACAATGTAAGTGCTTACAATCCGTGATTTGTTTCTGACTCTAGCAACTCATGTGTCCTGAATGAAAGGTGAATGTATCACCTCACTCAACAATATCTTTGTATGTTGACTTGAACAGGACTTCCTATTTAAGTGCCTAATGTTGAGGCAAAAAAAACTCATTCCAAACCCTGACTATTTCAATTTGTAAGGTATGCAAGGAAGGCAGTCAACATGAGTCCTAATCTACTCCGACGAAGTAATTTTGTAAACGCATGACTGGCTATCAGACAGTTTAATACACATTTTTGTAACTTCTATTTATTCATAACTGTAAAGTAGCTGAGAACAGGGAGAATATTTACTAGATAAACAGGTGTGCAATCACATCCCAACAAATTCTATCCCATTTTAAGGCATTTGTACTTGAAAGTAAATGAGTTTCCATCATATTAAAGTTTTTTGCTTTTTGGCTTCTTTGAGGGTAAGAAACCTACAAAGACTTTATTTCTGCCTTTGCAAGTGATTCACTGAGAATTATGCATAACTCTTCTTCATTATAAAGATACAGAACTAAATTGAAATGTTTGTTCATGTTTGTACAAAGATGGCAAGAATAGTTGTTTTATTTGGAGATTGTAATAGTAATCAACAAGCCCAATTCAAAAGGAATGCTCCTGAATACCAAGATTATTCCACAATCCCTTCACAAATGTTTCTATAGAAAAAAACCAAAACAGTGATCATTAGCCTGCTTGTTTATCCACAACAGTGGAGATGTTTTCATTTGTTTGCTATTATCTTTAAAAAAAAAAAAACCCCAACTTCTTATCTGGTCTTTCAGCTCCAGCAGCTGGAAATAATGTTAAAGAAAACCTGCACTCCCTTCTTAGCAATTTCTAACGTAATGCTGGAAACGAATTGTTTTTCCAGCGGTGAACAGCAGCTGAGGTAGAAAATTCCCCTCAATTTAAGATGAACTAAAAGTAACAGAAATACTTACAGATACATGAACAGTCAATTATAAGCTTGTATTATGCCATTAGTTAATTAAAGGCCCTTTAAAGAATTTACAAATACTTATGGATACAATTTATACCTGACCATATTTTCTGTCTCCAGCTTGAGTTAGTTGTGGAGACCTGCCTTTGCAGCCAGTGAAGAAATGCTTCTCAGGCACGATTCACCTCATCTGAAATAGTTAACTCCAGAGAGATTTGTGACAGACACCTCTGCCTTCTCCTTTAATCCTAGATTAAGCAAGAACCCTTGTCTGTGGCTGCCCACTTGAGCAGCCCTGGTCTTCACTGTGTGTTCTGAAATGTCCCAGCTGCTGCTCCCCTCAGCTGTCCACCTCAGGAGCACTCTGTAAACAGGGATGTTCAGCCAGCTCATGGAACAGCTCCTGGACATCTGCGAGTGTCCACTAGGAACACAGCGATGGGATCAGCTCCAGTGTGGTTTACCTAGAGCGCAGGGCCAAGACCTGCAGCAGACAGAGAGCTGCTTCACAAGACATTAAATGTTCATGTCTATCTATTTTAAGCCACTGCTGTATAGGCTGTTTACCAAGAGTGTTCAAGGAGGGGAGTTTCCAGAAAAGTAGATCCCAAGACCTGTTCAAAATACATTAAATGAAAGTAGCCCATAATAACCTAAGACAGTGAGTTATTATCCACATGTCTAAAGGACAGGGGGTGGAGAAAAGTGATACACTTCAGCTGTACAATTCTGCCAACACTGAAAGGCAGGATCATTAGAGATGTGTATCTCCAGTACATCTGCCTGACGAGACGTAAAGCCAACTGCTATTTTTAAGGATATACAAGCAATCTCATTTGAGAGTTAAATCTTATGATTTATTAGACTGGCTCCCAGGAAAATGCCAGTGCCATTCATTAACTTCTAAAACCAGACACTTTGTAAAGACTTGATGTTATCTTGTTCGTGAATTAACGTTCTCTCCTCGCTTTCCTACGATAATGCCAGTACATTCCATACATGAAATGTGCACACCAATCACCTCCCACTTCATTTCTATCTGCTCATCTGTATTTTAGCACAGAGCAAAGACATACTCTATCAGACAGAACAGAGATCCAGTTGGACCTTTGAATATATTTTCCGAAATCATGTTCCTTATAAACTGCTTTACTGAGAAGAGTTTGCTTCTGTATTAAACAAAGCAATGCATTCCGATGAAAACTTTACTAGCGAAAATATTACGTGACGTATTTGGTAAGAAAAATCAGTTAAACAGACCTAGAAGAGAGTGGAAGTCATGAGCCAGTATTTCTGTAGTCTGGATGATGCCAGGTAACATAAATACTCAATTATCTTGTTTGCATGGACAATCCTTCTGAATTTACACATTAAGAACACAAGAAGACACTTATAGAACCAGCCCCACAGTTTGACATTACTCAGTGGTACTCATACAGCATTTAGAGTAAGAATAATATCTCCAACCATGTTCAGACTTGAATCTGTAGTTAAGAGCTTTAGTGGAAACTGCAGCTAATTTCACATGTCCATTCAAGTTTGCAGAAATGAGTCATATCCCTGGCCTGTAAATGCTACCTTTAAACATTTCTTAAACAAGTTCTCATCTGTCTAGTCTAAAGGGCAACGATGGAAATTTTTAGTTTTTGTTGCCAGAATAATCTATTTTACTGTTTATCATTTCATCAACACTGAAAGAATAAGGATGTGTAATATTCTGGAACAGAATTAAACTAAACAGCGGTTTCCAATTCTTTAAACTACACCTTACAAAACGTTTTATTTCAGTGACACATTCTTCTGCAGGGTGTAAGAAGGAAGAAAGTGAAATTCAAGTGCTTACAGTTCGCAACAACTAAACCCTCTCCCTCCTTTTTTTCCTTTTTTTTTCAACACAGAATGAGGATATTATACAAGATTTTACAGACCTTAAGAGGAAAGAAGCTATGTAGTAAGACAGTCTTATTTATAATATCCTTGTTTCAGCCTGGAGACTAAGATGCACTAATCTGAGGCTGAAATTGCCTCAAATGCTGAGTCTATCAGCACTTTAAAGGGCCATGGAAACCTAACTATCTCAACATAAATCAGGGGAATGGATGCCCAGGATTTTCACTGTCTCTCATATTACAAGACCTGGGATGGAAACTGTCATTTGCTATTCAGCTGTTCAGCTCTAAACAGAAATGGAAGTGAGCCAGTTTGCCTGTCAGCCAGCATTTTCCAAGATGTTATTGAAGTTAGCAGCCCCAGATAAGCAAAAGAGTAAAAAATCAGCTCAAAAAAATCAGATTTCCCACTTCTAATTACTGTTTGTCTCCATTACAACCTTTGAATGTGAGGAAACTCAGATTTTTAAAGAGTTCTGCATTAAGAAAATACCAGCGTAAACACAGTTAAAGACAGATACACTATGAAAAACAATGTAAAGGTAAGTCGTAATCATTACAGACTTCCAAGTCTGACACCTTCAGAGATGACGCTGATGTTCAAACAAAAATACATTTAAGATCATGAAGCTGGGACTTCCAGGGGATCTCAGGACACAGCTGCTGCATGCAATGCCTTCCCATGGGAAGAAAGCTGAACACCTCTAAGCAGCGCTGCAGGCAGGACAACCTCTCACCTCTCTGGCTGTGGCTGTGTGAGGGGTGAGACATGGGATACACAGAGCCACAGACTGTGGGAGGTTGTGGCTGGGTTGGGAGGGACCTTAAACACCATCTGATTCCAACCTCCTGCCCTGGGCAGGAACACCCTCCAGGTTGCTCAGAGCTTCATCTAACCTGTCCTTAAAACACTGCCAGGGACGGAGAATCAACAACTTGGAAACCCTACAACTGGAGTTTCAAAACACCATATTCAGGCAAAGGATTTTGTTTTGTTGATGCATACCATCTACAGATGGTTTTTATACATATACATTAGTGTATTTTTGACTGCTCATGCATTTCTCCCCACCCTTGAGGTATCACTACAGATCTGTTGTTAGTACTGTATCTCTACTGGCAGAGTTCAGTTAATCATTTTCTCATATTCTAATGAAACTAAAAAGAAGAACTTCCCACCTAACACACAACACGTGATTTCCTGGCTTATGCAAACCAGTCACATATGAATTTAAAACGTTTCCTGTTTCAATCCACTGATTACTATTGCGACACCTACTCAGAAAAACAAACAATGCTCAATCCCTGATATTCACTTCATCTGCACAGGCAAACAAAAGCCAACATGAAACTCCAGCAGATCCACCCCACCAGGATATTCTAAACCCCATCTAGAACTTTAAAAACACTGTCCAGAATCAGCTTCATTTCTCAAAATGTTTAGTATTTCACATGTAAGTACTTTGCATATTTTAAACTTTAAGAAGCACAGTACTATTCTGATGTATTAAATCACCTGACAATGATCCTTCAGACACAAAAGCTAGTTTGGCAACAAAAGTATTTGTGTGTAGCTTAGTCCACTCAGCTTCCCTGAGCGTGAATCCTCAAACTAAGTGAGCTGGATGAGCCAGTGCAACAGGAAAAAAATAATACTGTCCTTTCCAGAGACAACACTTCTCCCACACCTTTCAGACTGAAGACCAGAACTACTCAACTCTCCTGAGCGTGTTGCCCTTTCCTCATTCAAGGAAGGCTGATGACATTTAATAGGGTTAAGTTTAAACCTGCATATTGGCTTTAGTAATTCTAATGCCCACATTCTCTTTTCTGATATGCTTGCCACCACTCTTTCAGTCAGCTTCAGAGAAACAGATACTATAATCCATATATATCATTCCTGAATAAATTCTGGGACAGACATCACAGCTGATCTCCCAACTACACTAAAAACAGCAGTTTCTGTGAATTAACTGAACTTAGTAAGAAGTATAATCACAGTTTAGGCTAAGCTATCATTTTATTTCCCTAAAAATCTACTATTAAAAAAAAACCACGATTGAGACCTGATATCTCATACAAAACCAAAGGTTTTATGACACAGTAACTGACTTCCTCATTCAGAAATTCAACTGTTATTTAACCAAGATAGACCACAGATTAAGCTTTCTGTACAGCTGTACTCTCTATAAAAGACTACAAGAAAAACTCAGTTTTCCCACCCAATTATGTAATGTTATCAAACATAATAAACACTCCAATGTCAGGAAAGTTAGGGCTGAGCCATGTCACAACACTAATCCAGAAAGAAGTCATTATTACAGATGGGGATGGCCTCCAAATCACTCATTTCTAATTCCTCCTCTCACTGACCCAAGACAATCAATAACATCACCATCGAGACACAGGCAAACCTGCACAGCTGCTGAACTCACAAATGCCAAGAGATGCAAAGATCCACCGTCACGAAATTAAGTGCACACTGTAATTAAGTGCAGCTAGGTAAATTATATTTCTGTTTCTGTAAGTAAATTATATTTCTGTAGTGTTTTGTTCACATACACTTGAGAAAGTCTGCTTCACGGTGGGTTCAGCTGCATCAGTTCCCAGCACATGGATTTGCCATGCTTTAAGCAGTCAGTTGCTGCTGGCATGAGGAGAAACAGAATTGTCCTAATCAGTTTTGTTAAAGCATTAGATTATGGCACCCTGCTGAAAAAAGAGAATTGGGAAACCTACTTCCAGAATTTCATACCTAGACTCACAAATCAGAAATATTTAGGTTGGAAAAGACCTTTAAGATCACTGAGTCCAGCTGCAAACCTAAGACTGCCAAGGCCACTGCTGGTCCTTGCAAATCCATCTGTAAGGCTCCTTTCTATCCTGACCCAGCTCCTTAGTGCAGACTGCACGGTCAGGAAAGATGGAAGAGGTGCCATACATTCTAATTAAGTCAGACAGCACTCAACACATGGAAGTTAACAGGGTGCTGCAAACAGTGGGAGTGCTCAAGCATCCTGCAAGATGCTGAGCTGTGACTAATAGCTTGCCTGCTCTCCAACAGCGACTATTTCCTGCTTCTCTGAGATCTGAGATCAGTTCCACATGCACATCAACACCAAAAATGAGCAAGTCTGTCCTAGCTGTTGCATGAATATCTTATCAGAATAGCCTAGTTCACTTCCTGAAATACTTAATATACATACGGGTTTTAATTGCTGACAGTTTTAAATATGATGCTAAATAAAAAGGCAAACTATCAGCGAGATCGACACTTATTTGTAAGTGTGGGATAACACATCTACAGGGTTGATGCAACTTGCAGCTGATTCTGTTCAACAAGTTGTAATGCATCTGAACTCCATTAAAACATAACCAGGAGGTCAGTATGAAAACTTCCAGTATAACACAGTGCTTTAGTGAATTATCCAATTCATGCTGCACCCTGGGCTGCCAAAAGACTTATTTTGGACGTATAAAGATCAGTCTTTATCACAAAAAAATACAGGAATGTAGAGACATGTCAAAAGTAGGAAAAGAGTGACCACAGGTATGGTAAAGAGCTGACTCATGCATTAATTCAGCTAAAAAGTCTTAAACTGACTCTTTATAAAACATCACTGGCACTGTCTCTGTCCCCTTTAAGCCTCCCCTCCCTATGAGGGGTAACAGTACATCTCTTCAAAGTGGCACACAAAAGACAGACTATCAGAAATTGAGGCATTTTGAAGCTACAATGATCAAAGATATGCATACTTTTATCATGCAAAATAAAAGAATTGCAATGGCCCAGGTAACTTCAGGGGAGCTCTCATCACTATTCTATTCCAAGCAGCCTCATTTTAAAATTAACTGAAAATTTAGGAGATTATGCAAAGTAGTCTGCTTTGCACAGATTAAGTCTTTCCTACTATCAAGGCTATTTAGAGCCAAAAAGCTATTCCACTTAAAACACACAATCATTTTGTAAAGTCCCAGCCGTAACAAGTAGCTTTGACAAATCCACAGCTTATCTCAAACAACAGAGCACAGGAACCATCCAGCAATTTTTTAATGTGTTCTCTCACTTTCAATACTTTCAAAACAAAACTAGATTAGTAATGTAATGAAAGTACTTAACTCTCATAGTGTTGGTAAGTTTTTAAAGCCTAGAGAGAGAAACATCCTCTCTCCATATTGAGAAGTCTAAACCTAAAATTCTAAAGCAATAAGAGAATTCAGACTGACAGGTTGTCTTAGGTTAGACAACTGCTCTTGAGTTGTAACAAAAAATGCAAGTACACAGGCATGTCTCTGCTAAACAAAAGCATAAAGCATGGCAATTACTACTGAAGTATCAAAATACTGTTCAGATTAACATACACTGCCTCTACTAGCAACACAAGTCTACTATCTGTTATCAAGAAATGGGACTAATAACGTAACACCGCTGAGATCTTCATATTCAATTGCCTCATAGCAACATAAATTACTCTAAGTAGTCATATCCACGTACAATTGACAAAGACCACTCTATGTAAGTGGAACAAATTACTTTGTTGCTCCAAAGCCAAGCACTTTGACTTAAAAAAGAGTCAGAGATAATCCACTGCTCATTCATGCATGAAGAAAAGCAACAAGATGGGTTACTTCTTTACCAAAAGAAGTTTAAAATTTTAGAAATACAATTCTGGAGGCCAAAATGGTTTTATCAGTCTTTTAAAAGATGGCCAAAAGTCCTACTCTACAATTTGCAGACTTTAAGAAGCTTCGATAATGAACTCCGTTTGAGATCTTTACACATATTAACAGTTTATGGAAAGAAAAAGAAAGAAATAATCCCATGTACTTCTAGTGCGAGCAAAGTGATCTGCTTCCAAAACCCCCAAATGCTTTAAAATTCACAATTTAAGCTTGTTTTATACACAGACGCCCTCTAATTACCGAGCGAACCTGCTGAATAAAGACAGAGCACGATTCAGATCCCGAGTTCAACGCCAGATGGAATAAACACCAGGGCATTCCAGAGCCTCTGGGAAGGGGGGCTCACCTTCCCATCCGGAGCAGCAGCACCCACCTTTACTGGAAACGAGCTAGGAAACAAACTGGTTTAAAACTTTCTACGGAGACACGTTTCCAAGCCTGCGGCTGGACGGAAGGTTCGGGAGGAGCTGGCTGTGCCTTCAGCCCCCGTGCGGGGCTGGCCCGGGATCTGCTCCCACCTCACCTTCGATGTTGAGCTCGAAACAGACGTGGCAGAAGGACAGCGTTTCCTTCTCGGTGCCCAGCTTGCAGACGCTGCAGATGTTGTCATCGTCCAAGTCGATGCTCACGAACTGCTCCTCGTTCATAGTGCCCTGGGGAGGGGGACGGCGGCACAAGGGACGGCAGGGTTACTCGGGAGCCACCCGGGCGCAGCTCCGCGCCGCCGAGGGGGAGCGCGGGGGCGGAACGAGGGCGGGAGCGTCCCGGCAAAGTTTTCCCTTCAGAGAAACCGAGGCCAGGCCGCAAAGCGGGGCCGGCAGGGACAGAGACCTCCCCCTTCCCT
>VZRM01000410.1:259592-465097 GCA_013397955.1 Grantiella picta | reverse complement strand
CTGGGATTGTTCAGCCTGGAGAAGAGAAGGCTTTGGGGTGACCTAATTGTGGCCTTCCAGTAGCTGAAAGGAGCCTACAGGAAAGGTGGAGAGAGACCATTTACAAGGGCT
The DNA here is from genome assembly GCA_013397955.1 of Grantiella picta. NCBI lineage: Eukaryota > Metazoa > Chordata > Aves > Passeriformes > Meliphagidae > Grantiella > Grantiella picta. The sequence goes on along the minus strand of VZRM01000410.1, from coordinate 464,986 downwards.
TGGAGTGACAGGGCAAGGGGAAATGGCTTCAAATTCACAAAGTAGGTTTATATTAGATTTTAGGAGTAAATTCATCTGTGAGAGTGGTGAGGAACTGGCACACGTTTCCCAGAGAAGTTATTCCATCCCTGGAAGTGTTCAAGGCCAGTTTGGATTGGGGTTTGAGCAATCTGGTCTGCTGGAAGGTGTCCCTGCAATGGTTGGAACTAGAATATCTTTAAGGTCCCTTCCAATCCAGGCCATTCTATGACTCTATGATTTTCTGAAAAAAAAACAAACCCCATCCTGTGCTAGCATGTTGTCCTTTACCACTCTTAGGTAGCAAGCTGGCTTTAGATTTGCTTCAGTTGAGGGACGATGGAGCGTCTTTCATCACAGAGCTCATTTGTTTCTGCCTCAAGCTGAGAACTGGATCTGGGAGAGGGGATTTCCTTCTTCCCTCATAATCTGTTTTTTGATATATATGAAGGGTAGCAAAGAAGCAGCACCTTGACTTCATTGCAGAAGAAATATTAAGACAGAAAAAAGGACATCAGCCTGTGGTGGAAGATTTAGAAATAGAAAGGAGAGACTGGACAGATCATGGTAGAGCTTTATAAGATCTATATTTATTGAAGTATTTTCCCCTCCAGAATCTGATGTCTATTGAGTCTCTGCAGCCCATCGCCACAGTGCAGCAGCAGCTGCTGTGAAATCCAAGGGCAAAAAAGTCATGAATCTTGTTAATAAATGACATGTGGGAGACAGTATGGCTCTCAGTAACTGAGCTGCTTTTCTTGTCAAATATTGCCCTAAAATATAGAGGTCATTGCAGTAAAAATAGTAAAGGAGAACTAATGTTTCAGGCACAAATTTCTGAAATAAGCTAGCAAATACCAAGATGAAGATTGTGCAATGGTAACTGCTGCCCATGGTGTGGTTAATATGTATTCATTTGTATTTCCTCCCTTGGTTCATCAATGCATGTGATTCTAGCTAACAGTTTACTTATACAGGAAAATTATTTTAGTAGGAAACAAATCTGTTCTGTCTTTCTATGTTTCTTTTTCCCTACTGAGTTTGCATTTTCAGGGAGGCTTTGGCAGTCATCTTGTTTCAGTAATTCCCACTGCTGCACCTTCCCCCAGCTGCTTGGTCATGTTCCCACACTGTTTTCTCTCTGTGTTTTTGAGGTGACACAAGGGACTGGATCGCTGATTTAAAGGAAGAGAGTTAATTCTACCTCAGATTGATTCATTGGGGTTCACAGTGCAGCCTTATAAATGCCGGGGGAAGGCAGCTGAAGGGGTAATGCACAGATGAAAATGAATACTCTGGATTCTGTATCATAAAATCATGCCTTGAGCTTCATCAGGATCTTCCCTCCAAATACTGAAATGTTGGAAATCAAAGCTTGTGGCAGTGTTTTATGGACATACTTAGTTGCAGTTCCCCGAACGAAGGTTTAAGAGTTCTAAAGCTAAAAGGCATTTTTGCTGAAAAATACAGTACTAAACAGGAGTCCAAGAGGTGGTGGGGTTTCTTAGGCATTATCAAAAATACTGCAGTGGAGATCATGAATAATACTGACACTGCCCAAATGAATGTATCTGTGTAGGATTGTGTATTAAAAGAGACTCAAGAAATGAGAAAAGTTTGTAAAAAAATTGAATTTTAAACTCAGACTAGGTGAAGTAGGTCTGCTTCCCTGAAAATTAAAAAGTAACATATTGAAATCAGCCTAACTTCTTTGTCTTTCCTCTGCTCTCTTCCTTCTGCTCTCCCCTGGGCTTGGGGATATTTTTCCCTTCGGTAGGTCAGGCGACTCTGGCTTTTCCAGGCACTTTGGCAGATCTTCATGTTCCTCAGGCAGTTCTCTGTCTGCAGTTAATAAGCACATGCATTTTCTCCAATTCTTCGGGTGTTTTTTTGGTTGGCTGGTATTTCATTTTCTCCTAATTTTGGGGGGGGTTTGGGTTTAAGGTTTTTATGTTGTTTGTTTTGTTTTGTTTTTTGGGTTTTTTTGTTGTCTAGTGGTTTTTTTCCCTCGTTTCTTTTAGTTGTTGCTGTCCATTTTTTTACAGATCTTTTGTTCTTGGTTTCTTTAACCTTTTCTGGTTTATTTTATCTTTCACCCCTGGAAGACAAGGATAGATAGGAACACTTTTCTCTACTCCCAATCCTGTACCCACTCCTCTATTTTGTGACCTGCTACCTCTTCTTATTCTCCCAGTCCTCTTTCAACTTCACTCAGTGTGCAATCTTTACTATAATGTCCTATTTAAAATCTTTGTTGACTGGTCTTTGCCCCTTTAGTGTGTGGCATAAAACCTAATTGAAAAGGGGTAGCTCCGGTTTCCCCCTCCCTGCTGTTTCCTTTGTGTTGGATCTGGTGATCCCATGGCTGCTGCAAGATGAAATGAGTTACTGAGGTGATACAAAAGAGAAGAAAACAAAATTAAAAGAAAAATCAAAGCCTTTCTTCATCAGCTCATTGAAATGGCTGTGTATTTAGCTGTATCACTGCTAAGAGCGTAAGCATTTTTGGGGTGAGAATGCAACTGACCTTTCAGCAGCCTGAAATTGCATCAGACTTGATGTAACCACTAGTTTTATCTCTTACTCCTAGTCCTTCTGTTCCTTTATCCAGTCCCTTTGCTTCATCTTCCCTCCAGGCTATGATCCCATGATCTTCTTTTTGGCAGCAGTGCCAGCTAAGGAATTCCACGCTTCTACCCATTTCTCACCCTGGTTTTTTAGGTTTTTTGTAGGGTTATGTGCTGAAAAGTAACCAGCATAAGTCAGATTCCGGTCCAGTTTTCTGCATGATTGCCCAGACCCTCAAGAGAGCAGTAGTAGAGTCAATTTAAGCCAACTGCCTGAATACCTGGGTAAAGACAGCCCAAGTCTTTCTTCTCTTGCCTTCTTCTGGTTTTCTCTTCTTCCTCTTGAGACTCTTTTTCTCCTGTCCCTTTCCTGCATGTCCCTCCATTCCTGCCATATGAAGCCACACAGTTTCTCCACTGCTTTTTCTGTAAAACATCCCTGTCTGTGCTGTGGCACACCACCAGACTTTAATCTCTTCTTTTTCTTCTCGAGCTCACTGAATTGCATGCTTTCATTAAATGGAGACCTCTTCCTGTGAAAGTTTTGTTTTGTTCATTAATCAGTGGCAGAAGATACAGGGCTCTTCAGAACACAGAAAACTTCAAAAGCTTACAATAATACCACTGGTCTAATTCACAGATGTCATCTCAGCAAAGCAGCGAGAAAAGGATGGGTTACTCATTGGTTTTTGGCTTCATGATTGGCCTCTGAAATGAAATACCAAGCTAGTGTGAAAAAGTATTCCTTGGAAAGTCATGTCCTGTATTTTTTGGGGTTAGAAAAACAAATCTGCCACTCATCTAATAGGCCACAAAATGAAGGAAGCTGAGCCAACCTAAAATTACACCTGAGTCATAGCACACAAGGGTGGGGCAACAATTTGTGTCTTATAAACAAAGGCTTGTAGCAGGTTGCTGGCTACATTGGATCAGAGACATGATGGATGAGTATCTGGGTAGTCAAACAAGTCAAGAATGAGAGACAGGAGGGGAGTTCCTTCTCTGCCTTCACACTCAGGTAAAAGACTTTCTAGTAACTAGTTTATCCAGATTTTCTATTCAGAACAATACACAAGATTTTGTAACCCTAACAAGATCTCATTGATTAATTGTAATGATGAAATAGCACTTAATTTCTAAGTGTTTATGCATTCCTTTTACATCCATAGATTTAAATATAATTTACAATGCCTCTTGCCCCTTTAACGATCAACAATGCTCCTTTAAATCTCTTTAAAACTCTTTTTCCAAGGTTAATGGAATGTGTTGTCCACTGCCTCAGCCTTGTACCTGGCACAGCCTCATTTTCCCTCTTGATCATCACAACATTCCAAAAAGTTGTGGATGTCTACAAGTCACAGAAAGTGCTGTCCCAAGCTGAGTATGCCTTCCTCCCACCCAAACCTCAGCCTCTGATTCCATCTGGGTCTCTCTTGACCTCTCAGTATCATCTGACAATGCAAGTCATTCCATCATTTCCAAAATCAAGTTTTCATATTGGCTTTTGTGTTTTGTCCAGTGTGCCTTCTAATTCTTGCCTATTTCACTTAAAGCAGCTGATTCTTGGTAATGAGCTTTTAATCAGATCTGTAATACATCCCCTGAAGTCCTCATGGCTGTGAGCCCTGTCTCTAGGTCTCTTATCCATGAATTTGGCTTTGACTCATATCTTAGTGTGGTGATTCACACTAAGAGCTCTTCCCTCTGTTGCTGGCCTGCCTTTTCACCTCCAGTTAAAATCAGTACCTTTTTGCCACCTCCTTGAGGGCAGCTGCCACAGTTTATACTTGGCACTTTAGACGTTTCTGCCACAAACTTCTCTTTCTCCCTCTGTCAATGCATCGCTGCCCTTCCAACCTTTTAGGTCTTTAGATGGAATACTGCTTGCAGTCTCTGTGGAGCTATACATGAGCAATGTGCCTATCGTGTCTTGTTTCTTCCTACATGTCAGTTAAGATTCAGCCTTGTTGACTGTCCCAGTGCCCCTGTCACTTCACACCTCAGCTATTACCAACTTCTCTGTGTGTCTCCTGCGACTTCCACTGTGTTCTCCGAAAGCTCATTCAGAATTGCACTGTGAGGATTATCTTCCTTGCTGACATAATGTCTATGTCTCTCCTCTGGCTTTCTGGTTCATCAGCATGAAAGGCAAACTCATTGTCCTCTTCAAAGTTTCTGATCAATTGATTCTGCACTGACTCAGCGTTATTGTTGCATTGAGCACAGCCCTCACTGATCTCTGTCAGTAACACTTCTCTTCACTGTCTCATTAGTTATTTCTCACACAGCCACCTTTGGCCTTTTTACAAAGTACCTCCTCCTTTGCTGGAAGTTCCTTGCAAACTTCAAAGGAATTAGTCGGTGCTGTTATCTCACCCAAGACTTACTTCTGCATTGTTGCCCAGAGCCTAACATGTAAAATGCAGTCATTGTGCTCTGTACTCTGCATTCTCTTTGCCAGTGCTATTTATCCAGTTCTACTCCTGTTTCTGCAAACTACAAACTTTAATCTTCTTTTTATGACAAATAACAATGCAGTTAACAAGCCTTACAGCCACCAAACTGTGGTCTTCTGAAAATCATCTTAGGTCGTCTGCCAGTCTCTCATGCTGCAAGAGTAAAAGTTTTGTGAAAGTTTTGGCTGATTGGGAAATAATACTATGTGAGACACTTTGGGAAGAGCCAAAGTGCCACTGGCTCCTCAGATGTGAGGGCCACTGAGTAGCACAGAAAGTCCTGATTTTTGATGAGGACAATCTTTGTAATAATATGTTGTAACAACATCAACACAGCGTTATGAAACCTCCATATACACCTACAGTAATTATGAAAGTTCTGTGGTCTTCAATGGCTTTCCACATATTGAAATATCGACCTGAAAAGTACACAATAAGGTAGCTACCCATCCAAGAGAGCAGAGATGTGTATCACTATCTACTGTACAGATTAAGGAGCAGCTTCTGAAGCATTTTGGTGTTTCAGTATCTTGGCAAGTGCTCTGTACTTTCCTAGAGAACCAACAGCATTAGTTGTGCTGTCAGAATACAGAGTGTGCTGTCCTTGTACTACAGTCTTCTGTAGCAGCAAATGCAAGGAAAACAGCATCCTCATACTGCTGTCCTCACAATTTCTTTTTATTCCTAAACTGTTGTCTACCAGGATATCAGAAGGGACTGATCCATTAAGTGGTTCCTTGCCCCATTTATTTCCCAGAGTAAAAATTCAATTGATTAGAAAAAAAAAAAAGAAAAATCAGATGTCTGTGTAAAATTGTACGACAAACTAAAAACCTTTAGTGAAGGCTGTCAAAAATGAATACCGCCTTCTCTTTTGAATGACATTGAATTGTTTCTTCTGTATCCTCCGTGTTTTGATAATAATAATCCTCCAAGTGGTAGGATTCCTCTGTGATGGTAATGCTTGCCTCAAGAAACACATACCCCCTTAAGTGCCTGAATTTTTCACTGCAGCACTAACTCCAGTTACAGCTGCAACACAATCATCCTCTTTGGAAACTCATTTAACCAGTGACACTGCTGCTGCTTGTGCCTCTTGTTGCTGTCATTGTTTATGTGTTTATATACACACTCATGTTTAAAAGTTACTGCTTCAATGAAAAGACTCAGTAGGGCATCAGAGGGGATGTACTTGCAGAAGCAAGCAGCACTTTGCAGCAATATGAATTTGCACTTGTGTGGATGGTGAACCACCATAATACTTTGCCTATTGCAAAGCTTTTCCTGTATGTTTATCTGGAGACAGTTTCACTGCAGCATGGCTGTTAGCATCACTGTGTCCAGGTTATTAGCTTAGCCCTGCCTTCCAGCTCTGGTGGGTGTATTTGGGTGTGTTTGCACCAACTGTACATCTAGAAACTGCCTACATCAGCAGGAGGAATAGTTAGTGCCACACCACAGTGTTAGAAGAGACCATTACTAATCCAGTCTAGATGTCCAAACATTAGAGAAAATGAAAAATGTGGGCTGTCAATTTTAGAATCACCTGGGCATGACGCACTCTGCAATATTTCTAATCACACACACAGCTGGGGACTGGCTGAGGCAGGAAGCTATCCCAGGAGATTGCCTGGTCCAACCCCTGCCCAGAGCAGGTCAGTCAGAGCAGATTGCTCAGGGCTGTCTGCCTGGTTTTCAATACATTCAAGGCTGCAGACTCCTTGGCCTCTCTGGGCACCCTGTACCAGTGTCTGACCACCCTCACACTAAACAGGTTTTCCTTATGTTTCAGTGAAATCTCCTGTATTTCACTTAGTACCCATTGCCTCTTGTCTTCTTGCTGGATACCACCGTGAATAGCTTGGCTCTCTCCTCTTTAGTCCCCTCATCAGGTGTTTTACACACTGAGATCCCTCTGAGCCTTCTCTGCTCCAGGCTGGACATTCTCAGCTCTCTGTGTCTCCCAGCAGGACAAATGCCTTCAATCATCGTGGCACTGCCTGGCTGTCTTCAGGGACACTGCATCTCTCTTGGATGGAGAGCCCAGCTCTCGGTTCAGCCCTGCAGGGTGTTTATATTCTCCCCAGGGCTGAGCAGAGGGGAAAGATTGCCTCCTTTGACCTGCTGGCAACACTCTGCTTAATCCAGATCAGGAGGCTGCTGGCCTTCTGAACAGCAAGGGCACTTTGCTGGATTATGTCCCATGTCTTGCCCACCAGAAACCTCCTCTCCTTTTCCACAAAGCTGCTTTCCATACAGCTGATTCCAGCTGTGCTGTTGCATGGGGCTATTCCGCTGGGGGTGCAGGACTTTGTGCTTCTGTGTCAAACTTCATGAGGTTCTTACCAGCTCATTTCTCCAGCCTGTAGAGGACCATCTGAAGGGCAGCACATCTGTCCCAGTTTCGTGCCAACAGCAGACTGGCTGAAGACACACTGTGCCATCATCCAGGTGGCTATTGAAGGTGTTAAACAGTCTTGGCTCAGCATCAGCCCCTGGGCAGCACCTTTAGGGACTGGTTTCCAACTGAACTAACTGCTGCTGATCACAACCTTTTGAGCTCAGTTCCATCAGTTTTCAATCCACCTCATACTTTTATCTAGTCCTTGTGCCACCTGTTTCTCTATGAGGATGTTATCAGAGACAGTGTTGAGAGCCTTGTTAAAGTCAAGGTAAAGAACATCACTGCTTGTACCTCATCCTCTGAACTAGTTAAATTATTGAACAAGGCTTTCAGGTCCTGAGGCATGATTTTCCTTTCATAAATCCTTGCTGGTCCTAGTCACCTTCTTGTCCTTCATGTGTTTGGAAATGATTTCCAGGATTATATGTCCCATCCTCTTCCCAGGGATCAAGGGGAGACTAACCATCTTCCAGTTCTGCTTCATGCACATTGTGGCCTTTCTTGAAGTCAGGGGTGATGTTTGCTTTCTTCCAGTCCTCAGAAGCTCCTCCTGGTTGCCACAGCCTTTCAAAGATGATGGAGAGTGGCCTCACAGTAACATTGTCCTGCTCCCTCAGCAGTCATGTGTGCATCCCACCAGGTGTCAGGGTTTGGGTATGTCCAGCTTGTTTCTATGCTCCCTGACCGATTCTCCTCCAATGAGGGTTAAGCCCTCCTTGCTCCAGACTTTCTCACTGGTCTCATGGGCCTGGGATTTCTGCAGGCTGGTTTTTACTGGTAGTCAAAAACATGCCATACCATGGCCTTTCCCATGTCCTGTGTCACCAGATCCCTTGCCCCATTAAATAGTGAGTGAGTCACATTTTTCCTGGTCTTTTTGCTGCTGATGTACCTATAGGAGCTCTTCTTCTTGCCCTTCACATCCGTCACCAGACTCAACAACCCTTTGGCTGTTGGGTTTCCTGACCCCATCCCTGGACATACCAGATTCCTATCTTATTGATTCCATTTATCAACCTCTGAAAAGTGCAGGTGGTGCCCCATGCAGCTGCCCAACATACATGTTGTCTCTAATAAACTTAATGAGAAGCAAAGGCTGTGTTTAGTTGTGTCTTTTTACTTAATTATAATTAAAATGACACTTCACTGTATGTGCTGGCCGAGCCTTAATCTCCAAAGAGTGCCAGTTAGTATTAGGCTCATTATTGACAGTGGCCTAGTTTCCATTGATGGAGTCATTAAAAGTTTTAGTCTGCAAAGTCAGGAAAAAGTAGTGGCTGGTAGTCCTGGTCTGAAATAAGGGGAAAAGAAAGAAAGCTCAAACCCAACCTGTTTTGTTAATCCATCCATGTACATGAAAACAGCACAGCAGGATTGAGGAACTAATCCCATTTCAAATCGAATGCCTGCTGGTTCTATTTAATGAGCATTATGTTTCTTTTTTAACCCTAAAATATCTTGATTCATATGACAGCATTCTGCTTTTTAAAAATTATTATATTTTTTATCAATTCTGGTAAGCTACCTGCTTCTATAACTGGACCAAAGATGGATTGCTAACTACCATCTTTACTGCCAAACCACATGCTGAACTTCATTCATACGGAAATACCTGAAAATGAAATTAGCACAGAGTCCTTTGAGCAGTGGTACTAATGAAATTTCCTACAGATTTATACCTTGTGAGTAAGCTGGTGTGTAGGAAGAAATAAAGTTATGGGAGATTGAGTTGAGACATTAAAAACATGTCTCTTCACACATCTTTAGTAGTCAATAAATATTTTATACACTCACACTGCACTCTTTTCTTGTGTAGATGCTATCAATATTTCTCCACCCTACGTGCCCACTCTCATTAAATTTGCCAAAAAATTGTTGGGACTTTTGTCTCACTGCCAAATAAGGGCTAAAATTGGAGAAAGAGCTAAAAACTATTAACAGAGGTTAAGGAGGGGCATTTTTCATTACCCTGTGCCAAAGGCCATGTCAGCAGATTGAATGAGTGTGTCATGTACCATTTTAATTTAGCAATGTTTATATCCCTTGATAGCAATGCTTTCACAGAGTCCAGGATAATGAAGAAATAAATAGTGATCCAATTCTATTGATTATCAGTATTATCTTGATATTATTCTGATAGCTATTTAATGATATTAGGGGAAAAATATATTTATGTAAATTTTATTATTCAATGTAGACATAAGAGATTATTCTAGTACTGTTTATTCTCTCAGCATCTTCTATATTAATGCTCTGTCTGCTTCAGAATTCCAGGAAAAAAAAAATCCCCATTTCTCAAAATATCATTATCTTAGATGATGTCTAGAAATTTGTTCAAATGGGTAGAGACTTAATTAAAAAATATATGTCCATGTACAGGTGTCTATGTAAGGGAATGCCTGCAGTAATAATTTGTTCAACATCCTCTTCAGCCTAGACATCCTCTGTTGGATTATTTGTTTAGTGTTCAAGCCAGGCCAGCCTGTTCATGTATACAAGCAGCCCAAAGAGTTCCATCAATAGCAAAATATTTGCAGTAGCATATTTGCAAAAGATGTGATATCCTCATAAGACCTGATGTAATGAAAACGAAATTTGTAACAATAAAGTTCAGGTAAATAAGGCCAGTGTGTTCAGTCACTTCACCATATAGACCAATTTTTATATTTTTCATGGATTTCAGACTTTGCATCAGGGGTTCAGTGACTAGAATAAAGGTATTTTTCATCATCCCAAATCTTTGCTAATTTCCCATGTAGTTTGAATGATTCTTCCTTCTTCTGTGCAACAGCTTAAAAGGCAAAATGTTTTTTGGATGGATGCAACAAAAGCATAGCAATTCTCCATATTACTATGATACGAATCATAACTGAAAAGAGACTAAAAGTTTGCAAATGATGGGTTGTCATGATTATCAGAAGACTTATAAGTGGCTGGAACTACAGGACATTTCCACCTGTAAATATCTGTCAGGTATAAATTCCTGTTTCAGCAGACAAAAGCTGTGCTCCATGGAGCAGAGCAGTGAAAGGACAGACACGCCACAGTGGCAGCACAGCAGTGCTGACCTACTTGAGCAAGCTGTGCGGGAACCAGCATGCAGCTATGGCTCTATTTCAGCAAAACAGTGTGTGACCTCCCAAACTGGAATGTAATTTGAAACATTAAATGACCAGACATATCTTTTGGCAATGCAGTTATTAACTTTTGGCTTTATCTCCAGCCCACAAGGCCACCTCTTACATCAGAGTGATGCAATGCCTACTAATTGGAAGTCAATTTTTGCCAGCCAAGGACGTTGGCTGCAAAAAGCAGACGCAAATGTGTGCAGAGGGGAGATATTTTCATTATTTCTTCCTCTGACTCCCTCACTCTACCTCTATCTCTCTTTGCTACTCTATTTCTCTCTCCCATCTGCCCACACATCAAAAATCCTTAAAGCATAGCTTCACTGGGAAGGAAAAGAAAAAAGTGGAATGATATATTCTGGCCATAAGGAATTGTCTTGCTATGAGAAACTATTCCAAATTTATTCCTTAGGATGTTTCTTGGCAAAGTAAACTAGTGAACAGGTGTATCAAATAGCACTGCTACTCTTTTTGGAGGGAAAGGTAACAACTGTCTTGATGAAATCTGGAACAAAGTCTGAATGAAACTTCTCTTGCTTTTCAATGCAGGTTTGCTTAGAGGCTGTTTATATTCCCGAGACATACAGGGTTTAGAACTAACATTTCACAAGTCTGCCAAATGCTCTGTCAGCTTTTAATATTTCTGGTTAGTGCTTTTTAAAAAATCTGGTTCACTCATTCTCAATCCTTCCTGATATATTTATCTAAGGCACATTTTTGTACCAACTATAAAAATCCTAGCAGGGAAAGATTGTTGACCTGGAGGTTTTCTGGATCTTAAGCATTTAAAAATCTCTTTCATAAGCAGAATTAAATTATTGCTGAGTGTAAGAGAGGCCAAGGTAGCATGTTTCTCTTTTGAATTGCTTCAGGTTTTGTGCATTGCAGGATCCCAAATGCAGCTGTTTCTCACTGCTCACATTGAGAAAAGCACCCAAGAGACATTAATGCCAAAATCTGGAGGGAACTGCCTGGCTGCATAGAGGCAGGAGCAACCAAAACTATTAGAACATAGTCAGGAGGACTAGTAAGATATAGCTGGAAGAAAGTGAAAATCACAGTCTGTTATTGGGAAATGACTTCTGTGATGAGTATCCCAAATTTTGGTGCTACCATGAACTTATAAAGCTCACTCACATGAAACCTCATTAATTCAATGGAAGGATTCCTACTCATTCCAGTGGCTTTTGGCCCAAAAGGTAAATGTCCGTTCAGTTGTCTTTCTCAGTTTTCTATATGCTCTCTCACTTTGATGCATAAAAACTTCCTGTTTCTTGCTGCAAATTAGTTGGCTCCTTGACCAGTGTGTTAATAGAGAAAATTTGACCAAATTCAGAAAATTGAAATGGTTTATTGTACAAAATGCAGTGAATAATGATATCCAAATCTGCTTTATAGCTTTAGCAGACACAAAACCGATCAATATGTTTTCTAAGCTATGGGGAGCTCCAGACCCTCTTCCAAACATCTCAGTAGTGTGATTTTGCCTTATCTTTACATTTAAGAGCATGAGTGAGGCTTGAGGGTATTTTACATTTCATCACTTTCTCCTCTGATAACTATGTTTCACCTTTTTACTTTTTTTAGGCTTGTCACAGAACACCTGATGCTGAAGTTCAGCAAGCGAAGTGTTAACGTCCGAGGGAGCCTGCCTGACTTGCATGCTGATGTTAATGAAGCTGTGAATTGTGTCATATTAGCCTCATTTGCTTCCCATATGCTTACTCTCATTTTCCCCTCAGAAGCTGCAACTCCACTTTTTGTCTTCATTTGTATGCCCAAAATGCAGCAAGCTTAATTACCAATTATAACCTTGCTCATTTAAAGGCTAAATCAACTGGAAACAATGCTAAAAAGTGTCTCCCTTGAGGAGAACCGAAGACTTTGTGCTAATTTTCTTCACATATTTTGATTAGTATAAAGCACTTTGTAACTTACAAGTTAATCTCCCCAAATGATGTTAATTTTAAATCGAGATGACACGTGCACACTCATGGGATGGCAGCCTGAGAAACCTGCCTTGTCTTCCTCCTTCAACTCTGACCTACCGTGCAAAATTATCTCTCCCTGGGAAACTCTCAGTGAAGCACTAGAGCACCTAGGTCTGCCAGCAGCTTTTTATTTATGGCTACCTTTTCCTGCTTTATTTCTTAACTGCCTGACTTGTGCTATTTCCTCGAGTTTGGAAGTCCCTTGTGAGATTCTTCTAAATGCAATTTCTTCCATCTTAGGAAATGAGAACTCTATAAACTTCCAGGTAGGTTTCATGGGGGACCCATGGAAGGCATAATAGCTGTTTGGGTTGATATAGTAGTGATTTCCACATAACATCCCTCCAATCAATACTGCAAAACTCTCAGACACTCTTTAGCTCCTCAGTGAATTTACAGTTCCTAGTGACAATCTCCATTACTGCAATAAAGACCAGAGGAACTAGAGGAAAACTAGATTTGGAAAACTGCCATTATTATTTATGGAGTATTTGCATGCTGTAATTTATCAGCTATTTGGAGCGTGCCACCCTCTGTTTATGGCATATGCAAGACATGTGTTTCAGCTGTCCTTTTTATTTTTTTTGCAAACCAAAAACTATAAGGTATTGAAAATTCCATGCTTTTAAAATAAAAATAATAGAAAATAAAGGAAATGCTTGGAACTGGTGATGAACTTGGTGCATTTACATTGTCTGTAGCTCAAGCTTGAGAAGAACCAAAGACTGAAGTGGCTGTTGTGTGCCCCACACATGTTAGCAACCCATGTTCTCCATACAGAGCCACTTCTACCCATCCCTTATCTTCTTTTGAAAATGAAAGGTCCCAACCTTTCTTCCATCCTGGGAAAAAACTAAACACAACCTCATAATAAGATTAAGACATTACTCTGCATTTAACACTCACTCTGGTTTGCCCCTCTTTGATTATATGACCTATAAGTGTTTTATGGACCACATCTCTGGCTCTGATGGATAAATAAACTATAGTTTTGACATTATTCCAGGCAGAACTGGGATTTTTCCCTATGTTTCTCTTTTCCTGTTAATTATACCATCCTTCCTCTAACAGTATGAAGGTAAGGTTTTGTTCTGTTCAGCTTGCAGCAGGAAAACCTGAAGGGATTTGATTGCTCTTTTTTAGTACACTGAGCAGGTGAACAGGATGGAAAAAGCTGACACTGAGGAATGCTGGGGATATAGATACAAATGAATATAAGCTGGCACAGTTCATCTTGAAACCTGGCATAATGTTCTAACAATCAGGAAAAAAAGGTTCTTGAAGCAGTGTGATGAGAAACCTAGACAGCTTTCAGATGGGTGATTCTAAAGTTAATGGAAGAAATAATAATGTCTGTGAGAGCAGCATGTTGGTCTAAGTGACAAGATTTTTCCATTCTTGTTATATTTCTCAGGTCCTTTGTCCTTAATATCATCATGGAAGGAAAGGGATATGTTGGGGTGAGTCCAGAGGAGGCCACCAAGGGGATCAGAGGGATGGAACACTTCTACTATGAAGAAAGGCTGAGGGAACTGGGATTGTTCAACCTGGAAAAGAGAAGGCTTTGGGGTGCCCTAATTGTGGCCTTCCAGTAGCTGAAGGGAGCCTATAGGAAAGATGGAGAGTGATTATTTACAGGGGCCTGGAGTGACAGGACAAGGGCAAATGGCTTCAAACTGACAGAGAGTAGGTTTAGATTGGAGATTAAGAAGAAATTCTTTCCTGTGTGGGTGGTAAGGCACTGGCACAGGCTATCCAGAGAAGCTGTGGATGCCCCATCCCTGGCAGTGTTCAATGCCAGGCTGGATGGAGCTCTGAGCAACCTGGTCTAGTGGAAGCTATTCCTGCCCATGGCCTGGGTTGGAACGAGATATCTTTGGGGTCCTTTCCAGCCCAGGCCATTCTATGATTCCATGATCATGTTGTACACAAAGAAACCACAGAAATGGAGGTGAAGTTATGGTGCAGGCAATATATTTCCCTTTCTCTCATTTTTCACATTTCAACCTCCCTTTTTTCACACCACCTGACTTTTTTATTTAATTCCTAATTCCTGGGACATATATGACATTGTTTTATCTTTTAGCTAAAGGATAGTCCCACAAATCTCTGTTAAGAGCATGAATGCACTGCACAGGTTCAAAAACTGGCAGGCAAGGAAACAAGATTTGTCACTTCTGAAGGTACCTAGATGGGGATTTTTCCCCAGCAATCCACATAGTGGCTTTAAATGTTGGTTTTGAGGGAATTTCCTCCCTGGCAGTTACCAAGGGATCTTACTCTTGGGAGGAGCTGGTGTTTTTGGAAGCACTGTGGGAGAAATTCACGTTTATGCACCTCTTACATTACACTGGAGATGATGGTGTGGCTCATTAGTCATCTTCCGGTCTTTTATTTTTTTAGCATGTATCCATGCCATGAAAGTTCTGCATACCATGTTTCAATATGTTTTGAAATAATACATTATGAGGGTTTTGCAGCAGCACTGGCAGTGCTGTCACCCATGCCCCACTCTGCAGTGGATGGATCATCTTAATGCCTAGTGATTTCTATAAGCTTTCCCCTTCACGGTACTCAGCACCTTGTGCGAGGATTAAATTCTGAGAGCACAGCAGGTGTGTCCCTAAGTTTAGCTGCTCTATTTATAGTGTTTTCCTGTAAGCATAACACTGCAATTGTCACTCACACTGTCCCTCCAATTCTGCATGGCACCAGGCTGGGGATGTAATAAACATCCTTTTATGAATATGGCCTTCTTGCAGAAATGAAAATTAATTTCTTAAACAGCATCACATGTAATTAAACAGAAAAACTTATGATGAAGGAAATTTAAAGTAAATGGTCATCAGGAAATTCTGAGCTGAATTTTAGTATAGCAATACATTTTATTTATTAATTTCTAGTTCACAGTGGTAAATTTAAACCAAATTGCCTGTAAAAATGATGTACAAATTCACATAGACATATTTTCTGCCCAACATAGTGAAAAAAATAAGAACATGGGAGAAGCGATTATTGCATTTCAAAACTGGTCATTAACTTCCACTTAACTGCCCTATTAATTGGTAGCATAAGTTACAAGAGTAGACAGACCAATGCAATCATTTATTTTGTTCTAAAGCTGGTGAAGTGCAGACTGTGGTCAATAGTTTTGGGGTAAAGAACTGAAGCAAGAGACAAGAACATCCAAATCTTCTTTCAATTAATGTTTCAAGTACAGGAAATGTTAACAGTGGTGTGGTTGGTGATATCTATTTGCTAAAGGAATTCCTGTGGACCCCTGGGAGCAGCTTTGTTGTTGTGCAATGTGCCTCAGTTCTGCAGCAGACACAGGTGTGGGAGGGAAAGTCAGCAGAGAACAGCAGAGGTCAAAACAGGAAATCACCTGTGAACAGGCTATGTCCTTGCCCTTTGAGAAACCTTTACAACACCTCAGCAGTGTGAAGAAACATCACTAAAACTGGAAATAGGGTTTGTTTTTTCAAATCATTTGCTGCATAAGGAGAGTGATAGTCTATTGGTTCAGATAAGGTGACATTTTGAGCCTTTCTTCACAGCAGAGGTGCGGAAACATAAACTGCTGGTTTAGATAAAAGCTTAGATTTTGGAGCACCACTTTATAAGAGGGAATTAAGATTGCAACTAATTAAAGAAAATGTGAGGCTCTGTCTTTTAAAACAGAAGCTCACTCCATTTTTCCCCCTGTAGTGGTGACATAACATTTACATTTCCACAGATAATGAACTAGATCTTTCAGCAGCCCAGCCCCACAGGGGACTCATTCCCGAATCGAAAGTATTATTTTTCTTTCCATCTGCTCCACATGGAGCTTGAGGTAAGCTATTCTTAATGTCTTAGGAGGATCACTGTTTCTTGAAAGCAAATGCACTTTTCATTTTCTTCTTTAAACACAAAAGATCTTATTACTACCTGTCATGGCCTCTTTGCTGCAGTTGCCATTACGGCTTTTAATTGGTAATTCACTAGTTTTGGAAATGAGGTTTTAGAGCCCATAAAACTGCAGGGAGCTCATTCTTAGTCTAAACGGATCTTCCGAGGATATGGGAAGACTTGACAATGTTACTCACATCTCATAAAGGGCCACAGAAAGCAGTGTCTATTACTTTAAAACAGTTTCACAGTCAACTGCTCCTTCCCATAACTATGTTTATTTCCTATTAGTCCTTAAATACATTCCAGGTAGGAAATTAAATAAATGCCAAGGAAACACGCCACTTTCTTCTGCCAGGGATCTCTCCCAGATCAGTTCCCTTGCCCTCATCTTCCTAAAGTGTTTGTGCAACAGCCTTAGTCTTTGTGAAGGATTACCATAAAAATCCATATTATGGGCCAACAGATCTGTCTTTCAGTTGTGGAAATGTGAGGGTGGTGAGGCACTGGCACAGATTTCCCAGAGAGAGGGTGGCTGCCCCATCCCTGGCAGTGTTCAAGACCAGGTGGGATGGGGCTCTGACCAACCTGGTCTAGTGGAAGGTGTCCCTTTATGTCAGTGGGGTTGTAACTAGTTGAACTTTTAGGTCCCTTCCAGCTGAGGCCATTCTAGGATTCTGTGTGTCAAAGGGAAGATCCCGGTGCTCGATGTGGAGCAGAAAGTAGCCAGAGAGTGCAGTGGGTCAGCCACAGAATGACTCAACACAGCGCAGGCAGTGCATCTCAAGCTGCATGTTCGGGTGTGAAAAAAATCCAGGCTTGTTGTCTGTGCAAGTTATGGGCATTGGCACACTGGGAGAGGAATGTCAGCTGCTGTTTCCACTGACTCCTTAGAGGGTGTTTGCGGTATGCACATGCTGTTATATGCTGGAGTATTTTCCTGTGTTTCGAAACACCTCTAGGCACACCTGAGCCCCACAGCCTTTTCTGGGCTGCAGTAGCCTGCCCGCAGTCCTAAAGCAATTCAGGGACGGCTCACAGCTTTTCCTGCTGTCCCTTCCCTGGGCATCCTGCATCCCTCTGGAATGTAGGCCATTTGTCAGGCTTGGACATGACCTATGAGGTCTGGGTTGTAAAGGAACATGTGAAAAAATGGGATCATAGAATCATAGCATATCCTGAGTTGGAAGGGATCCACAGCAAACACCAAACTGGCCCTGCACAGGACAACCCAAGAATCACACCATGTGCTGAGAGCATTGTCTGAAGGCATCTTAACTCTGTCAGGTTTGGTGCTGTGGCCACTTCCCTGTGAGCCTGTTCCAGTGCCCAGCCACCCTCTGGATGAAGAACCTTTTCCTGATATCCAATCTAAACCTCCCCTGACACACCTTCAGGCCATTCCCTTGGGTCCTGTCACTGTCACCACAGAGAAGAGAGCAGTGTCTGCTCCTCCTCTTCCCCTTGTGAAGAAGCTGCCAACCCCAATGAGGTCTCCCCTCAGTCTGCTCATCTTCAGGCCAAGCAAACCAAAACACCTCAGCTGCTCCTATAGATCGAGGAAGTTAGTCTGACTGGAGGCCCAGTGAGTTCTGCAGCTCCCAGGGGAAGTCCCCAGTGTTTGGTGGCACCTCTGTGAAACCTGCAGTACCTGCAGGTGAAACAGAGGAGCATGGCTGAATGAACCTGCAAACACTAAATGTAAGGAAAAGTCAAGAGAATGGCTGCAGTGACTTTTCTGGCTGTTCTGTGCCTCATTTCCATGCCTCTGAGACCTCTCTTAGATATTGCTCTCTCTTTTGTACTCCGGCTGGCTTCCTACCTGTGCCAGTATTTTAAATGCTCTTTTTTTGCCCACACAAAGACACTTACAAATGAAAGGTATACATAGAACTATGGCAAAGAAAATGGACAATTCACGAAGGAAATTAACTGCTTCCCTTTCTCCACCTTACCTTGTTTTCTAAAGGCAAAAGGTTTCAGTGACTGTAACATAGCATAGTAGCTTGGCAAAAACTATTGCTAGTAACTGGCTACAGAATTTGTACTGATTTTGCAAGACCTCAGGATGAAGACTTGTCAGAATTGTTTAGTTTAAACTTGTCTTGGCCTGCCTGGAGCTTAGTCTATGTGCATTTTAAATGCAAGAGCAACCTGTTTAATGACCAGGTGGCTATGCCCATGCTTTGTGTCCTTGCTTGTCTTTGTATGGCATGACTGTAATTTTACCTACATAGCAGAATCATAGAATATCCTGAGTTGGAAGGAACCCATCAGGATCATCGAGTCCAACACCTGGCCCTGCACAGGACAACCTAAGGATCCCACCATGTGCCTGAGAGTGTTGTCCAAAGCTCAAACACACTTTCCTGTACAACATCAACTATATGGATTTAATTTTACATAATCCCTTGCTGTTTCTTTCCTTGAGAGAAAGGACTTTTCAATATAACAGAGTCATCAACTTGTAGCCTTTGATTTCAGTGACTTCATACTCATGCCATAATATTTGTTTAGGATTCATTTCTAAAGAAGACTAATGATGGGGGGGCAGACATTTCTTTAGGAAATCTGAAAGTACATTTCAGCAAGGATGCTAAAGAAAAGAATATCCTTTGAAGTGCAGCCGAATGCTCCAATTAGTATAATTTTTATAATTACTTTCTTTCTCTTTTGAAGTATATTAATTGCAATTTCTCCTCACTGAAACAGTGGGAAGAGAAAAATTTCATAGTGAGGATAACCCCTGCTCATACAGCCTCAGCATGACCCTATAGCCCAAAAGTCTGAGGGCAGGATTTTCCTCTGGCATTGGAAATACCACTAGAAGAGGTTTCCAGTACTATGCCTGTGCAGGAATGAAAGTCACTTACGAGGACATTTAGGTCTCAGTGCTGATGAGAAGCCTTCTGCAGGACTGTAGAAGTGGTCCTTAATCTCCTGCAAGGATAATGAACCTGATCTATCTGATGAGTTCAACAGCAGCAGGCTTAAGCCCAGAGCCCCTTGGCAGAGAGAGATACCAAATTGATTTCTGTACTTATGTCAAATAGCCTTGTTTGATTCCAGTGGGGATAATTTTTCATTCAAGCAAAGATCTTGGCTGGAATGCAAATGTTCCTTCGTGGGCATTCGATGAATGAAAGCACAATGATCATACACGGGCTTAGTTTGTTTATTGCTAATCAGGTCATGGAAGATACATGAATCTGTTCTGACTTGTTCTCATGCAAGGATGTCACCATGGCAAAAATGATGCAAATGCAAGCAGAGCTTGATCCAAACTATCCACAGAATTATTTTGTACTGTGTAGTACATTTGGAGCATGCTGCTCTTGGGGTTGAACATTGCTCACTTGCTGTAGACATAACTAAATTACATCTTGGCCATTCAGGTACATTATTTCTGCACTGTGAGTTACCTTGCAGCATATTTCAATTAATGGTGATCAATCTGGGGAGAAATGCAAGACCTCTGTAGAAAGGATTAACTATTGTATACCTGACAGCAAAAGCAAAGTGCTTTTTCTCCAGTATCAGATCCCATAAGAGGGAATATGTTACAGCATCCAGGAATGTGATAAAGCTATGTGCTAAGGGAGAACCTGTCTGTGCCCAGCTTGCTTAAAAAAGAATGAAAAATGCCTTTTTTTAGAGCCATTCCAAATCTCCTGGTAAAAATGCACTATTGCCAAGAACAGATTTGTCAATATTTTTAAAGAGCAGGGATATGTTACACTGGGAAAGCTTACGAATCTGGAATTTTGGCCTTTTTCCCCCCTAACCATATAAGTTCTTGTAAAAAAACCTGGCTTCTTCTTTGTGTCATAATTATTATCATTATTAGTAGTAGTAGCATTTTTATTGTGGCTTCAAGAAAGTTAAAAGCTAGAAATAAAAAAGTGCATCTGATTGTACAGTCTGTAGGAGTACTACATATAACCTTGAGGGCACCTGGTCTCTCACAGAAAATTCACAGAGCTGGGATTTTAGGTTTCCTCTGTAATGCATGAGAAGAATTAGACACCCAAGGTGATACCAATGAATGCAGAGCAGGAAATAGACTCAGAATATACTTAAAAACAAGCAGGTCTGCTCTTATCTTGGCCTTAAACATTTTGTTCTGTGTTTCATGTGTCTGATTCCTCCTGTTCAAGCTCTCTCCAAGGTCTCTATTTTATGAAGAAGAGACTATTATATAAAGTGCATGTAAGGAGACAGATGAAATTAATTTTCTTCTGTCTAGTAGCCCAACGGTATGTCACTGGCTCACGTTTGGTCTGCGATGTTTATTTGCACAATGCTGCCAAACCTTAGGCAGTTGCAGGCCCAGGTGTGGCTTAGGTACCTCTGGAACTGGGTGCCTCGGTACTTCAAAAGGATATTGACTAGAGAATGTAAATTTTATTCTTATATAATATTTCCCTTTGGTGTCAACACATCACATCTACTTGTATCATCTCTTGAGCCACAGTCGATGTTGCAGTTTCTTCAGCATCCTCATCCAAAGTGTCAAATCCTTGCCCTGCTGATTTGCAAAATTCCTTGTCTCTGAAGCAGAATTTATCTCTGAAGCAGAAAGAATGAGGACTGGAGAGTAAGAAAGAATGGTCATCAATCTGAGGAACAAGAATAAGAGCAGCAGTGAAGACAGACTAGGCCTTTTATTCTTTCAGAACAGCTAAATTATAAAATTTATCTCCATCTGTAAGTTAGCTCTATATATAGATCTATAGTCTTCATCATTTCTGCATAAGCCATCCCAAGTTTTCTTCTGACTTCTAGTCGCATTGTCGAAATCCAAACAAACGTAGCAAGTGGAACATTCAAAATAAAAATTTGAAGAATTACATCAAACTTGATGAAGATGCTTAATTATTTAACAATTTTTTCAGGGAGGGAAAGAACAGGTCGGATGTTTCACACTGCACAGGAAACATGAGAAGGCTGGACAAAGGCATAGCACATAGTAAAGAATGGCATATAGGATGTACAAAGCACAGAGAAACTTCCCCTCCCCTAAAATAAAACACGACAGTTTAAAATTAGCCAGCTGATCACACACACACACACAAAGAGGGTTATATGGAACTCCTTGCCCGAAGATATAGTAGTGTACAGACATTAATGCAACTTACTAAAAAACAAGAGAACAAAGTGAACCACAAGTTACATTAAAGGAGATTAAAAGAACAAGCAAACCTCAAACTCCGTCTGTGTCTGAGCCATATAGACTCATCCACGGTTAGTCCCTCATGCACAAGCAGTCACGGAATGCCTGGTGGTCAGGAGAAGCCCTTGCTGGAGAGGCTCCTGGTGATGCTCACCACAGAGGCTCTGGTGCCAGGTGGTGCCAGGGAGAGGCTGCTGGAGCAGACGGGCTGATGTGTTTGATGTGCTGTGGCAGCTCCTGCACACTTGGAGCCAGGCACTGACACTGTGACATGAAAGGCCTGTAGGGACTCGAGTTGGCTGTTTTGACAGAAGTACCAGCTTTTAGATATGTCAGAGCGTGCGTTTGGGATCTGGACAAACAATGTTTGACATCCTTGAGGGATCATTAAAAGGGCTCAGTGCTATCTGAGTTAAACTTTTTGTACTTCCAACTGACAATGCAGCCCCAAATGCTGCTGTCTAAACTGAGAAATATCAATCCAAGCACAGCAAATATGTGCTCTCTTGTTGCTTGGCAGTGATTCAGGGATCCAGGCTAAGCCATTAACAACCAGAAAAAAACCCACACGTCCTGCTGCTTTTCTTCCAGTGTACAGAAAAACTTGTTAAAAAACAGGTTAGGTATTTGTTTGGGTATAGAATGATAGAAAAAAGAAACCTAACACTACAGGGTGATGTAGTAACTCAGAGGTGAAAATGGTAGATGTTCAGATGTAACATGTCCAACCATGCTTGCCAGAGTGAAATTTCTGTGTCAACATCTGCAAAATTAATTATAAGCAATGTGTATGTCCCTAATAAATAAATAGTGTCCCTTATGTGCCTCTATGTCAATTTAGTATCAATAACAAGGACAACTGAGGTGATAGCAGAATCACAGAATCACTGAGGTTGGAAAAGTCATCTCAGATCATTGAGTCCAGCATTTGATTGGTCACAAGCTTTGTCAACTAGACCATGGCACTGAGTGTCACATGCAGTTGTCTCTTGAAGACTTCCAGGGTGGTGACTGCACCACCTCCCAGAGCAGCCCCTTCCAATGCTTGACAACCCTTTCAGTGAAGAAATTCTTCTTGATGTCCAACCTGAACCTCCCCTGGTGCAACTTTAGGCCATGTCCTCTTGTCCTATCACTGGTTGCCTGGGAGAGGAGCCCAACCCCCTCCTGGCTGCACCCTCCTGTCAGGGAGTTGTAGAGGGTGATAATGTCTCCCCTGAGCCTCCTTTTCTCAAGGCTGAGCCACCCTAGCTCCCTCAGCTGCTCCTCACAGGACTTGTGATCCAAATCCTTCCTGAATTCCGTTGCCCTTCTCTGAACACACTCCCAGCCCCTCAATGCCCTTCTTGTAGTGATGCTTTTTTTTTCTGATGGCTTCCCAAAGTGAATTTTTATCCTTGGATTATTTAACAAAATTGATCCCTAATGCTAGAAGGACAGGAAGGTGTTTTGCCACCAAAAGGAGATGTGCAATGAGGCAGAGTTAAGAACTGGAATATTATTTCAATGAAAACAATGCACACAGCCACTGTATTGTGCTGTAGGATGGCTTCAGGCACCACATTAAGCAATTCACAGTGAGAAATTAACTAATAAACAATGTCATTTTGTTTCAGAGCCCTTCCACCAAGTCTGTGCTGTCAGCTGAGCTGAAGGCCAAATCACAGCTTTCTACAGAAAACAGAGAATATCATGAATAGATGGAAATATTTTCCACATCTCTGAGTGCAGGTGGTAAGGGGGCAGTTCAAATTAGAGCTGAAATATTATGGGGCTAGACTCATAAGGACTCACTTGGATACATAATAATTTGGAATACATGGTGAGGTCTCTGCTGACCACACTCCAGAATAGAACTGGTGAGGGCTTTAAAACCTGTTATATGAAAGAAAGACCTGTAAGATACAGAAAGAGTCCCTCCTGTTCAAGCAGGTGAATCAATACAGTCTGTGAATTTTCTAAAGCTCAGCAGCCAAACAGAAAAACAGATTTTTAAAGAGGTACAGGAATTACACCTCAGTTTCTATCATCCTTATTTAAGGAGTGATTTCATTTCCATTGCAATTCACGGAATATTTGTTTGGATAATAAGGGAGACTATACAAACTCTAGCCCTCTCTAACTTGTGTACTTATTGACTGAGTAAGTGATTCGATAGCACTCTGAAATATTTATGATGTGGATTTTGATTCTGAAAAGTCACCAGTGTTCCTTTAAGTTTATCATAAGTTACTTTGCCTCAACTTACTAACAAAAATAAGAAGCACCAATGGTAAGAAGCTAAGCTAGACTGAGCTGTGCCTTCACTACTGAGCTATAGCACGATCTTTAATTTCTGATTTACCAGAAGCAGTAAAGCAAATATTCTTTCATTAACAATACCACATAAACCCAAAGTAATTAGATGCAAATAAAAATTGTAGTCTAAGCCATTTTCACAATCCCCTGTCAGTCTAATTTTCCTTAAAAATCATATGTGTATAGCTGAGGATGTTTTATAATCCTGAGTGGATTAAACCTTTTATCTCACCATGCCATAATGTCTCAATTTCTTGCTTTACATTAGTACAACAGTATGAATAGGAATTATTAATGAACATTTATTAAAATAAGCCTGGACATCAATGATGACAGCCTTTGCAAAGCACAGTTAGCTGAATATTAGTGAAAGCCATCTTCTATAATGGACACCTTGAGGAATTTAATGAATTTGTATTTTTCAATGGGCAGGACATTTTTCACTGATTGAAACTTTCTTTAAGGAACACTTGAATTTTTCTTTCATTTTAAAATTGCTTCTCAAGACAATAATGATATATTGGAACAGACTGAACTAAGATATTTTTGATTCTCAGATTTTTTTAATGAACCATTTGGTGCTACCTGATGAAATTCATCAAGAAAGGCAGGCCTGTGTCCCTGTGCTTTGTTGGCCTTTGTGGTCTAGCTGTGGGATGGTCTTACCTGCACTGGTTGCATATCTAATTAAAACACCATGGAATCAAAACTCAGAATATCTATTCCAAATGGAAGACTGACTCCAAGCACTCAGACTATGATGTGCTCAGGGTGAAACTGTTGCACCAAGGCAGAATATAATGTGTCAACATTTTAAAACTCAGTTTTCTCAAGGAAGAAAAATAAATTCAGGAATAATGATGTTTTTGATTCCTCATGATGTTTTGGAATCAAAAGACGACTTTAAAATGAAATTTTCCTTGCAATGTAACTTGGAAATTTGACTAGCTCCCTGCAACAGCAGGGACGTATGCGACAAATGGGATTTTAAACTTCTTGCTGCCCTCCTGTGGGTGAAAGGAACAATTACTTCAGCAACAACGTGAGAAAAAAAAAATATAACAGGGAATTAACTGTCATAGTAGAAAGTAAATTCCACATAAATTAATGAGATTGTCTTTCTTGGGATACAAATGTGGATTTCACTCCTCAAGAAAACTGTTGGAATCAGGCAAATCAGATTTAATCTCTGTCACACTTTTCTGTTTAATGTTGGCAACTTTTCATTATGAAGATAAAAGTAATATTAAAACCCTCAGAATAAAGTCAGACAGAAATACAAAACACTTTTATGGAGCACATTGGTGCCTGTGGTCAACCAGTATGTTCCAGGATGACAGAAAACATGGGGCTTAAATGCAACAGTCCCTAAAACTGCTCCCATACAGAGTGGGGCTGCCATCCAGGAAGATGAATCATTTTCAGTTCTCCTTTTCTGTCACCACAGAGGAGGATGGATGGGTCGATTACAAAGCCGTCATGAACCCTTTGATCCAGGGAATTTCTGGATTTAGAGCTCCTGAAAAATTGCTTTGTCACAAGAAGATGAAGAGAAATGACAAAAGAAGTTATATGTGAAATTAACAACACAGAAAAAAAAAAAGAGAGAAGCAAAAGCAAACCAGAAAGAAGGTCTTAACCACAGGAAACAAAGCTGTTGTGAAAACCAGCATCTCCTTTCTCTATTTATTTTTTAACAGCCAAAGCCTCCTTTCCTCAAACAATTCAGTTCTACATTTGTTTTTTCCAGTCCAAAAAGTCCTTTTGAGAGGCAGCATCACTCATAACATCAGCAGGCAAAAGGATGGGACTTTTTCACCATGGCACTATCTACCAGAATATCTCACATTGTAATTCAAAACAGCACCTATGAAACAGAGTAAAGGCTTCATGTAACTTTTTGTCTGAAATGGTAATTTTTTTTTGAGGCAGATTGTGTGATTTAGAACCCAAACCCTTTGTGCAAGCCTGTAGGTCTTGTGTTTCCAACCTCTTTGACACTGCTCACCACATGAGCTGTGTCCTCTTTGATCTGCTCAAAGGCTTGGCTTTGCTCAATGCCCCACGAGAAATCTTTCTACTTTGAGATTACTGGATAGAAAGGGTTCACAAGGCAGCTTTAACTTGGAATGTGCTTTCTCTGGAATTTTGCAAGGCCTAGGAAAGCCTGAGTTTTCTTTTTAGTTATCACGCAGAGACAAGGTTGATACTTTTTTAATCTCATCCATAGAGAGATGGCAACGTCCATCCTGCCAGTTAATCCCCTGAAAACTGAATCTGTTGTGTAGGTTCCTTGACCTTGCTTCTTTTTATGGTGTTGGGCATTGAATCCACATGGTCCAGAAAGGCATCCCTTTCCTCCTCCTGGCTGAATGCAGGGACTTTCAATTCCTGTTCCTGGCTGCAGTATTCACTGTGTAAGCCTTTCAGTGCCTGACCAGATCCTCACTGACATCCAAAGTAGTATACTGAGAACACTGAAAAAAAAAATCTTAAAAGCTCTTCCCCCCACCCCTCCTTCCTTCCCAGGTTTAGCTTCACTCCAGATTTTCCTACCTCCACTCCTGAGTGCAAGGGGTTGGGGAATAGGAGTTGTGGTCACCTCATCACGTCTCTTCTCTCCTCACACTCTTCCCCTGCTCCAGTGTTGGTTCACTCCCATGGGAGACAGTCCTCCACAAACTTCTCCAGTGTGAGTTCTTCCCATGGGCTGTGCTTCCTCATGAACTGTTCCAGTGTGGTCCCTTCCATGGGGAGCAGTCCTTCAGGCACAGGCTGCTGCAGCGTGGGTCCTCCAAGGGGTCACAAGTCCTGCCAGGAAAGCTCCAGCCTGGGCTCCTCTCTCCAGGGGTCTGTCAGGAGCCGGGTTCATCATGGGTTTGCCATGGGGTCACAGCCTCCTTCAGGCCTCTATCTGCTCCTCCATGGGCTGCACCATGGGCTGCAGGGGGATCTCAGCTCTGGCCCTTGGCCTCCTGCCCCTGCTTCTGCACTGGCTTTGGGGTCTGCAGGGCTGTGCCCCTCACATACTCTCACTCCTCGCTCCAGCTGCCAGTGACCAAGCTTTCCCCCCTCTTCTTAAATTCATTTTCCCAGAAGTTCTGCCACTGTCCCTCATGTGCTCAGCCTTGGCCAGGGCAGGTCCAGCTTGGAGCCAGCTGGAGTTGGCTCTGTCGGACATGGGAGAAGCTTCTGGCAGCTTCTCACAGCAGCCACCCCTGCAGCCCTTCTGCTGCCAGAATCTGGCCACACAAACCCAATACAGGCAGTCTAGTAGTCTGAAATAATTGTTTTGTTTTTCCTATACCTTTTGGGAGGATCATTTCTTTTCAGTTATATATTGATTTGTTTTTCTTTAAAAAATTTTTAGTTGTACAGATTTCTGTTTCAATTTCTTCTGAATACTATAATTCAACACAACCATAAATTAGTTCCAGTTGATCAGGGAAAAAATCTAATTGAAATTAACTCAGTAATTAAATAGTAACTTGAGCTTAATTAATGCATTGTTTAGAATGTAATCTGATCAATATTACTTCAACCAAATCATTGGTACTATCAATGGCAAGTATCCTCCTTCATTTAATGAATTTCAATAAACACATGCAGTCTATGTTCATTCTGTATTGAATCATAATAAGATTGAGATTGTATTAATAAAAAACAGTGTTGAAAGTCAAAAGAAAAACAAGTAGAATTTAAATCCACAATAATAACAACTCCTGAATGCTACAATATTAAAGCAATTTTGTTGAGTCTTAGTTCTCTTCTGTGCTTTGCAGGATATGCTCTGCCCTCTGCTGATTAGAGGGATGAGAAGATCAGTTACTTATTTCATCCCAGTAAAAGAATAAATTGCATCTAGGTAGTTCTTTGACACTACAGCAAACCACTTCTGCTATTTTAAGTTAATGTAGAGGATCCAATCAGTTTACTCAGTGAACAGAACCATCTGAGAAATACTTATATATTAATGACCAATGAAATTTAATACTACTCATTATTTCTTCCTCAGTAGTAGCCAGGAGCATCATGTGCCAAGCAGCACATATTCCTGCTCCCAGTTTTAGCAGGAATGCATTTCTTGCAAATTCACACCATCAGTACCTATGTAAGTAACATTAACTATCTGAGAATTTCATGCTCTCTAATATCCTGTATATTGAAACATTTGTGGGAACTAAGGAAACCCTATTGTTTCACACCCAGAAAGAGCGATGTGGAATGAATAAATTTAGTCAGACATGTACCTAGTAAGAACAAGACAGTAGGCTAATCCACTAACCACTACACAGCTTTCCTCTTCATCCAGGATAGACTGTTTAAATCTGCTCTGTTAGCAGTTCCTTTGCTCCTTCTGCTCTTATCAATTGGTTCACTTCCTCAGGGCATCCCAGCTGTAAAATGCCATGTGGGTTCTCAAATAGATGTGGAGCTCCTGTGTCTGGCTCATCAAGAGAATGACAGTGGTTTATTTGCATGAAGTTAAAAATCAGGGTGGGCTTGGAAAAAACTGGTTGCTTACCCAGACTTCTTTGGCCTAATAAACAGCTTAAACCCAAGATTTTCTTAGTCTGTTTCCAGTGAAACTCTATGTCAGCCAGGCCAGGGAAACCTTCCCATGCTATATCAGATCTGTATTTCTCCAGAACAGGAAATGCAAACATATAAGGAAACTGAAAGAAAACCAAAGTAAACTTTTTTGTTTACACATTTGTTGCAATTTGATCCTTACCTCAGCTCAAGTAGTTCAAATGTTAGAGGTATAAAGGTGAAGAAGTTCCCAGAGTTAAAATCAGATTAAATATTTTGGGATGAGATGTCTGCACTACAATCTGTTTCTGGAGCCTTTACAGGTCAGGTACCTATGGAAACCCAGGGCATTTTTGCTCCTTTGAGCAAAACTTACAGAAGGATGCAGCACGGGGCTGGCTCCATGGGCTGAGGCCAATGGTCTGAGGTTCAACAAGGTGAAGTGCCAGGTCCTGCTTTGGGTCACAACAATCCCAGGCAGTGCTACAGCCTTGAGGAAGAGTGCCTGCAAAGCTGCTGGGCAGGAAAGGACCTGGGGGTGCTGGTCACAGCTGAACATGAGCCAGCGTGTGCCCAGGTGGCCAAGAGGACCAATGGAATTCTGGCTTGGATCAGCAATAGTGTGGCAGCAGGACCAGGGCAGGGATTGTCCCCCTGTGCTGGGCGCTGGTGAGGCCACACCTCAAATCCTGTGTTCGTTCAGTTCTGGGCTCCTCACTGCAAGAAGAGCATTAAAGGACTGGAGTGTGTCCAGAGAACGCAATGGAGCTGGGGAAGGGTCTGGAGCACAAGTGTGGTGAGGAGCAGCTGAGGGATCTGGGGTAGCTCAACCTGCAGAAGAGGAGGCTCAGGGGAGACATTGTCACTCTCTGCAACTCCCTGACAGGAGGGTGCAGCCTGGTGGGGGTCGAGCTCTTCTCTCAGGCAACAAGTTATAGGACAAGTTATATCAGGCAACAAGAGGAAATGGCCTCAAGTTGAATGCTTCTGAGATGGGACCACAGCTAAAACACTTTTTTTGTCTGGTTGGGGTTTTGGGGGGTTGTTTTGTTTGGCTTTGTTTGTTTTTCACAACAAGCCTCTTTTTGTATGCGGATGATATCATGCGAAGGAGAGACACAAAAGAGCAGAGAGCGCTTCCCAAGACTGGGTATGTCCTGCGTGGAGGGTTTCCCCATGAAAATGTGCCTCCCCGGGTGTTTTTCCCGGGGATTTATCCCGGCGGCGGCAGCGGGAGGCTCGGCCCGCAGGAGGGCAGCAGGACACCGCGCTCGGCAGCTGCCTCCCGGCGGGAAGAGCATCCCTGCTCCCGAGCATCCCGAAAATCTCGGGATTTTCCAGGCGCTTTTATGAATTCTGCTGGGTGCATATAGCTTTTGTGTCCGGATCTTTCAGCGCAGCATTGCGGTAGTCCTGGGCAGTGATGGGCTCGGTGGATGGGGGTGGATTAGGTCAATCTGGGCATGTTTGGGCAAGTGCTTTCTTACACATAAAGCCAACACATTACTGCAAAATCTGCTGTTTACGTGGCTTTAAAAGGACTTTGGGGGAAAACTCTTCCCATGTGTCTCTAATATTGTTGCAAAAAAACCCCAAAACCAACAAATTAATCAAACTAATATTGAATCAGCAGAAATCGTGATGATGGACATAGGAGGCAATGATAGAAGGTCATGAGATGTCATTTACAGGTGATCCTTGCGCTTCTCCAAAATGCCCAGTACTGATGACTGTCACATCAGATAGATGATGTGAGATCTGATTTGCTGGGGCAAATTCAGCATTCCTGTTCCCAGGCCCGTTTTATAATCTGATTTAAGGTGTTGCTGTAGTTCACAGAAGTGAAACAGTCCATAGGAATCAGGCTGAGTCATCCTGAAGTTTCTAGACGGTGTAGTACCTGTGCCAGTTAAAGAAAGGAATTCCCTAAAGCATGGAGAACATTCCAGGATGCTGAGGTTGTTTCTGCCTGGACAGCAGTGACCATAGGGAGGGTGACTCTGGGGCTTTTCTTTCCTCTGTTCACATTCACTTCCTCCATTTTGAACTACCAGGTCATCCTTGCTGGAAACGTAGCTTATTTTCTAGCATCAGACTGCTGTGCTTTGAGACAAAAAATCATATTTGAATAATGACCCACAAATCTTCCTCCACCCCCCCCCTTTTTTTTTTTCTAAGTGCACATACACCGGACAATATTTAATGTTATTGCCACATTTAATATATTTACCAGGAAAAAATCCTGAGCTTTTCCAGCAAGTACATTGAACATAGTGTTCCTGGCTGCTCCTCCCCCCCTCAGTGTCTGGAAATCAGCTACAGACCCTGACTGTAGCCCTTCAGGTGAACTTCGCAGTTGTATTAACATATCTAATTAAAAAAAAAAATTAGATGCTTTACTTGCACAATGTTACCAAACAGGAATTAAACGCCTAAATGCCTTTCAGGATGTAGATTTTAAGGTGTATCTGGGCAGAATTTAAGAGCTGTGCACAGATCATCAACCTGGTAATGATCAAGCTAATCTTGAAGCAGGAAACAATCTAACTGAGTTCATTAGACTAAATACTTGCCCTAATGGATGCAAATTAAGAGCTTGCAAACCAGGCTGATACATCTGGCTGGCATTGTGTGGGGCACAGCCTGTGGAAGTGTCTTTGAAGGTAGAGGTCAGAGTTCTGAGACACCTCATGTCTGTACCCCATTGCATCAAGTAGATGGATCCTTGATTCCGGGCTTGAGAATCCTGATTTTAACATTCTTGCTTTCCAGTTCAGCTCCCATGCGTGATAAAAACTTCAGTCATTACAGCACTGCTGCCATTCGTTATAAAACAGCCTTTCTAGTTGGGTAATTGGAAATCACCTAAAAACTGAACTTTTAAATTAGTATTTTTTTGTGTTTTGGTGAGCAGACAATATGAACAAGAATGAAAATGGGAGGAAACATATGTAAAGAATGTTTCATAGATGGCACTAGGGCAAAGTTAACATTACAATGAGTCTTGTTATGTGCAATAGTATTGAGAGAGACAGTGATGGAAAATAAAAGTTGCTGAGCTGCCATGTAGTCTTCAGTTTTTCGCCTTTTCTCTGATTTCTTTTTAATACTAAAACTTAATTGATGCCAAATTTTTATTCCCTTCTGATCAGAAAAGTAAGATCTTAGAGTCTGAGATAATGCAAGTTTAGGAAATTACACATAGAGCTATATAAACCTGTTTGTTCTTTTGTATAAAAGGATAGCACTCCTAATGTGAATAGGTGCTTGAAAGTCACAGGCTGTTGATTAGCAGTGTAAATGATTCTGGGGAAGGAAATGCCAAAAAAATATTCCAGAAGGCCTGTGCATGTCAGGTTCTGAAGGGTAGCTCAGCAGCAAGACAAAAGGAGCTGCAAATGAAGCCTGAAGCCCTCCCTGCCCACCTACCCACCAGGCTGGGACTGTGCTGAGGTGCTAATTGACTGTGAGCCTCCTGCCTGACGTGCTGCCACCACAAAGGGGGAGATGTACTACACAGATGTGTTTTGGGCTTCATTCAGCCGTCCTATTATTTTATGAGTTATGAGGGAGCATCGTCATTTTTAATCGAAGGGAAAAATCCTCTCACATCTGCTCGGCATTTGTCAGACGAATGAGAAAAGACAACTCTTTTCTTAGCAATAGCATGAAATCGCTTCCCCAGATTCCCTCCAGCTTTAAAAATAGCTTTGTGCTACAAACACCATCACATCAGACTTGGCATCAGCAAAATTCTATAAGAAAGGAAGTAAGATTTGGTCAAAAAAGGGTCACTTTTACCCCAAAGCACAGTTTTCTTCATATTCTTTCTACTTTTAGTTAGCAGAAAATAGGGAGAGGATAATCTTTTTATATGAGATAAAGCCTGCTCAGAACTGTAAAAAGAACAGGAGGATATTTAAAAAATGAAAATATTTTTAATATTTAATGTTCATCAAGTGAACACTGTGTGATGCCTTTAAATATGTTCGTATTGCTCCTGCTAGATTGTAGAAACAGTTGTCCTTCAGAATAGTGCACAGATATTCAAAAAAATTCAGTTGTTAGCTATTTAAATGATTCTCCAAAAACATGCACCCCACAAAACAAGTGCCACTGTGAGGCACAATGAATAACCTTCTACATGCTAGTTTTTGTTCAGGACCAGTGAACCTATAAACAATTCACATTTTCACCTCAAATTTAGTAAATGTTTTTTGGCAAATATTGTTGAGTACTATCCTCTTTTTGCAGCGGGACTATTTTTATCATTGCTTTGCAGCATGATTTTCACTGTGTACTTTAGATATGTGATTTATCCAATAATGTTTTGGGATTTTAGGTTAGACTTCCAAACAGCAGAATCATAGAATTATAGAACTGCCCAGGTTTGAAGGAACTCTGAAATTTCTCCTGGTCCAAACTTTCAAGGGAAAGGGAGCTTCAATGAATGTCTAGCACCCTGTGCAGTCACATCTTTGGAAACCTGCAGTAATGGGGATTCTACCATGTTTTTGGGGAGGCTGTCCCAGTGACTGACAGTTCTCACTGTATAAAAAACTGTGATATCATCTTCACTCCTTTGAACCCTCTCCAGTCTGTCCCTGTCTTTTTTAACTTGTGGGGACAGGAGCTGGACAGAGTGCTCCAGGTGTGACCTGGGAAGTGCTGAGTGGAGTGGAATGATCCCATCTCCATCTCTGCTGGCAGTGCCCCTGTGGGTGAGTCCAGGACATGTTACACCTTTGGTGCTGCAGTGCTGCCCTGCTGACTCAGCTGCAGCTTGCTCTCCACCAGGACCCCCCATCCCTTTTAGCAAGGCTTCTCCCCAGCCACAGATCCTAAAGGGGAATCCATTCATACCAGTGGGCTACACTCATTGCCCAAGACAGACCATCAGGCCCACCAAGACTCATTTTTCTGTCACTTCCAATTTTACATTGATAAATAGCAATCTTTCAGCCAGGCCTTGCCAACTAATGTTAATTACATTTAAGTATCATGAACCATTCTTTTATTTTAATTATAACTTTAATGGAAAAATTGTGCTGGTGATTTTATTGCCTTATTATTTACTTTAAGTCACTCACTTTGATATACATTGCAGCTGTCTGTTTCATTTATTAATTTCCTTTCTTTCATGCCTTTTTTACATTTTTGGTTATCAACTTCACTAACTGTTGTAATCAAAAAGACTATGTATCACAAAAAGGTACTGGGGTTCTGATGCTTGCTGGTACAACATTTGACTGTTCTGATGTCCTCAAAAAATTCATGGCTGTGAGACAAAATTTGACTGACCTTTAAAAGGCTTGTGAAGATTAACACATCTGGATGGGGATGCGCCGATGAGTGAGCCTTTCTCTTCTCCTCAGCCTAGCTGTGGTACTCTGGATGAACAGACAGATATGCCTTCAGTTGCAATATTCTTCCTTTGGAACATGCTCTTAAATTTTTATCATTTGATGTTGGCCTTCCTCTGGAAGGATCAAAATTTTAGAGATATATCATATTTAAAATTTGACCTCTTCTTGAGATCTGAGTTTGTTTTGTTTTGTTTTGTTTTTCTTTAACTAAAGAGTAGAAAAGGCATGTAAAGATAATGAATCCAAATCTTTGCCAATATATACGATTAATTTTAAGTTGCAAGTGAATTGACTGCAGCAGGCTTGCAAGTCATAAATTATCTGGCTCTCAAGAGTACGAAAGTGTAATTATGGACTGTAGAGAAGTACAATCCATAATGTACCAAGTATTCTGCAAGAAAAATGCTGATCTTTATTTACTATTACAATATAAAAGGCATACTTTAACCTGTTTCTTATTTCAACAATGATATATTTATATGCTTTAACCTAAAAATACTTTTGTTGAAGTACATAACAGAAAAGGAGACAGTTTCTTGCTGAAATCTAAGAATCATCTAATAGTTTAATTTCATCACTTGTGTCTGGAGATATACTCATTATTTTCGTACTCTTTTAATAATATTGAATAGATAAAAATTATAACCAGGTGGGAATCATTGTACTGCTTCCATCTGGAAAGCATAAGATATGATTTAATTTAAGAAAATTACTGATATATACTTTTATTCTTTACTTCCTTCCTGCCACTCTGGATAAACTCACTTTTACAATGCAACATTTTATTGAGCTTGGATTTGAATTTACAGCTTACAAATGTCCTACAATAACAAATAAGATCTGAGATAATATTTAGGAACCTATTAAAAGTGGGCATTTGTACGGCACAAAATGAGCAGCAATGTTCTTGGCATCCAGGTTTTCCATTAAATAGTTTTATGTAACAACAGCGACAGGTAAAAAGATGTCTTCTGGTTTTCAGCTGAAGCAGGTGCTGAATAAAGCCATTTACTTGCCTTTATAGCTTTGCCTGACCAGGGAAGGAAAGGGGCCCTAAAAAGATATTTCCATGTTGTACAAAAAGTGCAGAGAGAACCTTGCTAGGACCCTTTTCCAGAGGTGGCACAGAGCCACAGTCTTCACTTGTGGACACATGACATTAAATATCAGAAAATGCTGGATCCTTTCCTGTTAGAAGACTCTTTCATCACCATTGTAAATATTAAGTGAGCCCTACAATAATTTTTTTGTATCTCACACTCTTCAATTAGTTTAACAATGAGAGAGCAAATATTAGTGTAAATATTAAAGATGGGAATGTCAGGTTGGTATTTATATAAATTTAAAATGAAATTAAGAGGATTCAACTCAGATATATTACGTCAAAGTCAGTGCATAACTGCCTAATTAATGCACTTGAGAAGCTAAGAGTTATGCTAAAGCAGACCCCTTAGCTACAGTATAATGTTATTTTTTCATCCTGAAGTGTCTGGAATAACATAGGGCTGTGTTGTTGCACGATGCTAATAAAATTTGTCTGCCATTGGACGAAACAAAAGGGCAAGTAAAAAGTGCAAAGCCTAATGGGATGATGTGGGACAGTTGCAGTGGATGGAGGGACCCAAATCAGGTGTACCTGGTGCTTTGTATTGGAAATAGCCCTTGGGGTGTGCATTTCCCAAACATCCCCCCACTGTCATCAGGCAAAGGCTGGGCTGGGGAGCATACAGACAGGGAGCAGTCTGGATAATCTGGATAATTGCAGGCCAGAGCTTCCACCTGGGCCTGTGTCTTTATTTACTAGTACAGACATAGCCTAAGGGCCTGATTAGCTCAAAATAAATCTCTCTGGTGTGTCGACTTTTCTAGGTGAAGGAGGCCAGATGACTTTAAGAAATGCTGTGCTGTCACAGAAATGTAAGTGATATCTAGGGTATCACCTGTATATTCAGTTGTTTGTTAATTTTGCTGCTTTGTACCATTAAGTTTTAATTTACATCCTCAGGGATGCTGCAAAATACAATGTATGCATGCAGTAGATTCTCTTGCAGCTTGACTGTGTGTTGTGTTGTGGTGGAGAAGGGATTTGATAATGCAAATGGCTTTCCCAGTCTTGAGCCTCTAAACACTCCTATTGTCTGATCCAGAGCAGACCCTTGAACCAACATCCTAATTCCCTTTTCTTGCCAGTTGGCCATTGGGCACAGCATACGTGCATGACAGAACTGTCACTTTTGTATTGAGTCTGATCTGTGACAATTTGTTAGAAATCTGGGAGCTCTGATGCTGCTTCTTTTTCTTGGGAGATGGCGTGAGGGAGCAATTTGAGAAAGTGTCAATAAAGAGGTGTATTTTGGAACAAACTAAAAGAAAGGATTAGAGAAAATGATCTGAGTGATTTTCAGGCTGATGATCACACGAAACTACCCTGTTCTGTCTCAGCCATCTCACTTCAATTTTTATGGGAATAGAAGCGACAATAGAAAGAGTACAAATTGCAAGAACCAATTTTTCTGAATACTTTAAGAGCAAACAGAAATGTCTGCAGTAATGCTTATTGAAGAGAGGAAGGGGAAAGAAAACTAAAAAGCATGTCTATAAAAGTGTGGAAGAATGGTCCACATTTAGTAGTGAAAGTATTGAATTGGTATCACTGTCTAATTTTCACTCCCTTGAAAGTAATTAACCTGTAAACTCATTGTTGTTATAGAGACAAGAAGAGCTAAGACTTTTAAGTACATTCCATTCTTAGTGCCTTTTATTTCATTTTCATGCCCATCTTTTGATTTTATCTGCAAGGCACTTAAAAGCTTATCTGCAAAGCATTTAAGAGCCTCTATTCCAAAGGCTTAAGTAGCCTTTCACCGGCTCTGTGCTGAGACTGAATTCATTTGCTGTTGGTACCAGGCCCAGAGGTGTGCAGAACTTCTTGATGCTGAGGAAACTTACTGCCTGCAAGAAAAATCAAATGGAAAACCCCTCCACCCCCAGCTTCCACGGTAAAAGAAGCCCTCTGCTGCAAGAAAACCCAGCCCTTTGCATCTAAATATCATTCATTATTTTTAGCGGGTCTGCCTCTGTGATAATTTGAGTCACATTCTTTCATGTGCATGTCCTTTAGTACAAGTCACAGCATCCAGAAGCATTTGGAACGTGCAGATGGTGGATCTGGAAGGCACTGAGTGGTGCCCAGGCCTCTGCAAGTAGTGAGTAGATGGAAGGATGAGGAAAAGCACTGCATGCTTTTGCTCAGTCAGTAATACTGAAAAGGACAAATCATATTTGCTTTGACTTAGCATTAAAGTCGATGTCTCTGACTCTATTCATTTTATTCAGAAAGAAAAAATTGATTTAGCAGGACAATCATATTGATTATAGACAAGAAGGTTTTGTTTTTCATCGTTTCATGAAAAAGAAATCTCTCCAAGCAGCCATCCCAACTCCTGCATCACTAGGATTCAATTTTACATCCTAACAGCATTTCCCCGTTCTAATGAAGGTATATTGCTTCTGTTGTCTTGCCCTAAGAGACAGAGAGCTGCAGTTTTCAAACAAAACCAGCTGAGTCTGGGTCTCAGAAAGTTTTTGACTTTGCAAGAATTTAGTCACTGAACCTGACTGAGCAAAAGACCACCAAATCAAAATGTATGGAATAAAATTCAGACATTCTATAAAAACCCCATAGCTCTTACATCTTTTAAATAATGAGAATTTTCGACTTGATTAAGTCAGAATCTTGCCATTAAGCCTCTATAATGGTTATGTTTTTTGCATTTCTTTTGTATTACATATAAATTAAAAAAGGTCTGTATTTGTGTTTGGATGTTTTAGAACTTAAATATTAAGTCTTGAGTTTCATGTTCCTTTTTCATGTTCCTTTCAATGAATCCCTTGTTTTTTTATGTTTTTCAAGTGCTCATTTACTCTGTGTTTTGTTTTACCTCCACCCATAATAAGACCAAGAAAAAAATTGAATTACTGCTAAACAGCATACTTAAAATTTGATTGTCTGTAATTTTGTTGCTTGTCTTTTGGGTACAGTGGAATTATATGAACCTTTTTTGCTGATGCCTGCTGTTACTGCACACATCTAATATATCTACCAAAAATTATACATTTATGCATAAGAACATTCTTTGTTCCACTACAAGGCAGTGGAACTCACATCAAAGCCATGAAATATGGCAAGAGAAAACAAACCAGTTTTAAGCTAATTTGACTATCATAACAAGCTTCAGCTGCATTTGTAGGTTCATATGGTGTACAACATCCAGCTGAATGGGATTACGGTCAGAGGCAGCTTGAGGCCCTGTCCCAGACCCCTTTCATATTGTAAGGTTACAATATTTATGTCCCCTGGGCCTCTGTGTCATCCTCCTCATCCAAGCACCATTAATAGAAGTGGGTAAATATATAACTTGCACATCAAATGAAGTCACCAGGGACAACAGCCAGACTGGGTCTCACTGAATAAACTCTCCTTCTCCTCTGACTCGAAATAAAGCAAAATAAACAGCAAAGGCTACTTAGGGCTTTCATATGGGATTCATCAAACTTACTTTAGCTTGTCCAAAAGTTAAACACCTGGTTGTAGATAGTTTTTCAGCCTGCTCAGGGCTAAAATGAATCACTGTCAAGAGGTACATGCACCTCTGGCAGGTGATTCATCCCTTGCCAAGGTAAGTATGTGATACAGATGTGATGAAGTGCTGCTGAGAGGTTCCTGACTTTCCACAGGCTCTCAAGGGAACCCAGAGAACTCATGTTCTCTCATTTTCAGTGCACCTTTAGATGTCTGAAGTTAGTGAGATGAATCTCTGCCAAACTGGCTTAAGAAAAGCACAGTAATGATGTTAAATTACACGGGCTAACTCTTTGCTTATGAAACCCAGAGGTAACAAGAAAATGTGATGTTCACCAAGGTTTGTCTTTCGTAAAGACACTGGGCTCTGCAGGGAGCTGTTAAGCACCTCCATTCTCAGGGTTTCCAGGATCAAGCCCAAATGAGCCAGAGATAAACACAGCCTCAGACTCAAAATGATTCATCTATGCAATGCTCGCAATGGACAGTGGGGTTAATGTTATGAAGTCTCTTTGATTGTTGAAATGAGAAATCTCTGTCTGTGTATTTCAGCCCCATTTATTCATCATTCACAATCCTTTAAAGCACTTTTATTCCACTTTTGTTCTACTATCCCATGCTTAAGCAGAATGTAAAGGCAGGGTCTTATGAAAAAAAATTGCTGAAATTTGACTAAGGGTATGATTTGCTACAGTTCGCCAGAGCCAGGAAATGTGGAATTAAGGTTGAAACTACATATTTGATGCACTGTGTTCTGCTCAGGTACTAAGTCTGCCTTGAGGGTGGCTCCCTGATTGGCCACAACGGCTATAAAGAGAGAGAAATAGTGAAAATTAACAACCAGTTTCACATATGAAGTCCTCATTTGACTTTCAGATACCTGTTTTCTGTCTCAAACCTTCACAATTTTTTTTGCATGCTGTGAGCTTTAGTACATATCCTTTAAATAAATAAATAAATATAAGGTAATCCTACATTGTCACAGATTTCCCAAGCCCAGACTACATGGAAGTTCAGATAACTTTGAAAAAGTATTGTTTATGCAACAAACCAAGATTTCTTGTACCCATGAAGTTGAAAAGACCTGCTGAATTCTCCTGTGGTCTGTGGTGTCAAGCAGGGGTTGGATTTGTCTAGCATTCTGCTTTCAAACATGTAGTCCAGCAGTATAATACAGAAAGTGATGGTTTTGTTGCTGGAACAGAACCAAAACCTCTGGTTCTTCACCAGTACTGAGAGGACTGAGAGTACTGAGAGGACTGAGATTGAATTCCTGTGAAAGACAATGGTTGCTTCTTGTGACACTTGGGTGAAAAAGCCAGCTGACATTTTAAAAAATAATATTTTCATTTTGGAAAATGATATTTTATCTAGCCTTGTTAATCATCTTCTGGAAAATGTGTCTTTTGAGGGGCACCCCCCTAATAGTTTGTCTCAGCATATTTTCTCTAAATATTTTCATTTAGTTTTGAATTTTTTTTTACAAAACAGAAAATGGTTTGTCATTAGTATCTGTAACAGTGCTGTCATAACATTTGGAATGGCTGCTAACACATATCTCCTCCTTTTTCTTCACTGTGTGGTGTAGTTTTTTTTTTCTCTCTAGCTCCTGGAGTTCATGGCATTCTTACATGGGGACATTCCTTCACCTCTGCACTTGTTGGGACAAAGCAACCCATCCTTCTGGAGAATGAATCTTCTCCTGAGCAGCTGACACCAACTTACAGCCTGTCTGGTGTTTCCAGCAAACATAATCTGAGCAAGCCTCTTTGGAACTGCAGCATTTTATGACCCTAATAATTGAATCATATATTTTAAGCTTGAGTGTATCTGGAGTTGATAAATTGGAATGAACAAATTGCTCCACTGTTTCTGAAAGGACAACAGGGCACAAGTATGAGACAAATCCAAGCAAATCAGCTGGGTATGTTCACTTGCATATTGACAGGCCAAAACACACTCAGACCATTTGCTGTCACCTAGAGAGGGAGGTTTGTGTGCCCTTTACATTCTGTTCCTCAAGCCTTGTCCTCTGTGTGGTCTCCAGTGACCTGAGAGCATCCATCAGATCCCTGACAGCTCAGCATCATTAGCCTCTACATCAGTGTGCTGCATCCCTTACTAACAGAACTACTTACAATTCAAACCATAAAATAATTCAAACTGTAAACATAAACTTGCTCTTTAAGTGTAAAATCCTTATTCTTCTCTATGTTTTCAGACCAAAGATGGTGGGGAGCAATGTCCTTTACAACAATATTTTCCTACCTTGCATTTCCCTGTAGAGGCTTTTTATCAGTACAAGCTATTTACAATATCTTCATGCTGGTTCATGTCAAGTAACAGTTGCTTTGAAATGTTTTCTGTGCTCCTATCTGAAATAAAAGTGACACATCCATGTAACATCCATGGCCTGACCAAGAGGCTTCTTCAGGACACAGGCTGACAGCTCTCCTTGTTTCCATTTCATCTCTCTGTAACACCAGCCTGAATTTTACAGATCACACTCAGGGCTGGCAGAAGATCCTGTCCCCCAGGTGCTTTGGGAGAACTGCAGCCTACAGCTCCTCATCCTCCTTCCCTCCTGGATGCACACGTGGCCTTGGCCAGGGACAAGGACACTGCATGCTGTGGATCTGGCTTCAGTGGATTTTCCCCTAAACACCTCAACCTCTCTAAAAACAACAATAAAAGGGCAACGTTGGCCATCTCTTGGAAATCGTTACTGTTTTAACCTTTGCTTGTCTAATTGTATATGAAGTGAGGTGAAATTCTGCCTTTTGGTGTATATTATTCCTCACAGGCTCTCAATATATATTGATTTTGCATTCTTTGTTGACCCTCCCAGAAGCCTTTTAGATAGCAAGACTAGGATGTGTGTTACGGAGAAAAACCACCCAGACAGACACAGACCTGTTTTGACAAATAAAAAAGTAATGTCCTTTAGCTTTTTTCATAGCTAAAAGAAACATGCTTTTTTTTCACTGAAGAGTTTTAGTTCCAGAAGTCTTATCCATTTATTCAAATATTTACCATCTATGGGTACCCTTTAATTTTTTTGTGTTTTATTTCCAGTCTGATCTTAAGATTTGAGTCATAAAGATTATGTAAAAGGTAGGAATGACAAAGTTGATTAATGTCAAAGTCCAATTATAAAAGGATGTACTTCCCTGAGAGGAACAAGACACCCATTATTTTGTGGATTTCTCCAGTTTATTTGATTTGGATATCTGATAGCAATAAATTCATTTTTGTTACTTCTTTTTTTTTCCATACAAGCAGACCAGAAATGTTACAATAACCCTTTGTCAAGTATATCCAGGCCTCTGTTCACAAGCAATCCTGAAAGCAGGATTTCAGAGGCTACAGCCATATAAGATTCATTCTGTGACACCAATATTGAAGGATTTTTCCTGAGTCTTATTGCAATTAATTTTCTTCTTGCAGAAGAGAGTCTGAAGTCATGTGACAACGTGAGTTTTCTATTTTCTTTTTTGTTCTCTGTCTTTTTTTTCTTAATGTAAGCGTCTAACCTTAATAATTATTATCGACAGCTTGACCAAAGTGAACCTCAAAAATACAAGGAGCAATAGCCAATCTTATGTCTTTGTGACCTGATTTCTGGTTTTTGGTTGCTAAAGATGAGCAAGAAGGGAAGCTAACTGAAGGCCAGCTATAATATCATCTAATCAAAACTAATCCTGCAGACCTGGCAAAGTCTGGATTTGGGCCAGAACACAAAAAATAAAAAGCTTTACTGGCAGTGATGGATGACCTCAACTGTCAGTGTGCAGAGGGTAGACATTTCCTCTCATAATTTTTGATTTCTTGAATCATTTCTTTCTGGTGGCCATTAGATAATGCCATTTCACCCAAGAGGAGTGGCAGAGCCCCTGACTACAGCAGAAAATTGATGAAAACCTATTGAGAATGTAACATTTAAGAAGTACTGAAGGGTAACCAAGTCCACACTACTGACGTTTTGTTATCTGAGTCTCAGAATGAGATTTTATATAGTTTGGATGAGAACTGCCTAAGGATGAACTGAAGTCCATCACCATGATTGAGATGATGTTCAGTGGGTCAAGAGAAAGATGTAGAAGGGTTTTAAAAAATGTTGAAATTTGCTTTGTTATGAAAGCCACTCCATTTTCACAGCTGGTATTAAGGCGTCCCTAGCACTATCTATGCGTATCTATGAACAATGCTTTCTCTGATCTTTACTGGTTTCAGAAATTCAGTACCCTTCTGAAACAGTTTATCTAGATGAAATAACATATTTATTTATTTATTTATTTATTTATCTATTTATTTTGTGGGGTCTAGAATTATGAAAGATTTCTATAAAAGATGCCTCCAATACTTCATGAAACTGTGACCAATGTGGAATGTTTAAGTTTTTCTTTGCAATACCTTATGTTGCTCCCCACAAATACAATATGCAAAATCTGCCAAAATTCAAGGTGCTGTTTGTGACGTGACAGGCTCCTGTCACCAGAGCATGTCCTACAAAAAGTGTAAGTATCCACCTTTTCAGAATGCAAAATTCTTTTAGCGGGCCAGCTCAGGCCTGTGGACTGAACTTGTCC
The DNA here is from genome assembly GCA_013397955.1 of Grantiella picta. Taxonomy (NCBI): domain Eukaryota; kingdom Metazoa; phylum Chordata; class Aves; order Passeriformes; family Meliphagidae; genus Grantiella; species Grantiella picta. The sequence goes on along the minus strand of VZRM01000410.1, from coordinate 421,990 downwards.
AGGGCATAAGCATAATCATAATCTTCAGCAAAACCCTTTTTTGCAGCTTCGTTTCTTTGGAGAATAAAAGAGACTGACAAAGATGTGACAAGAAAGAATTTCATCACTGAATACCATACCGAAAATACAGATATAAAGAAGAGTCTTGTGGTTTTGATCACCAGTTTTTAACTTCCTAATTGATATTTATACAAGGTTTTATATAGACCTCCACTTCTATCACAGTGCTCCATTCCTTCCTTTTAAAATAAGTGCTAGCAAGATGAGAATGAGATTTTTATTTTTTTCAGAGTTAAAATAACTGCAAAGTATTTGAACTGAAGTACAAAATGCTGGCTGAGCTAGAAAAGCTATTAATTTATTTGGCACGCTGGCTGAACGAATCTTTGATGAAGCCTGTGAGCTGACATCTGAGGTGCATTTGGACCATTGCCTTTTAGGAAAGCACTTTTTATTTTTTTGTGCAAAATAATGGGTGCTTTCAAATCTGACGAGGAGTTAATAGCAGATACTTAAGGTCTTGGCGTTGGATTGGTATTGTTTTCTTCCTAAAAGGTTTTGTGCAATTCTTGATCTCATTCAGGAGGGCATTTCCCAGCTCTGAGCAACAATTGAAGTTCATGAACATATAAAGAATAAAATTTATTGGTACTGTACTAAGGATGTGTTAAAGTGCAGGACCAAATAAGTGTTTGACTGAGGTCAACTGAAACAGCAGTTTGGTAATTTGGAGTCTAGAAGATGGAGACTTATACATTTAAATTGAGGTGGTTTTAATATTTAGCTCTATAAATGTAGCCTCAAGGCTTCGCCTTTTAAGATAAAAAATGTAAAGAAAAGACTGGCTTATTTTCTTGTCGCTGTTGAGCCGCTGGCCGAGAGAAGAGATCCGACTCAGTGTGGCATAAAAGATCTGTATTTTATTATTTAATTCCAACTTATATAGACTTTTCAAAGGTCACTCAGATTGGTCAGTCCAAAACCTCCCCCTAGGCCTATTGGCCAGGCTGGAACGGCACACATCTCGAGAAATTGTTTTAATTACATCCAAACTTTATCTTTGTTTATAAAAACACAAGAAAAGAGAGAAAAATTCTCACGGGAAAGGTCTGTGCTAGCCACATTTTCTTGTGCTGCAACTACTTAAATAAGCTGGAGAAGGCTCTGGGAAGACCTTCCAGAAGCCTTCCCCTTTGTGAAGAGAGTCTACAGGAAAGATGGAGAGAGACTATTTGCAAGGTCCTGGAGTGACAGGACAAGGGAAATGGCTTGAAACTGACAGAGAGTAGTTTTAGATTGGATATTAGGAAAAATTCTTTATTGTGAGGGTGGTGAGGCCCTGGCACAGGTTGCCCAGAGAAGCTGTGGATGCCCCATCCCTGGAAGTGTTCCAGGCTAGGTTGGATGTGGCTCTGAGCAACCTGGTCTGGTGAAAGGTGTCCCTGCCCATGGCAGGGGGATTGTAATGAGATGATCTTTAAGGTCCCTTCCAGCCCAGGCCATTCTAGGATTCTATGAGTCATATTAAGAGAAGACACATGATTCATGAAGTCAGAATGGCATGTTCAATAGTTGTTGAATCACAGCTGGAGTCATATATATATATCTCCCAACAGAAAATAAAAACAAAACAAAACAAAAAAAACTGCAAACAAACAAGGAAAGGAATCTGTAATTGGTTGCAAATATACATTTCATTATTAGACCTCACTTACAGGGTATGTTGTCTAAGAATATTGGCCTTGGATGCCTTTATTGCAGGTTTAGTGTGAAGTTTAGTGTGAATTCTGCTATACCCTGCTGATTGACAACTGGAACTCTGGGAAATAGTCTTTAAAGTAATTTTTAAAATCATCACAAAATTTCAATTCAGGAATAATTCCTATTTGGCTGAAAACAGAAATTAATGCTTTTTACAATATTGAAGTTACTTTCTTTCTCCCCCCCCCATTTTTTTTAGCTATACTGCATCAGTGCAGCCTGAGAGATTCTATTAATTTCCTGAGATATTTTAATGACAGTGAAAAGTTGATTTTAGGGTATGAAAAAATATTATTTACTTCATTAGAATATTCTGAACATAAGAATATCATATGGGGAAAACTGTTCTTTAATGAGATGACCATGTTCTTAAGTAATTAGTTTTTAACTTCTAAATTTTTGTAAATCCCCTCATACTTTTACTTTTTTGATCAGTCCTGGACAAATTTTTAGTCTTCCCTTCATGTATTCAAAAGAAATATTACATGGGAAAAATTACAGTAGAACACATTTTTGAAAATGGAAATGACAAGCATTAAAATTTTATCAGAGCTGTAACAAATGGTAGGGGTGCCCCATAGCCAGTGGTTGGATGGCTAAGGCAAGAAGTGTAATCAAAACTGAAGTATATTTAATCTGTGTTGCTGATCACTGCACAGCTTTAGCCTGTTTTCATCAAACTAATTGATGGCAAATGGAGCAGATGCATGATGAGATTATATCCCCAATTTATGGCACAGTTATAAGAAAATACGACTTTTTTTTTTCCATTACAAGTATTGGAAATTTAGAAAATGCACTGGGTTGGAATTGAAGCAATCTCGCCTGCCTATCTAATACACCGCAGATTTTTCTTATTATTATTCTAAGCACTTAATTTATCATAATCCATTTCAGAAAAAAAATTAAAATAGTTTTGTTTGATGTGTTTTATAATTAAATCCTTGGCATTGACACTTCTTATGTTTGTTTCTAGGCTATGATTATACATTTAGCATATCTGAGTCACTATAACTAGAGCAGAAACAGCAGAATGTTGCTCACACTGGGAAAGGGAAATTATGCAAAGAGGAACTATACAGAGTTGTGACAATGTCCACTATATTAAATCTTTCATTATAATACTAATTTGCATGTACCCTTGTTTTGACATCTGAAATAGTGACAATACCTTTTACATTTTTACATCTCTCATGAAAACAAGTTATTTTCAGGCAACATGCCTTCAGTGTTTTCGAGCCTTGAGAGGAAAATGTGTTTGCAGTGTGTCCATGGCAACCAACTCCAAACAAAACACTGAAAGTGGACAAAATTTTACTTCTGTAACAGCAGGGGATGGATTTGTGAACAACTGTAGTCTCAGGGGAGGTGGGGAGTGTTAGAGCAGGAATACCTGAGATGAAAACTTGTGAGGGATCAGTACTGCTGTCTGCAGAGGGAAATATCTGAACAGGAACAAAGCAAGCAAATCCAGAAAAAGGAGCTCCCATCAGGAATGATCTAGCCTGGGGAAGAAGGAGACATGACCAAGGATAAGAAACTGGCCAGAGAGTAAGTTTTTGGTGAGGATGAGGGAGAAAAGGGAATGGGGAACAGTTGTGCTGGGAACTTGGAATATAGCAGGGGAATCCAGGAGGGATGCTCATGAGGAGCTGAGATGAGCAAGAATGTGCTGTGACACAGCTGGGAAAAGAATATAGGCTGAACTGGCTGAGCTGAACCTGCCTGAAATTAGGGTTGGGATGATGAGCAGGGCAGGGAGACTGAGGCTACAGGAAAGAAATAGTATTAAGGACTAGAAAATGAAGCTGAACAGCTTTGAAGCACAGAGTTAGGTGAGGAGCAGAATGGTGGTCTGGAAGGAAACACCAAGAAGTGATCAAGTCCAGGGAGGCAGAAACTTGGAAAAGCAGGTCTGTTCACTGAAAAAACAGATTTATCAGAAAATTAAATATGTGCTCTTCTTTCATATGATGTATATCCTTCCTTCACTTTATAATTCTTCAAGCCAGCTGCATTTTAGCACATTCGCCAACTGACAGCAGGCAGGAATACAAAATTCCCATATCTCAGCCACTTTCAGATCCCAGAGAGTATCAGTAAAACTCACTGCTGAAGTAAATGTTTACTCACAGGATAAACAGCCTACTGCTACTGTCTCTGCTGTGTAAGTGGTATAAACCTGTGCATGAGAAGGTTCCAGTGCTGCTTAATATTCAGGAATTAAAGTGCTGCTCAAAAGTGGAATTTGTTTTTAATTTGCCATTAATAACAAGCTGTTGCTCTCACACACAGGCACATACTTTACACTGCAGAGAAATTCTAATCTTGCAAATTCAGCTCTAAAAACATAAATAAACTTCAGCACTTGAGATTGCCCACAACATATGAAAAGCCTCTAGAAAGTGACTATAGTGAGGCAAAAGTACTTGGCATATCTCTGTTCAGTGCCACTGAAATGGCTAGAACTATTCATCAAAAAAACCCAACTTCATAGCTTATTGATTGAGGTGTATTAATAGGCACTTGCCTGAAAGACAGACATAGTCCAGATTGAAAATATAGGATATTACACTTTTAATAAGGTTACATTCACTAGTGATTTCACATTTTTCCCATTCTCCGTGGAACCTGTCAGCTCTTGCTCTCAAAGCCCTTATCCTTTCACACATTGTTATCTTTATAAAGAGGATAAGACAATATATAAAATCCACTTTAGTAAAGGTCTCCCTTCATCCAGCATTACTGTTGAGATCCTTACACTGGCAGCAGTTTACCAAAGCACAGGCAAAAATCAATTTTAATTAGTATTTTTGGCTTTAATGAAAAGTGATTACAGAACTGGCATTTTAGTTAATACTGTTGAGATTTATAGTGGGCTGATGCTAATTAATTTTCTGTTGAATTGCTGTGGGCAATGAATAACTGCAATAAAATGGCAGATTTGCTGATAGCAAAACTATATCAGCACTTCAGAGCTTCTTAACAAAAGGGAGCTTAATGGGTTGCAGGTATAATTTACATTACTTCTCATAAACTGCACATTATTGCTTCTTTGTAAAAGTGTTATGAAGAGCCAATTTTTTGTATTTTATAATGAGAGCAATATCTTTTCCCACAATTTGGTGTCAGCATATGCAAGCCTTCTGTAGAGTGAGATAATATTTTAAGAACCTCAGGATAGGAAAGATTTTATCGAGTCAGAAAATTAATCTTCCCTTAAACCCTTTCCTGTTATATATTGTTGTTATTCTATCATTAATTTTAGTATTTTTTCTCTGCAGAAAGATACAATTGAATAAGGCTTTAGACTTTGAGCAGTGTCAGAAGTACTATAATGTATTGTGTGATTGAACAATGCCTAGCTCCAGAGGGATCTGATTCCACTTCAAGCCTCCAGGTGCTATCCTAGAGCCTACTGGCTTGGGGAGCACTGGACTTCATCTAATTTTTTCCAAAGCACAGTAGAACCAGCACAGCTTCCCTGACTTCAGAGCAGTAATCATCTGTGAAATGTACACACACCCCACCTGAGTCAGGAGAGAGCTCTTCATACACACTGCATCAAATTCCAGCTGCCCTGTGGCACTCGTGCAAACATGGAAACCCTGTTTATTCCCTGTGGCTGGAGCAGGGGAACCAATGCCATGGGATGAGTGACATTGATGGAGCACTTGTGTGACTGACCTCCAGGAGAGGCTGACCCATGGTGGGTTGGCATTGTGAGCAATGGGGGATGTATTTGCTTGTAAGTGCAGGACAAAATAATTGCTCAGGAAGGAAGGAATGGCTTCTACTCCAGACTTTATGGAGATATTATGACACCAGCATCTGTCCCTGCTGAAGGAAGTGCTGCCAAAAGAATTAAGAAATGAATGAGTTCCTCAAATAGTGAAAGCAGCTGTCTTTGTTTTCCTGGTCAAAAACACAGGCAAATGCCTCTTTTACATGTATACTATCGTTAAGCCCTTTTTGGTAGGTATGAGGAATGGAAACTTGCATAATTTCAAACAAAATCCCAAATTCTCCTTTGAATTTTTTGGTTCCAGTATCTGAGACCTTACAAAATGGACTCATAAAGAAAAGTTTCAGAGGGAAATCGTGGGCATTGCCACCATTTAGAAAGAATTAGTACCTCTCCTTCGAAGGCAGGTCAAGGTGCAAATGCCTATCCCAGCCACCATTTAACCCTTCTAACACATATGAGGGAATATAATGAAATGGCACCATTTAGTGCCTGCCGAAACTTTTTCAGACAGGAACACTGGACGCTTTTCACATCTAACAAACTGGCAAATATGGTTGCATCTTGTCTGAGGAAGATAGTTGTTTGTTAGTGGTAGTTAAAGTGTTAATTAAAACAAAATATGATTTAATTATGATAACTATAAGGACGTCTTAAATCTATTTCCTTATTCGTTGTTGAAAGTATCAGAAAATATACAATAATACAAACAAATATGTCTTCTATAGCTATAAGGTGTAGCTTTAGGTATTGTAATAAGTGTGATGGTAAATTCTTGGAGAGCATAAGTACACTAAATATTGACATCAAATAGAATTAGGAAGGTACCTAAACATATTGGAAAATCTTTCTGCAAGCCCTAGATTTGAAACAGAAACAGATGAGATATACCTTACATGCAGAGTTTTTTACGGTGATGACTGGTTTTATTCTGGTTTAATAAGGAAATGACATTTATGTGATTACTCTATGGATGCAGGCATATGAGTGTCTATTGCTACTCTCCTTTTAAATATCTTTGGGATCTCCTGTCCAATTTTGATCAAATCTGACAGACGAGAAGATATTAAGCTATTTAGTTCCTACAAGTGGCTGAATAGGGGCAAGAGATGCTACTTGTCTAAAATCAGTAATGTTACTGAGGAAAAGGCTCAAGCATGAGCTCATCCTTCAACAGGCATCACAGCATCATAGCAGAGAGACTTTGAGATAAAAACCCATCAAGCATCATTAGTTTTAATGCTCACAGACTGACTTGGTCCCCCCCTCATCCCTCCCTGCCCAAATACGTGAAAATTGGCTGTGGGCTGTTTTCTGCTTTGTTTAAATAATATCCATTTGCAGGCCAGATGACACATTAGGCGCTACATTAGTCTCCATGACTGCCACTATAACCTTGACGGCCAGATTGTTGCTAGCTCAGGATGGATGCACAAATGGAGAAAGGTTGTGTGTGCCACTCTTCCAGTATGTCCCTTGCTCCGGAGAGGTAGCAAAACAGCTTTTATGTGGTCATGCAAAGCTGCTCATTGCTATCACACACACAAAAAAGATGGAAGAAGCTAAATCCAAATTCCCAGCCATACTGACTCGAATCAGATTATTCACATTATTACGGCTGGTGTGAAGTTAAACAGTTTTGCCTTTCATCTAAACAATACCATCAATGCAGTTGTGTTCAGCAGTTGAGAATCCTGCAGTAGCACAAAATACAAACGATCTAAAGGTTGTAATAATACTTGTGATGCAGGGATGATCAGTCACTTTTTCACAGGAAAAAGGCATTCACTAACATATTAGTGGGCTTTAGTAAGAAGTGTTAGACTAAGAAAGGTGTGAAAACTGGAGTCTTCCTTAGAGCCTGAGTAACAAGCAACTCAAAGTATTGAAATTGTCACATAAACCTGAAAATAAAGACAGCCCGCAGAAACACTGTCACTGGGGGGCATCAGGCACAGTATTGCCAGGTCGGGGAGAGAGGGGATTGTCCTGCTCTGCTGTGGGCTGGGGCAGCCTCATCTCGAGGGCTGGTGAAAGATATTAAACTGTTGGAGAGTGTCCAAAGGAGGGACACAAGAATGGTGAAGGACTTTGAGGGGAAGGGGAAGCCGTGTGAGCAGTGGCTGAGGGCACTTGGTCTGTTTAGCCTGGAGAAGATTGGGGGGAGACCTCACTGCAATAGCAACTTCCTGCTGAGGGGAAGAGGAGGGGCAGACACTGACCTCTTCTCTGTGATGATCAGTGACAGGACCCAAGGGAATGACCTGAAGTTGTGTCAGGGGAGGTTTAGTTTGGATATCAGGAAAAGGTTCTTTAGCTGAAGTGTGGTTGGGCACTGAACAGGCTCCCCTGGGAAAGGGTCACAGCACCAAGGTTGACAGAGCTCAAGAAGTATTTGGACAATGCTCTCAGGCACGTGGTGGGATTCTTGCCCAGTGCAGGACTAAGAGGAGTTGGACACAATGATCTTTGTAAGTCCCTTCCAACTCAACAGAATCTGTGACTTTGTGATCTAGAGTTCCAGACATGCAGCACCCAGAAAACTAGTTTACCTCAAATTGTTTTAACTCTCTGGTGGGTATTGGTCCTCTAGCAAACACATTGTGCTTGTTTTGGCTGGGATAGAGTTAATTTTCTTCATAGTGGCTGGTATGGGGCTATGTTTTGGATTTGTGCTGAAACAGTTTTGATAACACAGGGGTGTTTTTGTTATCACTGAGCAGTGCTTGCACAGCACCCAGAAATTTTCTGCCTTTCACACCACCCCACTACGAAGGATTTGTGACAGCTGATCCCAGCTGATTGAAGGGATATTCCACACTGTATGGTGTCATGCTCAGCATGTAAAGCTGGGGAAAGAAGAAGGAACTGGGTTACTCATGATGGAGCCCTGCTCTTCTGGAGATGGCTGAACACCTGCCCATCCATGTGAAGTGGTGAACAAATTACTTGTTTTGTTTTGCTCTTTTTTAAAATCCAGAAATGACAAATGCTTGACTTATTTAGGCTGCTTTTCCATTTGGTCAGCGAACGGTTTTATGTGCCTAACATCCCAAAAAAATCAGATTGTGTGGAGCAGCTCTCCCTCAAACCCTAAATAGTCACTGGGCTGGAATTCACAGCAGGCTCAAAACCATCCACTCCACATCCCTGTGAAACAGGCTGGAGAAGAAAATAACTGCTGCGTGCTCGCCTCACAGAAAGCTGTTGAGGTTGCCAGCTGCTTTACAGCAGACTCCACCTGAAGAGACTTTAAACTGGACTCCCAAAAGATGCTGATTTTAAGCACAGCTTTGTGTTTAGCCCATACAAGAGGTTGCTTCCACTGCAACAAGTCCGCAATTTAAAAAGACAGCTCTGGCCAGCCGTGCCTCTCTGTGGTTTTCTAATGGCTCTTTAGCCATCCTCCTCCTGTGGTGGCATTTTCCTGGCTCTGAAAAACAACATTATGTTCCAATATATTTTCTGCCTGAGAAAATGCCCCCCCATTCGCCAGTTTTGCTGCCCTCCAGCTGGCCATGTTTCTTCATGCTTGTCACTGTCTACTGTTGTACAGGAAAGGCCGGATCTGAAGAGGAGGGAAAAACATTTGGCATTAGCTTCCACTCCAACTCCCCATTTTTCTGATGAGTGAGTCTGTGAGAGCAGCCTTTTCCTCCCCTCTAATGTGCAGCATGGACCACAACACTCAGACGCCAGACATAGAAAAAAGCCTTAGAAATGGAATTTCATTAAGCATATGCTCAAAGTGAAGCTGATGAGAGCTGTAGCACCTTGTTCTGGGCTTTTGTGAGGTGGAACTAGTGAGTTTCTTCTCACTTCTTTATGGTTTCACAGCTTAATTTAGTACCTTCCCTGAAGTCCCTGAGTGAATGTTTTTTTAAAAAGTAAATAGTGGCTCTGGAGTTGAACCCTGGAGTTGCACAAAGAGGAAAACCCCTTCACTCTCTACTTTACATTCAGCACAATGATTTTTGATACACACTCCCTTGTTTATAGCCCTTCAGCTAATTCTTGACCTATATGATTGTGTTCCTATCTAAGGCAATTAAAAAAATTCTCATAACAGGATATCAGAACACACTGATTAAATGCTTTTCTTCAGCTGAAAAAGCCACACTTTGCCTTCCCTACTAATTTCATAATTCTGGCAAAGAAAGCAATCAAGATTTCCTGGCAAGATTGGAGCTTTACAGATTGACATGAATGATTCCAGCAGTCCTGTTATCCTGTTACATATAGGGCCAACCTGAATCCAATGTAAATGTTTTGCATGGGTAGCATGTAGCTGTGCAAAACACGCTGGAGCGCCTCAGGAGAGGAACCAACCCTCAAGTGGAAATGTTCACTTCTGGTGGTAGCAGATGGTTGGTTTCACCATGTGCCATCTGCACCGTTTGGATGAGTGCACTGGAGGATAAAGAAATTCCAACTAATCCTCTATCCATGCTTTCCCTCTGGCTCACCTGTCTCAGAGAGAGGATCAGCAGTGCCCATGACTCTCGCTGGTGTCAGAAACTGCTGTTCAAAGAGAATGGCAACATCACCACTGGCAAAGGGCAAAAGTAACAACAAATTGACTAGATACAGAGGGAAAGAAAACACTCTGTCTCTTCAGGAACTCAACAGGAATAAAAAATAATTAATGAAATGTGTAAAAATATCACTACACCCAAGAAATTTTCCCACCTCTCCATGGCCCACAGCAGATGGCCAGGTACTGTCTGAGGAACTGCATGCTTGAAGCAGTGGCCTGGCTGGTAGCAGAACCAAACATGGACTGGCTCTTCCTCCCCAGGCTGACACCAGGAAATGTTGATGTTGGGTGCCAGCAGCATTTAGAAACACTGAACTTGGTGCAGTGCCATCAGAATAGTTGGCCTCCATCTGGTCCTAAGCACTGAGCTCATATTGCTGCTCAATCTTCATGCTGCCATCAAAGCTACATCACTGTCCATTTCTGAGTCTGAATTTATGCAAATGCTTTATGTATTTTCTACAATCCTTCCCCATATACATCCGTTCTATCTCACAGACTTCAGTTCACTGACCTCCAGTTGCCCCAAATCGATTTTTTTTTATTGATCTATTAAGCATGCCAGGTCATGGAAGTGAATTTCACTTAAAAATGAAACACAACCAACATGTTGGAACATGCTAGGTAAAGTAGGTGTGGTCATCTTCTAAGTCTGTAAATTCCCCAGCCTCAGGTATTTATCTCATTCCAGCATCTGGAAGCAAATATTATTTGTGTTAGTGACTTAACTTACCTCTAAATATATTACTACTTTATAGCAAGAAAACACTAGATTGTGAACAGATCTCAAATAACTTTGAAATGCAAAAAATAAAGTAAGTAAATTAAACATGTAGATTATCTAAGGAAAAAACACAGTTTTAAATTTTTAGTTTATACCTTGAGATTTTAGCAAGTCTGGGGCAGACAGCATGTGAATGTTTACGCAAAATAATTAATAAGGGACTTAATTAAATGAGTTCTGATTTTACCTGTGGTATTTGCAGACCAGCTGTCTGTAACTCTTGGAAGACACAGGGACAGTAAAGAAGCAATATATACATCAACATGGCAGGGTTTAGTGGCATTATTGAACCTGAATTAACTCTGAATTGGTTATGTCAGGTGCAGAAAGAAGCCCAGCAGTTCTCCTTGTCCAGATACCCTTGCTGAGAGTATCACTCTGCTTCAGGACCCCAGTGCCTTCACGGGGCATTGTGAAACATTCTACACATAGAGCCAGAAAAGAAATTTTTGTGAAGGGATTCTCTGGCTACTATTTCTCAACTGCAGGCCACGAGTACCACCATGCACCTTCTGTAGGTCAGGAAGGAAGAAGTGTTGGCCAGATTCAAATCGATACTGTAATACTGATGTTTTTTTTGTTGAATAAGAAAATAAGATTGGATTGCATAGGCCCTATGTGCTTACCTTTGAACTGAAACTGCTCATAATCCTCCCAGTTAAAAATATTTTGGTGGATATGTTTATAAATAGTCCAAAATGAAGTGGTTGTTCATAACTCTTCCAAATTTTGTATTTGCATAATAATACTGTAACAAACATGACCCAGGTTTGAACTATGCAAAGCACCTAATGAGAGCTCCCTTAAATTTTTATTTATAAACTTAAAAGGGGTAAAAACCAAAATCTTAGCTTTGAAGAGCCTCAAGCTTTGTTGTATTTCCAGTGGAGATTTAAATTTTGCAGCAGCATACAAAATTAAATGAGAAAGTAATCTGCTAATAACCTGCTCTGTTTCATCTTTTCGACTTTCTATCTACCTTAGAAAGAAAGTTCAATTAAAATGTGTGTGTGTGTGTGTGTGTGTATGGATATATAGTGGTGGAGATGGCAGAATACCTTGTATTTCCATGACATATGAAACTAATTTCATTATTTAAAAATTAATGTCATGTTTTAAAGTGCATTTCTACCCTCAGCAAGCTGAAATGGCCATTGTTCAATTTTTGGTAGTAAAATGGGTTTTATAGAGGAAAAGAGGCTTTTCAGTGCAAATGACCCTTTCTGCTCACAACAGTGCTGTGAAACTGCCTAAGTACAATTACTCATGGACTTCTGGCAACAGAAAAAATTCTGGATGTAGAAGAGAGGGGGATTTATTAATCCTAACCCCAACATTTTAAACTGATATAGGGTGCTTGATATAAGAAAGTACTGACTTTTAAGCAATATCCAGCAAATGTTAGAGAGTGAGCATCAAATTCGCTCACTGAGATGGCGCAGATCCTGGTGGAGCAGTGTCACATCACAAAACGGCACAGCACTCCAACTTCTCCACAACAAATCTAAAATCTAATGGGCCTATCCATCAGCTCTGGCTGTGTATGGCCTGGCACTCAGCCACGGTGCTGCTTTGCTCCTGCTTGGCACAGGAACAAGGCTCGCAGGTGCTGCTTTTCCAAAACAGGTCCACAAAGCTGCTCATTCTCCCTGTGCAACTGCTGCTTTATGCAGGTTTAAATATGCAGATCTGTAGCTTCCCTCTGTGGGATTTTTCCTAGCCCTTCCAAAGAAAAATCTTCTTTCGCTCCTCTCCCTCTGTTTGTCCTACATGGTCTGTATTCCTGCTTTATCACTTCCTGACCCTCCAGATAAGAGATAAACAGAGGCGACAGATATTTTTGCTTAGCACTTTTATTCCCTCCCTCACTCCCTCTTGCCTCTCCTGTCTTCCATGTACAAGGTGAGAGTCTGGATCTGCTGAAATTCATTGTGCTGTGAAGTTCATTGAACTTTGAATTTTATACTCATGGAAATCAGCACAGCCAAGGTGTCTTACTGGAATAAGCTGCCCATGATGCACCTACTGTTATTAGCTATTTCTGACAAATATTCCTTTTATTAAAATCCCTGCACAATGGGGACATGAATTACATAAAAATGGGCAAACCTGAAATCCAAATCAACCATCATTAAAGCCTGAAATTTTAATGTAGTGTATCGGGAAAATTAAATTTTAGTTGCAGTGTGTTTGTCGTGATTTCGGATTTCCTCTGCAAGCACTATGCCTGTTTGAATGTATTTCTAATCATCTCACTAAAATGTTGGGACATAGTCTCCAGATCTAACTAAATGGTACATGTTTAAATAGTAAATTTCAATAGTAAATAGTAACATCTGACAAATGGAAAGGGTGATCTCTAATAAGGATAAGATAAGTTTCAGTCAGAAGTTGACTGAGGGGGAGGAAATCTTTCTCCAACATCTGTTTGGCTCATTTAGATTAGTCCTCTCCAATTATTCTGTACAGTCCCTCCAGGGAGCATGGAGGAGTCAAGAAGTATGTTCCAAAATCAAAGTGATTGATCTCATGTACGCAGGAGTTTGGAAGGTCAGCTCAGTGAAAGGGAGAATCGCGAGAATATGACTAACTAAGCTAGATATTGGGTGTGCTGAGTCGGGAGGAAAAAATACATGTCAGGTCCTTCATCTTCCCTTGGCCACAGCAGGTGACACGGTCACAGTAAGTGATGGAGTGAGGGAATATTCTCTCCCATATCCTCATGATCTCCAGAGCAGAGCACTGAATGGGCACATGACAGCCAAACAGACCTCCCAGCGACTTTCTATAACTCACACACCATCCTAAAGGTTCTTGCTGTCTCTTCACATCTTTATTAAGCTGGTTCTTAAAGGGTCTGGGTTGATATATCTCAGCCATGTGGGCAGGAGACTTTAAAAATCCATAGGACAATCCCTGATCTAGGATTTATTGATGACATTCCCTTTCTCCCAATAAAAGCATCTACCTGTGCTCTCTGGAAATCTCACAGAGGACCCAGTGGAATTTGACTCTGATCTAAATTAACTGATAATTGAGTAAAAATTATATTATTTGCCTTTTGCTTCTTAGGGACTCCAAAAGAGTTTAAAGTAATCCATAGTCTGTATAATCCAAACACATTTTTACATTAAGTCCTGGTCCAAACCCTTGTAATTTAATCAGATGCACAAGGCCTCTTCCACCTGTGCCATAAGCTTCTCTCAACAGAGTCCTTTGGCAGTGAATGGAGTGCCTTGTGGGATCTCCAAACCAGCAGCTTTTCTAGCACATCCTCTTTCACAGAAAATGGAAGACTCCTTGGATGCATTAGCTCCAGGGTCACATATTTGGAAATATCCACCAGCCATTAAGGTAAAGAAGCCATTTATGGACTCTGTCTGGCCTGAGTGTACTGTGGGCAGCCTCCAGCTACCTGTGCAAATGCCCACCACTGATGTGAGTGTGAATCATCATTTCTGGTATGCCAGATCTCTCCATACAAGAACTGGGACCTGAGAGATGTTCAGTGTAATCCAGGGTAGCACCACAACAATTAATGAGCCAAAACCTGCTTTAGTTTCCAATGGCTTTGCTTTGAACCTACCAAAACTCTTAGGGTCTGATTTTGCCTGATTTTGTTGGATTTTGACTTGTTTCTGACAAGATTTGTAACAAGTTCTTGATGACTTTGTATTTTCATATTCAGCCACTTGATTTTTTAGAAATCTGTCTAAATTCTGGGAGTGGTAATGGGTTATGATGAGAAATGATTTCTTCAAAATGGAGGAAATATATTTGTTTGAAAGTATGGATGCCTGCAGGGTGTTTGTTTGGTTTGGTTTTTTTGTTTCTTGGCCTCTAAGTTTTAGAGTTTTTTTTAATTGAAAAGTCATTGTGTAATAGACTGGATGTTTTATGAGAATATCAAAATCTTAAGCACTGGTAGCAATTCCATTTATTGAACAAAACATAAAGATGTATTCAATTGTCTACTGCCATAGTTCTCAAAGAACTGAGAAATAGTAGCAATATGTAATTAATCTTTTGTGCTACAGCTTAAAATAGGCTATGCAATTTAATTTTTGTTTGTTTGCTTTCTCTTTTTTTTTTTTAAAGTGTATATTTGCATATCACCTAAGTAAATGTAAAGTTTGTTTACATGAGGGGTTTTATCAGCTGGTGGGGTTATTGATATTTCATTATTGAGGGCTTACAAACTTCAAAATGTTTTATCATTCTATTTCAGTAAATCAAAGCATGTTATTTCTGGAAATATCACTTTGTGGAGCAAAGGAGGCAAACACCTCTCTGCTTCTGCCTTTGTATTTTCCATCCTGATCTTCTGGCAGGTGAGGTTTGCTCTCTGCAGAGCCTGTCAGTGCTAACTCAGCTGGACAGATGGCTGCAGTGCTATGTGAAAATTTCCTTTTTCCTAGAATTTCTAGTCCTTGCTGGCTGAAAAATTGAGGAAGCTGCGACAGGATGACCATGCCAAGAGATTGGGAGCTTATGCACGTGCAGCTAAATCTGATTGCTAGCAAACCCATATGAAATAAGTGAAGGCAGAGACTGAACAGTCTTTTGCATAGTGCTGTGAGAGCTATGCAGAGAGCTGCGCTTGAGGTAAATGAGCTTTCTGGGAGTTAAATGGCACAGTGGACAAGATGAACACTGTTCACCTAATTGTATCCCCTGCACACTTGGAGGTAAATCCTGCAGATTGCAGCTGAAAGCTACTTTCCAAATCTTAGCATTTTCATATTGGGAACAGGATTAAATCAAAGTGTAATTGCATTAAAGTTACTCTTTAGTTATTTTACAGTTTTTCAACAAATTTATGGGGAATGAATAAAATCCGAGTCAATATCTACTATGGTAGAACAAAGAGATCACTCAGAAGAAGATATACAATTAATAATAATATCTGAGCCAAGAGTATCTGGAATGTATTAATAAATACTGCTGATATTCCCTTCCATCTCCATTGCCTGGCCTCTTAATCCATAGCCCCATATTTTTATTGATTTTATAGGAGACGTAATTGCTTCTGTAATAAAGGGTAACAGTATAAGCTCCTGCTGCCCAGAATGGCCAGAAAAGAGGTGGGTAGCAACCCAGTTGGAACTCTCAGCAACAGACCAGCCAAAGCTGCCTGGGGAATGTCAGAAGAGCACCAAACAGCACCCCGAGTCACACGGGAGCTGGCACTAAGAACAGCACAGCACTGTGACTTGCAAGTGAAAAGCTGCTGTAGGCAGAGGAGGCTGTGGATGAGTGCGAAACTTACATCCTGGAGCAAAATCAGCCAGGAAAATACGCACAGAAGATGCTCTCTCTGCAGAGCAGGATGAGGGTCTGATGCTGGGAAGCATTTAGATATGCATGTGTGCGTGTGTACAACTGTGTATTAGGACAGAGGAGGTGAACAAAAGCCAAGACAGCTATGGATAAAAAGAGGATCAAATTTTAGAGGTGCTGAGCACATAGACATATATTTCCAACTGTAGTGGTTGTATTCACTTGGTGTTTCTTTGTGCCTATACAAGGCACTGTCTCCTACCAGAAATGCTGACTTGAGAGGCTAAGAGAATTAGAAATAACACAACAGGGGCAAAGAGGGAGAGGCAGACCAGGTGCACTTAATGCTCCTCAACTTCCATCTCTGCTCAGCTGAATACACCACCAGTAGGATGTGGCTGAGTGCAGGTCAATGAAGATGACAATGACAAAGCTAACTCAATCATACAGGAAAATACCAATGTATTTATGAGAACTATCTTATACATAGATCTTCCAGTGATTTAATTATTGCTCCAGCTCTAGGGATCAGTCACACAGAAAGGAACATTGGTGCTGCAGAATGCAGTAATTTCTGTAACAGGCTATCATTTGTCCTTTTAATGCTGTCTGAGAAGCTCATCTTTAGTCAACATTTGACTAGGAAAACAGCTGTGGTAACTGTGTGGTTTATATTGGCAAGGAGTTGCTTCTTAATGCTGACGAGGGTAGAGGTTAAAACTGAAACATCTATTCAAATTCCAACCATCTATTAGGAGACAGAATTTATTGCTCCTATATACTGTGAAATTTGGCTTGGCAGAAACCACAAAAAAAAGTCAAGAACTGCTGTAACGTTGTGCCAACTCTCCTGTAAGGAGAGAAGTATCATTTGTGGAAAATACACCTACCAGAATGTATAGTAAAATTGATGGAAAGGTTACTTAAGCTGCCAGTTATAAAACAGCTCCCCTCTGCCTGGAACTGTCCATGCCAAAAATGGCATACCTGGAAAGAAATCCCCAGGAATGATACTTTACTAGAAAGGACCAAAAGAAATGGCAAAGGAAGAGTTGCTTTCTCTTGTTCTTCTCAAATATCTCTGCTATGAAAAATAAAAACCACTTAATTTTCATAAAAGCACACACAGAGCAGAGAGAGTGGCACCTTTAGGAAGAAGGGGGAGAAGCATCCTGCATTCCCAGGGTCCCACTGGGGACATCTAAGGAGGGGGAGCTGTCCAGAATCTGCTTCTCTTCCCCAGAAGTGGGTCTGCACCTGAAAAAGCCTTACAAGAACAAAAAGCCTCAAGTTAGGCGAAAAAGCCTCAGGTTAGCAGAGCCATCTTAACATCCATTCCCACAGCTTCCTACCTGCAAATATTTTTATCTTCTTTAAATAATTGTAGACCTTGTTATCCAGAAGATCCTAAATGCAAGTCAAACAGGGATACCAAAACTAAAGCAATCTTTCTCATCACTAATTTTAGCTTCAGTTCTGAGTGTCACCATTGATATAGTTTCTTTTATTTTGGGGAGTGTTTCACAGCTGTTAATAAACTTTAATTCTACTCATGTGAGAAAAGGGGCTCCTATTAGTGTTTTTTTTTTTTTTTAGACAATATAATTGAGACTGAGGAGGAAACTGATTATCTATTAATTTTAGTTTTCAGTATGAGATACATAACCTGACTTTTCAAGGAACTTGGCCCTTTGTGTATAGGTCCATATAGCATCCTGAGGTAGGCCCAGGTTTAGGAATCTAGCTGCACATTGCTGTCAGCATGTCATGGTCCATTAATAATTAAGATATGTATCCCACAGATTTCACTGTACATTGACATTAAAATTATGTATCCCACCATCTCTTGTTGCAAAAGTGAGTGTTCAGCACTTTGCAAAGCTGATATCCACACTGCAAGCCAACCAGCCGGAAAATGAGAAGGTCTCAACTGGTCAAGGCTTGTGAAAATGCTCCTTGGAGTAATGCACAGAACATCATGCAGAAACACTTAGGGCGGATATTGTTCATTCCCTTCCTGAAGTCTGCTCTGTTTATTATACTCCTTTCAACAGATGCAGAAAGATTGTCCAGTATTTTGTAGACAGAACTGCATAACACTTTGTTACTCAGAGGAAATCTATTCTATTAGTGTTAAAGGGAAAAATACCTAAGGAAAAAGGTTCTGACTGAGCAATTGGAACATATGGACAATGAGTGAATTAAGGTTGCATGAGCAAACTTAATTGTAGCATTCTCTCACTTGCATCCTTGATTCTCCAGCTGCTTTCAAATTTGGGCTGAGATAATTTCTTTTTTGTTCTTCCTTTAATCCCTTCATTCCCTTGGGGTATTCAACAAGGGAGGATTATGCTGGCATCAACCATGTCTTCCTATAAGCTTACATATGATAAGCAGCAAGTGGCCTTGATCATGCCCATACCTCCCAGTGCCACACCAGAGAAATGCTGTGCTGGTGTGGACTCTGCCAGGTGTTGGATCACGGATGAGGGCACCTTGGCTGTCACAATCATAATTTCTATCTCCTTTTAATACTCATTCACCCCACATGCCAACTAACTGGGAAAAGGTTGGTGCCCAGTCAATCTGTTTACATTTTATGTGGAATATTTGCTGATGTGGGAAGCCCTGCCCTTTTGAGGACAGCAAACAGCAGTGGTCTTTAAAATACAAAAGGTTTTCTTATTTGTTATGACCTGCCTCTGAGGCAGGGCAGCTGAGCTTCCTGTTAATAAATCCCTTGAGGTGAAACACCAATGATTGACTGGTGTGTATATATGAGGCAGATTTATTTTAAAACAATTTGGTTGCAATGGAAATGAGGTATGTGGCTGTTTTGATTCTTTTGTAGAAAAGTATAAGAATACCATGAAGAAGATATGCAAATTAAAAGAGGAAAGAGAAGGAAAGGATAAAGATAGGTAGTGGAGGGTAAGGATATCACCAACCATGGATAAAAAGACAAGACAGGATCACTGCAATTTTGATGTCTATGATCAGGCAAATGGCCACAGTCCTGATTTGTTGGGGGTGGAGGCCCATGAAAACAAGAGTTCACCAGGTTGTTTATATTAAGTTATCATGGGAACATCGAGATGCCTCCTCAGGAAGGGGATTCTTCATGTCTTGTGCAACACTATGGGGCACGTGGGGTCTTCTGGTGGAAAGTGCCAAAAAGAATTTGGGATGCTTTGGAGTCCTTGGTGGTCCACAGTCCCCTCTAGAAATATGACTGCCATTGGACCTTGCTTCTCTGCAGTTGTGTCTTATGGGGAAAGGGGGAAGCTGGTCCCAAAAACCATTAAACCACCTCTGTAGGATCTGCTTCTTACCAGATGTTCCCATTCATTGGTTTGAAACATCTTGTTTAAGACATTATGTTCCCAATTGTCCTGGATGCAATCAAACCTGGACCAAAGCAGACCTGGATAATGGTTAGGATGCCACGTGTGAAATTGCTTTCCCAGAATCAAGGGTTAGGCACAAATTAGCTTAGAGTTGAGAAACTTTTTCCTCCCACCCTCTCACAGGCTTGAGTATCTACCACACTGACCAGGAATTTTAGAGGACAATAGTGAAAACAAAACCTGGGATGTGCTAAAAAATACACATGTAGATGTTGCAGTGTGTCTCTGCACTCTCCTTCCCCTTCTCCCTAGGTGGTTTGCTCCTTTGTTCTCCTTATCTCTGTATGTTATTAGCTCTTTTGAATTATGCATCCTGCCCTATCAGAAGTCTATTGGTGTGTACTCCTGCCCTTCTCCCAGGTTGGCTCTTCAGAGCTAACTCCCTCCACTCTCCCCTACCCATATAAACCCCAGCATGTGCTGGTGGTCGCCGTCTCTGGGCTTTCAGCCCCTCCGTCTCTCCCCTGCTTCCCGTCCCCTCTCGCCTCCCCTGGACCCACTCCCGAAGATCCTAACAAATCTCCCTGGAAGACCTGAGAGTGTGTCCGTACATTTCTCTGTCCCACCTTGGTTCCCGCTGGACTTCTGTCCCCCGAGCCCCGCGCCGCTCCCGCATGCTCCCCGGATCCGGCGCCCTGCCCGGCTCACGCATCCCGCGCAGCCGTTTGCCTTTCCGTGTGGCATTGGGGCTGCAGCTGTTTATTGAGGACTCGACATCACATGTAGAACTGTGATTTTGTGAAGAATAATAGAATATGCCCCATACAATGAGTTGCCAGAGATCTCAGCCTCATGTTTTATTATGTGAAAAGAGATGTGCCTCTTGAAAATATATATGGCTTGTTAGAAGGAGAGAGATGGATACCAAAATTTCAGCAGAGTTAAAAGATACTTAGCACAGCAACTCACCTGATGGAGAGGAGAATTGAGCAATGTTTGCAGACAGATTTAATCAGATGCAGGACTTAATTATATCTGGAGTTCTTTGGATTGAAAATAAGACAGGCATTGGTAAGTTGTTTGAAAGGAATCCAATTTTTAACTGGAGCACAGTAGTAACTTTTTAAAATTGATGCAAGTTAGTGCTTTGCAAAGACATTCTGTTGTTTCATTTTGGTCATTCTGTGGTTTCATTTAATCTGACAGAGATATGTTCAAGAAAACTTCTACAAATTTCAGTACCAGAAGCAAGAGGTGTTCATTCTGTAGAGAAACTATGAAGGCTTTACCAACCACTAAACAAGACCTTTAAATGAAGAATTTTGGCTTTGATTTTTAGGTTTTGGGTTTCTGTTGTTAAAGAAAGCTATGACAACAACAAGCTGTGATGGGTAAAAAATCCAAGCCAATTAGAAACATTCAGAGGCTTTCATGCTAGTGTAAAAAATCCCTCAAAACCTAAGCGGGACTGTTTTTATTCCTAAATCACAGCTGATCTCACTGTGTGAAAATGTTACAAATCTTGGACGTGGAGAAGTATCATGGCCTGAGAATTTCCAGATGTTTTCCTGGTCTTCATCAGTTATTTTCAAAATCCAGAAATGACTTGTTTACTAGGTTGCAAAACTCTTTTTGTCTGTACTGTGCACATCTCTAGCACAGACCAACACAATACCAGCAGACATCAGACAAAATTGCAACAGGGCAAAGAGATCACAGGTTTCTGGGGAATTTCAGCATTTCTTTTCTGAAGCAAATGACTGGCAGATGATTTCTCACCCCTGTTCTGTCAATGTCAAGACAAGAAGTGTGGACACTGTTGGTGCTGCACAGATTTGAGCTCTCTAGAACTCACACAGCCCTATAGATTTATTACCTCTTGCTATCAATAGAACAATTTCTATTGAACCTCCACTGGGTTGAGTCTCAGCAGCCAATAATTTTAGGAAAATTTTTCTTGGGCTTGCTTTTATCTTCCCTGTCACTGGCACTGTCTGTATTGGGGGTTGGTTTCTAGAGGAGTGCAAGGAATTTCCACCTGTCAAGATCTGTGAGGGATTTTAACTGCAGCCCTGAAAAGGCCAGGAAGAGTGGATGACAGCAGCTGTGTCAGACCAGAGAGTAACATTGAAATGTGGCTTATTTGTACTGCTAGAACTCAAAGAATTTTTGGGAAGAAGAATTGTATTGCAGCATTTTCCTAACACTGTGTTAGGAAAAGGAAATGGGATTACAACCAAGAAGGAAATTCTGAGCAAACCTGTTCTGATGCAATGGGATCTTTAACAAACAGGGCAATTAGTGCTTTAAGCTGAAATTCAGTCAAAAGGTCCATTTTCAGCTCATTGGCCCCTAAGAATGAGGCACTGGAACAGACTCAGGAGAATCACTACTTGTGGCACTTTGAGAGAGCCCAGGTCAGCCTTAATTTTCCCTACTCTGCATTTGAGGTTTGGTAATATGTTTTGGTAGGTTAGAGTCTAGCAACAGATTGAGCTATTTCTGCTGTAATGTTTTTTCTAACTGAGTGCAGAAGAAAGTTCAGTAAAAAAAAATCCAGCTGAGAGGAAATGATGAACTATACCAAAAGATAAGTCACTGTTATATTGACTTTAAAAAGTGAGGAAGGTGGAGATTTCTCTGCACTAAGAATCAGATTACCAAGGCAGTAAAATGAGGAATTAGGAACAGAATAGATAAGAGTTGAAGAGACTATTAAAAGATTACAGAGTCTAGAAACTGATAGAATAGAACAATGACTGCTCAACCTATATTTCACACTCCTAAAGCAAACTAGGAAAACATGCAAGAAACCTTTCACGGATGTACCCAGTATTAGACTATTCAATGAAATAAAATAAAAAAAACCACTATTAATCTAATTGAAAACACTTTGCACTCCAGGAACAAAAGTTCTAAATACAGTCTTTAGGCTATGAATGAGAGAATTGCACTTCAAGAAAACAAGTGTGCACTCCCAATGTCCAGTGAACATTAGTCATTCATATATGTATGAAAACATGGTCCTGTCAACATATAAATGTGTATGATTTTCACAGCATTCAAAAAACATTAATTTGTACAAAGCCTTAATGAAAAAAAATCCCTCAATTTTATTATGTGCCCTGTGATGCAGCACATCTTTCTTAAAACCCAGGTTATGGGGTCAAATATTGCATAAAATAACAGCACAAGAGGAAGAAAAAAAGATTCTAACCCTCTTGGCTATAAGTGAAAAGTTGAAAGCATGAAAGGAATGCAGAGTAAAAGCTCAGAATGTCAAAATGATCCTCCTTAAATACAAATATCTCATCACTTCAGTTCTAATATGATTATTTTTGCAGGGCTTGCCCTACTTTTTTTTTTTTAACTTTTAGGATTAGTTATAGTGCAATCTGTTCACCCTTAGAGCCATTTTGATGACACAAAATGCAAATGAGATTAAAGTGCTTTTGTGTTTTGCCTCTGTGTGACCTACTGAGGGCCCAACCACGTGGTGACTGTTTTGTTCCTGCTCTAGACACTTCCTGAGTTCACAGGTACTTGTTTCTCCTGAGATGAGGGAGCAGAAAAAGGATGATGCTCAGGCCAGAGTAGGCTGAGCCATCTTTTTGACTGGAGGGCTTTGGGAAACATCAGTGTCTCCAGGCACAGGATGAGTTGGCACACTGGGTAACCACAGGCAATCTATACCCACCACATCCAGCACATTCTAGCTAGCTACTGACTAAAATACAGCCATTAAAGTAAAATTTTTTGTATTTTATCCTTTCAGGATATGGCAATTTATTTGTGAATTTTATGATTTTTTTGGTGAAATTTTAGCATTTCTGCCCTGTTTTTCCAAAGAGATTCAATGAAGGATTTTGAGATATCCCTCATGATAAGCACATTTGGGGCACCAGCACTGTAGGCCATGCTCAAGACCATGAGTGCTATTCATGAACTGCACAACCTCACCAGAGAATTACAGAATCACAGAATATTCTGAGTTGGAAGAGACCTAGAAGGATCATTGAAGTCCAGCTCTTGGCCCTTTACAGAACCAAGAATTACACCATGTCTGGTACTTTTGAGTTTTTTTTTTTTTTTTAAACAGCTTTTTTGCTAGTTCTTATTAAAATATAGCCTGGTCTGAGATCCCAATTTTCAGAATGAACAAACCATCTGCTGGCATAAATTAATGACACATATTTGTAATAATTTTTTCTCTGATGTATTGAGTAGGACTAGTCTGCTGATTTTTCCTGCTCTACCAGGATTCTCATGAGCTATGATTAAGTATCTCTTGTGAAAATGGTTCAGAGTTCATGTTTTCCTGTGCAACACAAAAATACCTACCAGGATTGGAAAATTTCAAAACTATTGTAACAGTAATACTAAATCATTAACCATAAAATGTAGGAAAAAATCAGGAATAATCAATGACATAAAGAAAGAAGAGAAGGAAATCTTAAAATCAATAGAAATATGAAGGAATCCTGAAAATATGAAATCTGCTTAACTGCATGTTTCATTTGAAATACCATTAAGGTGAAATGCACAGTACTTACAGAAAGCCCTGTTACTTTCCTTGCTGCTGCACTGGGGAGGGAGCAAGGAGTGGGTGCAGAGAGCTCTTAAATAGAGTATCTTAATGGATCAGGGTCTAATTGCTAAGCCCCTGGGCTAAGCCATCGTTTTTGAAACTGACACCTCCAGATGCTGAATAAGCAAAGCTTTCCAGCAGGCACAAAGCCTGGAAAAGGATATTTAACTACTCTACAAAGTTTCTATGGGACATTCTTCAGGGATCATGGATCTTGACTCCTATCCCCAAGAAGTCTGTTCATTACAGGCTGTACCAGTAACATGTCTCAGATGATGCAAATTATCAGACTACCCTCCCTGTCTCTGTGGTGAATCACTGCTTAAGTTCTAGGCATTTACTTTCTCTCCAAGAGTGTACTTCATTCTAAACCTCTCTCCTCAACCCAGGAAATTATTCAGGCTTGTTATTCAACAAAACAGATTATTGCTTCCTTCACTTTAATGCATAATTTTTATTAAAAATACGCACAACAGTTGCATGCTGAAGAGAGAGCTAGGCTTCAAAACATGCTTAGGGTCAGTCATGTCTGCAGCCCTGACTGGAGCTCATGGAAGAGACTGGATATGCCCCGGTTTGTTGGAGTAGGTGTAGAGCTGTGGTATTCTACCACTGCTTGTAAACCCCCTGGGTAAGTTGTGTGGGTTTATGGGCTCACATCTCAACTTATCACATTGTCCATTCCACAGGACAAGGGCACTGAACCTGTCCTGGACACAACTCATTTGAGTTTGGTAAAATCCTACTTAGAGCCCAATCCTCCAGCATGGCTGATGTTATTTTCCATAGCCTCCTGCTCCCACTCTCCCCACTCTCCCTTCCCTGCCTGCTGAGCTCTGCACAGGCCTTACAGAGATAAAGTCAAACTGAGAGAGAGGAACTCGCCTGAATTACACAGGGTGTGTTGCACGTATGTGGATATAGATATGCATATATATGCATGTACTTTTTCAGCTATGAGCTTGAAAGTCACTGAATCACAGAATTATTTGGATTGGAAAGATCACCTCATTCCACTCTCCTGCCATGGACAGGGACACCTTCCTCTATTCCAGGTTGCTCAGAGCTCCCTTCAGCCTGGCCTTGAACACTTCCAGGGATGGGACATCCACAGCTTCTCTGGGAAACCTGTGCCAGGGCCTCACCTCCCTCACAGGGAAGAATTTCTTCATAATATCTGATCTAGACCTATTTTCTGTCAGTTTGAAGCTATTCCTCCTTGTCCTGCCACTCCAGGCCCTTGTAAATAGTCTCTCTCCCTCTCTTGTGGGCTCCCTGTAGGCACTGGAAGGCCACAATCAGGTCACCCTGAAGCCTTTTCTTTTCCAGGCTGAACAATCCTAATTCTCTCAGCCTTTCCTCACAGCAGAGCTGCTCCATCCCTCTGATTGTCTTGGTGGCCTTCTCTGGCCTCACTCAAAGAGGTCTATGTTTTTCCTGGGCCAAGATCCCAGTGCCCAGATCAGAGGGAGGAAAGACTGACTGACAGCTGTGCTGCCACTACTAACACCCTGTACCTAACCAAAAGAGGACTTTAGGGGACAGGGCAGCTCACCATTCATAGCTTAGGGATTAAAGGGAAGGCATAGGAAAAACAAGGACACTGACAGACCCACGAGAAAGATGGAGATGAGGTGTTTCTCTGGCAGTGCACTGAGGAGATGAGGTGAGCCCCAGGTGGCAGCAGCAGAGAACAAGAGCTGAGAGATTTTGAAATGGCTTGATCCCTTTTTGGGAGAAGCTGCACAGCTTGGCACGCACAGGGTGAGTGGGTGTCCTATAATCTTTTTTAAAAACAAAAGCAACAACACCTCTCCATTACTGTCAACTGTAACATTTTAATGCACTAAGTACTCTGGAAAGCAGCTCTAGGCAATTATAGTATGGAGGTTCCACCTCCCCAAATGTGCTATGATGCTTGTTTTTTTGTTGCTAATTAATTTTATTAGATTTCACAGCCTTATCAGAATGGAAATCAGGGAATTAAGCCAGATGTTACTGTTCCTCCAGTGAATTCTTACTGTAAATAATTTCTTCATTGATAATTAATTTTCAGTAACAACTCTTTGGCATCGTGGAATTACTTATTAAAAATGCAAATTTTAATACTGGTAAGTTATTATGTACTGTTTAAATATTAATATTTTTTAATTTTTCTATGACAACACTAGTGCACTAAACACTATATGGATTTTGTAATGGTAAATATAAAAGATAGACAAAAAAGGAGACAGACTAATTTTCCCCATAGTTATATCAAAACCTCACAGTGAATCTTGGAAAAGTAAGCCAAAGCTCCTGTGAACGTAATACACTGTTTTTGCAAGTGATTTAATTTGGGATAAATCCTGCACTGCTATAGAACAAAAAGGGAATCAGTAAGAGCACAGGAAGGAGCAGTTTCTCTAAAACACTGATCAGATGAGAATGAGGAGGAAGAGTTTCAAGCCACTGGAAGAGGTATCGAAAGTAATAATTTCTTACTTTGATTTTAGAAAAAACAACACTTGAACATCTCATCACCCTCCCTGGGTATTTCCAAAATATTTTGGGTTTACCCAGAGTGTTTTAACTGCTCTTCTCATGCTTTTCCTTCTTTTTTTGCTACATAAACCAAAATACTCTTCCAGGAAGAAGGCAAATCTTCTGCCAGCACTGACACTCATCTATTTCAAATTTTGACAAGCTCAATCTAAGAGGGCCCCATATATTACAAAGTTATCTGACATCATTCCTTCAAAGGTCTGTTAAGATGATCTAACTCAAAATAATTCTACATTTTAGGAATATGCTGATTCTAAGTGTGCCAAACATCACAATCAAATAGAGAACAATAACAGACTTAAATAAAGCAATAAACTCAATTCCCAGAAAGAGGGATTCAGAAGTTTCTTTGCTCTTTCATTCTCAATAAGTGTCAAGAAGTCATGTTTTTCCTGTTGATGGTCATTGTTAGGTGCTTTGCAAAACTCCTGTATGCTTCTACACAGGAAAATACTCTCTCAAAATGGTTTATGTAGATACAGAGACTCATGGAAAAGGCTGACAGTCACTGTATGATATTTGGGTTCAGAAGACCAGGATTTGAGATGTTTAAATGAGAAACTTCAAGCTGTATCAAATACCTATGTTCTTTGTGAATACCAGATGCCGTAGACTAAAAAATACTGTGGATTTATAGGTGTAAGAACTCATTTGGGCACCTGAGCTGCAAGGTCCTGTTCCTTGCTCTCACACTGGTGTGCTTGCTGGGCTTAAAGAAATCACTTCAGCCTCAAAGAGATTGTGTGTGTCTAGGACATACCTTTATGTTCATGGCTGTGTAGTGGAGTAATTCTGACTGCTGCCTTTGCAAAGCATTTTGACATCTAATGATAGAGAAAGGGGTCAGGTTAGTTGGGTTCCCCAATTCCTAATGTTTTTCTGTATGTTCAAAGGTTGTGGATTGAAGACTTCAGTGTGGAGCACAGACATAGCAGAGGAAGCTTCTGGTCCTTTTGGGTAGGCATGGAAGAACGCAGTCCACAGTGATTGCTTTCTGTAACAGAATTACAGACACAAGCACAGAGCGTTTATCTTGCTCCTATTCCCATCCACACAGGAGCCTGTGGAAAGAATACTTGAGTTTTTATCTACAGATAATGCCTTGACCATTTGCTCCAGCCTTTCATTGGAGGCACTATACATCAGGGACTTCATCTCCAGCCCTGTTTTTTCTTAAGAAGCATTAAGGGGAGTTGATGAGGAGCAGAGAGGTTTCTGATGGGCCACTGGGGAAAGGAGTTACTGAGTGAAAATGTCAAGGTAGAAATTCTTGGCACAGTAATCAAGACGGGCTCTCAGGACTTTTTAAAATATGTCTTTAAATCTACTTACAGTCTGGCTGAAACCAGATTTAGAGTCTATTTTTGCAGCTGCCAGTCTCCACTTAGAAAAGCTTTAGTGCTGGATATGGATAGTGCACTTCAAAAGGTAGACAAAAACCTTTGAAGTGCACACAGACTGATGTGAAGGGTTGCTCAAAAGTATAGGTTTCCTCCGACAACAAAGGTATTTAGAAATGTTAGGATCCCAAAGGTGTTAAGGATTTCATCTGTGTAGGTGGAAAAAGGCTTAGATTTTACATCTAAACATGTCTGGGTGTTTAGAATTTGTATATTTATCTTGTTTGTGTATGTGCATAGGTGAGGGAAAGAAGCCACCTACTTATATTGTGATACCTTTCCATTTAAGAATTTGTTACCAATATCTTTGAATTTACTGGAACACAGTTGGAAAATATCTGTAAGGGCCAACTCCTGAACCAGCATAAATCAGTTGTGTTTAACAAAGCACGTCTTTTAAAATTCAGATTTTGAAAATGTGCAAAATCTGGCATTTCATTATCTTCTTTTGAGTAACTTTTTAGAATTTTTATAGTATTTATCGATGTATGCACATTAAACCTAAAATTTTCAATTGAATAGGTTATTTTTTAAAATATTTATGTATAATAATCCTTCTGAAAATGATAAAAAGATCCCATTCAAACTACCCATTGAAAAAATCCACTTCTTGTATTTATAGAGGGGCATTTTTTGTCACTTAGGTCAAATAACTATCACAAAAATAAATTCAGGTACAAGCAAACCCCCTTGCCCACAATAATTAATGGTAGAATTTTATTTCAGGAGAGTTTATCTAGAAATGTGTGAAGGCAGCTGAGTGCTTTTAAGCACTATTTACACTGTAGAATAGTTCTGTACTGTTGGCTGTTATATGTCTACTAAAAATGAGAATGTGAAATAAAAAATTACAGTATAGCTAAAATTACAAAACAGTACACAAATACATCTTTACACACATTTTTTGTTTTTTGTGTGAAGGCAGGAAACATGTTTAATATACAAGTTTGAGAAAAAAAGGCAAAAAAGTGGTTTTGTTGGAGGTCTGCAGAAGGTTTATTGCAAAAAGATTAAATTTGGACAAACTGGTTTTGAAACAATTTCACACACCTTAACTACAATAGTGTAATTTATCAGGTGATTCACTAAGAATCTGCTGGTGTAAACAGAACTGCCTGTTTAAATTTTGTTCTGGTGTAAGTCTGCTGTTAATTGTTGTATTGATCTATGGCCACTTTGTAACATCTTTTAATGTGAGAATCCCAGTTTTACTAACAACTGGAAGTTCATGGAAAACAACATTTGAGTAAGTGTGCCTATAATACTAAAAGAGAGGCTTTTTATTTTCACTCCTAAGTGTGATCACTCCAAAGTGATCCAAACGAAAAAACACTTTGACCCCTAAAATAATCTCATATATTGTTTAAAAAGCACTACAAGTACTGTTTTACTGCCTTTATTTCCTGGATTAAGAAGAGGAAGTTAAGTACATACAAAGAAAACAAATTTTAAGATGATTTGATTTTAGAAGGTAAGCAAATATATTGGAGGCTTTTTTTTCCTTACAGCCAACCGCTTTTTGCTTCCAATATAATAAGATAAGAGAAAAAGAAGCTCACACACATGGAGCTAGATCCACCAAACCAGGAGGACAGTTTTGCACCAGTTTTCTGGCTCAAAGCTTAAAACAAGAGTGGCTGGCAGCTGCTGGGTTTCTGCCCCATTTGAGGAATCTCTGAGCAGTTGCTGCAGTGGTTTGTCCACCTCCTTCCCCTGCCATCAGCACAGGGGCTGGTGGCCAGGGCCACTTTACTCCTGGCTGGTCTCCAGCTGCTAAAGCAGCTGGCCCCTTGAGGCTGCTGGCAATCAGTGAAAATCAAATCAGCCCTGTGCTGTGGACTGGTGTTGGAGTGAACTGATGCTGGGAAAGCACAGAGTTGGTAAATTGTTCCTTCTTGGCCAGAAATGTAGATCAGCATTTTCAGACTACTGCTTTCTGTCTTGAGAGGTGTTTCAGTCTGCTTTAGTGCTTTAGAAATTTCACACTTATACACACAAATTTAGGCTTATTATAATGAAACTGGAGAGATTAAAAACTTGTAAGAGAAATCAGGTCAAAATTTTTGGCAGCTTGATTCCAGTAAAATTGTTTTGAATCAAAATTTAACATAAGGATGTACAAAGACAGCAATATTTACATGGCAGAATGAAACACCTTCTGGAACAAGTTTTGTTGGGGGATGCAGAGGAGAATGTAGCCCTGCATACATCTTGTTCTAGTGCTGGTCAGGTTTGGTTTCTTTTTCACATGAACAATAATAGAACAGATATGAGGTCCTAGTGTCAGACCACACACATAGGACTTTGCTCATAAAGCCAATTCTGATTTGACTTTCACTTAACTGGAAAGTCTGTCAGAATCCAGCTGAGTGTCAGAGCTGATCACAACCTGGTTAATAGGTAAGAATTCCAGATTTGTCTCACTGTCTCCCAGGGCACTTGACAGATGAGAGATTCCCTTTTCCCCTGTCTGTCTTTTTTCCTCTGCCAGACTTGAAGGATAGGGAAAGAGAAAAAGAGTGTTTTGTATCAGTCTTCTAACTCCATCCCTTCCTGTTGTGCTAAGCCCTGCTACTCTCTTTGCTCTGTGCCAGCTTTTGTTGGTTCCCTGTCCTATCTCTGTAAACCTAAGTCAACATTTCCAAAGAAAATGCTGCTTAATAACTTCAAAGAGTTATTGCTTCTGTCTTTGTCTGTGCATGGTACAGCAGAGTAAAGAATAAAGAACAGGCACAGAATGACCTGACCCCTCTATTTGTATTGAAGACTAAAAAGCAATGCTTGTCCAAGAAAATGCAGTTTCTTTGGCAAGCATGCTGATGCCAGGAATACATGTGAATATTAAAATCCCCAGAGAGACAGGGCACTTTCTAAGGAACAGTTTTCTGTATCAGGTTTCAGGAGGCGAGAAGCTGGTTCTTTTTCTCCTGGATGAGCTAGGAGTGCAAATTCACTGTGAATTGATTTAGTGGTCTGTCAGCAAATATAGCTAGTGCAGTACCAATTTTATCGCACCTCCACAACTTGTTTAATTTTCCATCTTCTGAGCTTCCCAGGTATTGCTTCCCTGGCCCTTGCTGCAATGAGATTCATCTTTAGCATCCCCAATTCCTCGTTTCCAGTTTAAGGTTTCTCAGTTGAGGTAAGCAGGCATTCCACACATGGTGCTGTATTTTTGGGGATTGATTGGTGTGGCGAAGTATTGATATGTGAAACAGTAATTTATTTTTAACTGGTTAAGTTCATAGGGAGTTGCAGGTACTTCTCCCCTGATTTCATTCCTCTAGAAACAGCCTGTATTTGTGAGATTGGTTACACTTCTCTAGACAGGCAAACAAAAAGGCCTTATGACCAAGATATCATGCACAGAAGTAACACATGTCACAGGACCCAAATGGGGAATTCTTCTTAAGATAATCCCAAAGCAGTCCTGTGCCTCTTGCCTAGGCAGA
Source organism: Grantiella picta (assembly GCA_013397955.1). Lineage (NCBI taxonomy): Eukaryota > Metazoa > Chordata > Aves > Passeriformes > Meliphagidae > Grantiella > Grantiella picta. The sequence goes on along the minus strand of VZRM01000410.1, from coordinate 390,552 downwards.
CCTAATGCCTGGAGATGCTGACTTCTGCTGAGTCATTCAGTGACTGAGAAGGAACCTCACCCCTGTCTGCCAGTGTCTGCAGGGAAGGGTCAGAGGATGGACCAGGCTCTGCTCAGTGGTGCCCAGCGATGGGACAAGAGGCCATGGGCAGGAACTGATGCACAGGAAGTTCCACCTGAACATGAGGAAGAACTTTCCTGTACAGTGACCAAGCACTGGACAGGTTCCCCACAGCAGGTATGGACTCTCCCTCACTGGAGATAATCCAGAACCATCTGGACACAATCCTGTGCCATGTGCTCTGGGATGACCCTGCCTGAGCTGGTGGTTTGGACCAGATGACCCTCTGTGGTCCCATTCAACCTGACCCATTGTGGGACTTTGTGATCATCATAGCAGGTGACTGTGGCATGTTTGGTTTGTGCACAGGCTCTACCTTTTCAATTCTATCCTCTGTTTGAAAAAATTAAAGGGCTTGAATCTGTCCTCTAAAAGCTCCCATTGCACATGTGATGGCTCAATGACCTTCCACAGTTTCCTCAGTTTCTTCTCCATCTACCAGTAACCGAACTCCCAAATGTTTTCCATTCATATGCCATCCTTCAATACTGTCCAAGCTGCCATAGCAACCAGTACCACCTTCTCTGATCTGAGCCACAAGGGTCTCATTCTGACCATTTGCTGCTGATTTAAAAGTTGGCCTTTGAGCAAGCACTGGTGAGAACTTTGCCATGTGTGTCATGTTTTATACATACTGGCATGGTGCACCTCATTGCAATGAAGCAAATATCATTGTTACAGAATTCAACAGGTTTTTTTTTTCCATTTGGGAGAGCTGCTGTCCTTGTTTACATGCTTTAAACTACTGGAATCAAAACACTAGGAACAGAAACAGGGCCTTGGTAACTCTGCAGAAATAGGTAAATTTTCCCTGTCTCAGCATTTAGCACAGGCCAAAGAGAAATAAAGTATTTGGACGGGATTCTTAATCAGTTACTTGCATAATCCAATAGCTTTAATACATTTCTATTTCTCGTCATCACATCTACCTTATTCACAGATGCGTCACATTGAGAATTTTCCAACAGATAAATTTGAGACATGAGAAAAGGAGAGACAGAGAGAGAGCCCTCAGCCTCGTCTTACCGCTGCCCAGAAAATTCAATGCAAACATTGCATTTGGATTGCCTTGCCTTGACTGCTGACTGATTGCTAAATTCACTACTGGCATCTCTACCTAAACACATGAAGGAAAGACTCTGGCCCTCTATTTTGAAGGTTCACCCAACTGTGCATCCATAAAATTGGAACAGCAGCAGTAATTTGGCTTCCTCTGGCTCTTTCAGTTTCTTTCTGGGTAGACCCCAACTGCCTTTTAGAGAGATTTGCTGCTGCTAATTTTTTCTAACAGACCATCTGCCTCATTTTGTATTCTAGAACATTCTTCCTCTTTTCTTGTCATGCTTCCAGCAGAGTGAGAAGTTAGTTAGACTGCTTATGCTGTAGATAGTTACCAGACTGCTGTTCTGTTGCTGCTGCAGCAGAAAACAGGAGACACCACCCTCTCTATATTCCCTTTTGCTGGGCACAAAGTCCTCCATCCTCTCAGCAGGGAAGGGTCTTGGCACCTTCATGGCTCCCCCAACCATTCTACACTGAAGACGTTACGAACCCTTCCTGTAAAGCCTTAGGACTGCAAAAGGGGCCAGGGGCTTCCCCTCCCCAGGGAGAATGTAGCTCTTACTGTTGTCTTGCCCAGTGAGCTGGACCACATCTAGAGCAACCTATTTGCTGCGGATCTCTTAGAATCATGGAATTAGAGAATGGCCTGGGTTTGAAGGGACCTTACAGGTCATCTAGTTCTGCCCTCCTGCCATGGACAGGGACACCTTCCACTATCCCAGGTTGCTCAGAGCTCCATCCAACCTGGCCTTGAACACTTCCAGGAATGGGGCATCCACAACTTTTTTGAGCAACCTGTACCAGTGCCTCACTACCCTCACAGGGAAGAATTTCTTTATAATATCTGATCTAAATCTACTTTCCATCAGTTTGAAGCCATTCCACTTACACTGTCACTCTATGCTCTTGTAAAGAGTCTTTCTCCCTCTTCCTTGTGGCCTCCCTTCAGTTGCTGGAAGGCCATAATTAGGTGACCACCAAGCTTTTTCTTTTCCTGGCTGATCACTAAACACCAGGGATAGTAGGGATACAACAGAATACTCTCTGAAGTGTGAAGCACAGCTGGAGAGATTTTAAACAGTGCTCCATGTTGCCCCTTTAAGATGCAGTCCTCATCAAAAGAGAAGATAGGCAGAAAATTATTTTATTTCTCTGTGTATCTGGTCCTGACACTCATATGTTTGACCGTTTTTGGCTAAAGGGGGTAGGAAAGATCTTATAATACAAACCCTATGGATTTTGCATTCCATATAAAAAAATTGAAACATACAAACCTTGAGACAAGTGCAAATATGAAAGACTGTACTACTGATATAAGCCTATATGGCATATTTTGCTGTGAGTCCTTCACAGAAATCTGGGAGGATTTAAAAGCTACTAGTTATCTACATTTGGTTTGGGATACCAAGGTTGTTGCTTTTTCCCTGAACAATTTGTATGGACTCTTTTATAGCCATTGGAGAGAAGGATGACTTTCTGGAATATGAACAATTTATTTAAGAAATCCACTTTAGAGTAAGTTGAAGTACACCCTAGAAGTGTGTTTTTTTCTCTAATTGCACAGTCTAAATTACTAACATTGTTGTAGATATCTTTGCTGCAGTGTTCTCATTTGACCATATAAGTCCCCCCTAAAGAAACTGTTGGAAGAGTTCAGGAATAATCACTTAGGAAGCCATTAGAATTTGGCAAGAAAAGGAAGGCACACTGATGCTAATGGCAGTGATTAGTGCTCTAATTCATTGGGCAACAGGATTATCACATCTGAGATATCTACTTTGGAGACAGCACTCCATCACCAGGTCATCACCGTCTGACCTGGACCCTGATTTCTGAACTCCAACCTCATAGAATCATAGAATCATGGAATGGCCTGGGTTGGAAGGGACCTTAAAAATCATCTCATTCTAACCCTTGCTGTGGACAGGGACAACTTCCTTTAGACCAGGCTTTCAGAGCCCAGTCCAACATCATGTTGAACACTTCCAGGGATGGGGCATCCACAACTTCTCTGGACAACCTGTTGCAGTTCCTCACCACTCTCACAGAAAAGATTTTTTCCCTAACATCTAATCTAAGCCTACTCTCAGTCAGTTTGAAACCACTCCCTATTTTCCTGTCACTATTTGCTCTTACTCACTGAGGAAATTCTGAGCTCACCTGGCCTGTCCAGAGCCTCACAAGGCTTTGGAAAACCACAACTAACAGGACACAAGACAACTACAGATAAAGGAGGCATGTGGCAGCAAGGATGAAAACGAGTCCTACAGAGGACTGTAGAAAACCCTATTCACAGCAAGAGTCAGGCCTGTGTGCATTACATGAATAAAGATGCCAAAACAAGAACTATAGCTCACTGCTCTGCAAATGTTTGCAAACAGTGTAGAATGCACAGACAGTGACTGAGAAGGATTCTTTGCAGGAGCAATGGAAAGTGTTGGGCAGTTTAGCCTGCAGAAAAGGAGGCACAGAGGAGACCTTATCATTCTCTACAACTCCCTGACAGGAGGCTGTAGCCAGGTGAGGGTTGGGCTCTTCTATCAGGCAACAAGTGACAGGTAAAGAGGAAATGGCCTCATGTTGCACCAGGGGAAGTTCAGGTTGGACATCAGGAGGAATTTCTTCACAGAAAGTCTTGTTAAATGTTGGAACTGTCAGGGAAGTGAGGCAGTCATAAACCCTGGAGGTATTCAAGACTGGACACTTAGGTCTAGTTGACAAGGAGGTGATCGGTCAAATTTTGGACTTGATCATCTTGGAGCCTTTTCCAACCTGAATGATTATGTGACTTTGTGATCATAGGAATATTAAAATAATAAAAAAAATTGAAACATTCAGTGATTTACGCTGAGCACAGAAAAAGGCATATGGTGTCAAAAATGATGCTTACAAATAATTTATTTTTATTGCAGGGTCACAGGATGAAACAAACATTGTCTTGTTTCTCTGAAATATAGGCAATGGGACAAAAGTCCTGGAGAGACATTAAACTAGAGTTTATTGTGAGAGAAGCTGGACATCAACAGGCTCAAGTGCAACTGTCTGCTCTTTCTGATCAGAAGGTGCACTTCTGGAAGGGCAATTTCTGCTTTTCGGGACACAGGTGAATTTTCAATGGACTAAATACCAGAAAAACTATAGTCCTAACCCAGGTTTGTAATTTGGGCCTTATTTTCTTTTTTTCTAGGAAAGATGACATGTTCCTAATGCTGGTATTGGATCATATAAGCTCCAAACCCAAGTAACCTTACAATTTAATATATCCTATATTTCTACAGTCCTTATAGGGGAAAAATTACTGGGGAGTTAGCTTGTTCCATTTTTGCTGCATAAATTATTGCCAGTACTCTGAAAGCAGAGCACAAGTCAAGTTATGTTTTTTCAATCTTTTTGGAAAGCACCTTTTCAAGGGACTACCATTTGGGCTTTTTTATTTCACTGAGAAACTTAACAACTTGATAGCATGGATTGAACATGATCAACATAGAAATAACCTGCTTTCCTGTCTGGTAAATGTAGTGAAAACATAGCAACTGGTAGCTTTGAAAATGTGAGTGACACTGAGAAGCCAGCTCTAAAACTATCAGACCATAAGTGAATAAACATGTTTAAATACTGTGTAGTGGAAATCAGATGCCACGGGAGAGAAATGAAGCCAGCAAGTTACTTGTGATGCAGCTAAGCACAGTACCTTAAAAGCATTGATGTGTAAAACTGTTCAGCGTTCATGGGTTTTAAGTCTTAATAGACAGCTTGGGGTTTTAACTCTGTTGAGGCTCTGTAGCAGAAAGCAGAGAATTAACTGGCTGAAAACAATTTAGGGGGCAGTTTGGAGTCAATGTCATAACAAAATAAGGATAACATTGCAGACTGGTGGCTTGTATTTCAGTGGGTGTGAGCAAAACCAAAATTCCACTTGCCCAGAGAAAGGAGGTGGTTTTGGCTTTCATCCATTTATATAAAAACTGTATAACTTTATCTGTGGGAGGCCAGCCTTTGCTAAAACTTCCCATAAACTGATTAGTGCCATGGTCAAAAGGCACCTGGTAGACTTATCATCTACTGAAAATACAGAGATAACTTTTTCTTTGGCTACAAATGGATGCAAATTGAATGTTAAACTGGAAGAGTCACTGGGGACTTGCAGAATGAAAAATAGATAAGAGAAACGAAAATAAAAGTGTCTGACAGGATTTTTCATTTCTGAGAGCCAACAGTACTTCATGATGGGCTACAAAGGAACAGATGTGTTGTAATAGGTTGCTTCATGGTTGCAAGACATTAAGCTCTTGGCTGGACACACCAGAGAGGAGCTGGCAGCATTTCTTGCAACGTTATGAAAGAAGAGTCAAAAGCAGCATTGAATCAAAGGGGCCACAAGATCTGGGACAGCCAGAGCCAAAGAAGTGGTCCCCACAGCTAATGGTCTGGTCAGAGCTCCAGGCACTGGTAGGTACAACCAGCACACACTCCAAAAATTGCCTGAACACCACAGGGAACTTTTTGATAGCATTACATAGAAAGGTGTTCCATGGAAGCATAACTGACTTTGGGCTTGGAAAAATGGGGCAAGTCTCCTGTTTGAAAGGGCTAAGCTTCTCCTACAGAAAATGTTTGCCACGGGCAGTAAAGCTGCAGCTCTTTGGCTGAGTGCTGGGCTTGGGGTGCAGAGCTGAGCTCAGACAGATCCACACTCTTGTAGCATGGGACAACTCAGGACAGCATAAATCCAGGCACTTCTGCCCACAGCTGCAACCAATGGTGACTGTCTGTGACCCTGCTCATGCATAGCTTTGTAGGCCTTTTTTCATATATGGCAAAAATATAATTAACATAACAACACTAAAATGCATTTAAAAGACAGCAAAATGTAAAGGCAAAATGCTCTCTTAATAGTAAATGATCATAGATTGGTTTGGACTTTAAAGATAATCTATTTCCAACCCATGATAAAGTATTTATTTTCAAAGGTTTGTTGTTTTCTTTCAAGTTAAATGTGGCCATGGGGACATAATTGCCAATACAGAGATACGTATTTTATTAAGGCATTATTAGTTTAATTTTGCCTGCTTTTTATCAAATTTATAACCAAGGAGATATAATACACATTTTATTTACAGAAATGTATTGATTTTGTTGGTTCCTAAAAGGCACTTGGAAGACATGGTAAAGGAATGGGAGCTGCTTTTTCTTGCAGATCAATTAGCATGAATTTCATGGACTGTATAAAATGGACACATTTACAAAGCTCAGCATATTCCTCTGGCTTCTCATGCAGCAGCAGCAGCCCCCGAGCCACTTAGCACTAGTGACACACTTGCTGGAAATGCTGGTGAAGAAGTGAACCATCAAGCACGGTTTTTTGGCAGGCTCTGACACAGTCTAACTGAATTAATTCTGCTGATTATACCACCTGCAGTATTTATTTGATGAAATACAAGCGGCGAGGGCTGCTGCACGTATCTCTCTTCTGAAGGCAGTGCTCACCAGGATGGGTGCCCAGGTTTAGCCATGGCTATAGGTCAGCAAGCACTGCAGAGGTGGGGATTCATTTGCTTAATTGTTCTTCCTCGTTTTCTCCAGCCTTGCCTTTATTCTGTGCATAAACTGCCTGAACTCTTACTGGGAAATGCTAGCTAAGAAGTTGATATCCCTTTTTTTTGTTGTTTACCAGATTGTCTGACCAGATTGGTTCACACAAACGTATTACATCTCTTGTTTGCTCAAAGAATGTTAATTTCCATGACCTTTATGATGACTCTGTGTTACCATCTTGTGACTGATCATTAACATTCCATGGTAACATTCTGGATTCTGGCTAACAGACTTTGATGACTTTGTGACCAAAAATTATAAGAAAGGAGATTTTACCATTCAATTATTCAACTTGAGGGCTGCTGAATATTTTTAAACATTGATCACAGCAAAACTTTTGGCAATGCCATTAGATTTTCTACTGAATTGGTTATTTTCAGATGTTTCTAATATTCTCGAAATTAAAAATATAAGACAAATTATTTTCTACACTTAAAAAATAAAAGAGGAAAATAAAATCCCCAGTGCCAATAATTCTGGTTCAGGAATGAAATCCTGCAGCTTCAGGCAAATTGTGGTTCATTCTGCTGCCTGTCCTATGATCACCTCAAACTGTATCTCTTTTCATGCACTATGAACAGGACTTGAACACCAGCTCAGCAAATGGGAGGATTCCAATATTTGACAGGAAATAAGAGATAGACAGGGAGCCCAGCACCAAAAAATGGAAATGGCAGTGTTGGGAAGATAAACAGGAACAGTTAAAGCAGAATTTTCTAAAATAAATTTGGTATTTACACTTCAAAATTCCTAAACTGTCAATATTTTATTATTACTTTCACTTTTTGAGCATCTCTGAGTTATTAGTTATATTATTATTATTATTAATTATATCTTATTATATATTATATTAGTTATCTCTGAGTTATATTGGTTGCATATTTTGCTTTCACAATCCTGTGATGAGCATTTGGCAAATGAGGTGGTCTTATTTTAATAATGCTTATTGACTACAGCTCAGACCTGAGAATAAAAGAGAAGATCTAAGTCTGTTTGGATATGTATAAATTTCTTGAAATAGCAGGTGAGAGATTTATGTCGTGCTGCCACACCTGTGTGTTTTTCATTCACCTGGACAATCTTCAGGTGCTTGTTGCTGGGGCATTTCAGCCACATCCATGACCTTCTCCATGTAGCACAGAATTTCTCGTCCTACCTGTCTGCTGCTTCAGTTTGTGTTGGGACCTGGCAACTGTACAAACGCAGTTACGACCACAGAATCATGGAATCATAGAATCATAGAATCATGGAATCATAGAATCATGGAATCACCGAGTCATAGAAGCATAGAATCATAGAATCATAGAATCACAGAATCACAGAATCATAGAAGCATAGAATCATGAAATGGGCATGGGTTGGAAGGAACCTTTAAGATCACCCTGTTGCCAGAGCAACAACAAACATACAGGGCTACCTGTCTAAATTCCCTTTCTCTGGGCAGGAAATCTCCCACTCCCCTCAGCAGGGAAGGGTCTTGGCACCTTCATGGCTCCCCCAACAATTCTCCTACACTGAAGGCATTGCAAACCCTTCCTGTAAAGCCTTAGGACCAGACTGGCAAGAGCACAGTTAGGCAGAAGGGGTCAGGGGCTATTTTTCACCCCAGGGAGAGTGTAGCTCTTACTGTTGTCATGCTCAGTGAGCTGGACCACATCAGCAACAACCTATTTGCTGCAAAACTCTTAGAATCATAGAAGGGCCTGGGTTGGAAGGGACTCTTAAGGTCATCTAGTTCTGCCCTCCTGCCATGGACAGGGACACTTTCCACTATCCCAGGTTGCTCAGAGCTCCATCCAACCTGGCCTTCAACACTGCCAGGGATGGGACATCCACAACTTCTCTCGGAAGGTCCTCACCACCCTTAGAGGAAAGAATTTCTTCATAATATCTGATCTAAACCTACTCTCTGTCAGTTTGAAGCCATTCCCCTTTGTCCTGTCACTCCAGGCCCTTGTAAATAGTCTCTTGACATACTTTATGTAGGGTCCCTTCAGTTGCTGGAAGGCCACAATCAGGTCACCATGAAGCCTTCTCTTCTCCAGGCTGAACAATCCCAATTCTCTCCGCCTTTTCTCATAGGAGAGGCACTCCAGGCCTTTGTTCATCTTGGTGGCTTTTAAGTTTAATATAATATTTAAATAATATTTATGACATATAGTTTAATTTCTTAATAGTTATTTCACAGGTTTGATTTATTTTTTCTGAGAAACAACAGAGTGGAAAAGTTTGATAATCTATTTTTCTCACATTTTTTGTCTATAAAAGACAGTCAGAGATTGCTCATATATCACAATGATGCTTTATTCATTATTATTTTTTAACATTTTCAAATTGCTGGAATTATGTACAGGCCTATTTGGTCTTGATATTATCAGATCAAGAAGATGAGTGCTTTTGAAGAGGAGATAATCCTAAAATGCACTTGTTTTTCCCAATTATATTTATGTGCATTTGGCTTTTCAAATTGTGCATGAGCAATATGCAGAATTGTTGCTATCTAACCTCAAACATATTCCATAGAATTAAAAGGTAATTTATTATCATTCTGAGGTACATATGGCTTTTTAAGGTACATCTACCACAATTCTGCTCAACATAATAATCTGCCCCGATTTTCGAGGGCGTGAATTTGGAAAAAACATTTTAAATATAAATTTTACTTTACCCTGTTTAACTGAAGGTGTTTTCCTTTCCTTCTTCCTCTTCCTCATCTCATTCACATGATCTTAGCCATCCATTGCAAGGCTTTCTCAAGAAATATTCTTAGCCTCAGCCTACATGAGCTACATGTTAGAGTAATGGTGTGATGGGAAACATTGAATTAGAAATTAAGGAGATTGAGATGAATATGTTTCCTTAGAATTTATCAAAGCTTTGCACTCCTAGACCAAAGAGAATTTTTACCCTTTTTGTAATCGATCTCTCCCCTTGCTTTGCCAGAGCAGTGCAGAATGTCTGCTAATGTTGTTTATGAAATAGCTGTCAGAGAAACATTTCTCTTCTGAAATTCTGCTGATTAGTTTGGCAAAAATACTTCCTTAATATAAGAATACACCTGGAATGTTTTGTCTGAGGCAAGTCAAACAGGATTTGTTGTACTTGTTGCCAGTTGACTGGGGAGGCAAATGCTTCAATTTAAGGAGGAGAGACCTTTGTGTCTAGTTTACTATTTCATTTATTTGAATTTCACTGACTTACAAGTTAATAGTTTTAAAGGATTGGTTGCTCGTTTAGTTTTTTTAAACCACCTTTGATACTTTTAAAGGTACCAGATATATCTGGTATATGAGTCACTAAACTCAGTTTTCTTCCTTTGTGTTTCTTCAAAGTGAGCAATCCTATGGTCTTTCATATTAAAATTTTTCTGAGAAAGGGAAAAAAAATTCAAAAAGCTCTTGTTCTTTTGTCTCATGGACTTACAGGCAAGATAGCAGGTGTCTAACAAAAGGTCCAAGTGAAATGCTGGAAGTGCACCTGGACGGCTTACTGTATGTAATAATATCTTTTCTATAATTTTAATAATATTGGAGGAAAATCAATGAGTTTAATATACTAATTTTATTCTTGTCCAAAGCAGAGCTTCTCTGATAATAAATTAGCACAAGCTCACTGTAGTTAAAAAGTAACTGGATATTTCAGGATTTGCTCTGTTTTTTGAATTCTATTCTACTCTTACATTATTTCAGTTGCTATGATAGAGGATTAGCAGAAGAATTCCAAAGAAAACACTTAAGCTTCCTCTATCTACTTAAAGTTTCACAATGCTGCATTTTAAGGAGATTATTTCATATTAGTGGAATAAATATTATTCAGATTTATATTGTAATGAAAATACTTAGTTTATGTGTGGGGGGAAATATCTAATATTAAAATACTGAAAGCTGGTTCTTATGATGGGAGTGGGGCATAGAAAAGGAAGGAAAACTATTGCTTATAATGACTTAAAATAAACTTCCTGGATGTTTAGATATTCCTTGTCCTGGTCCTCGTGCTGTGATTAAGTTAGATCATTCTGAAGTTGTTCTCTGGGAGAATGTTTAAAATGGAGTTAATTTTCACATTGATTGCTGTACAATGTCTTGCATGCGGTTTGTTTTCTTTTAAATTCTGTCCAAATGTGCACATGTGGGTGAAATAATTACAGCTAGAAAGGAAAGTAGTTCAGTGAGAATAGCAAATCAGAATAATTTTTTGCCCTTGAAATTTAGAAAAATCCCAATACTTATTTACTTCCTGTATTACCTTTCTTACAAAACTGGTGCATGTACCTGATTTTATAGGTGTATCATTAATGTACTGTTCTTAATTTATGCCCTCCATCTTCTCTCCCATTTTGCACCACAAGTTTGTTTGGGAGAACTATAAAATTGATAATTAGATTGTTTTGAGGTGCTGAGTTAACCCAGTCTAAAGAGACTCTGGATCCCATTATTCAACTTTGGATAGCACAGCACAGCTGTCAGTCTTAGACTGACAGCCTAATTTGCTGATTTAAGGTCAACTGCTTCTTAATCTGAAGGACAAAAAAAAAGCAAACCATGATTTTTCTTATTTCATTCCATTTATATTGTTCAGTCTCAGCCTGTTCTACTTGACACAGGCCAGCCTAAGCCCTACTCAGTGACTACAGAATAGTCCCTACTTTGTTATGTGTTTGGGCAAAAAATATCATCCCTTCTTTGTTGGTGCTGCTCTTGTCTCACTCTTCACTTGCTTAGAAAGTGCTGGAATGCAGACAAGTAAAGCTTTATGCATCTCTGGCTGCTCCCATCTGTGGACAACACTCTTAGCCCCATCTTGCTGGAAGCCAGAGAAGTCAACCAGTGTGATTCCTGATGATCCGGGAAGTGAGGCAGAAAGCACACAATTTTCCCTGCCTACTGTATCCCAGGAGAGAGAGTGTACATTTATAACTCTTTTGATTTTGTGGCCTTACTTTCAGTTCTTCCTGTTTTCTGACACGTGACTTGAAGCAGGCACTGGATAGGAAACAGAACTCCTCCTCCTCTATGAATCTTCCTATAATTCTATCCAAAATGAGAAATTCCAAATACTCTGTCATTCTGCTTTCCACCCAAACACCTGTGATCTCAACTTGAACTTCAGAGTAATTCCAGGGGTCCGAAGGAGCATATATCATGAATTTTATTTTCATCTGAAACTGTGCCAGTTCCTCCCAGCTCCTTAACAGAGCAGGAAACAAAAGGAGCTTGAGAAGGTGGAAAGAAATATCTGAAGAGAACCTCTCTACTCCAAAAGGCTCCATCAGTCTGAGCCCCCAGAGCCATTGAAGAAAAACTGCACCCAGATTTTCAGTGTCAGATCCTGAACTCAAAGACCTGGGCCCAGATTTTCAGAAGTATTCAATAACTCTGAAAGTGCTAGAAAGGGCCTGGGTTTCTACAAAGTGCTGAGTGCTATTCCTCTGAAAATCAATTGCCTCTACAGCACTTCAAGCCAGGCATATAAAACATAAGAACTCCAAATCACTAGTTGGTCTTAAAAAGTCTTGGCTCTGAAGCCTGCCAAGTCAGCACCTTCTTTGCCTGCTTGTAAAGGCAGCCAAAGAAAGGAAATAGATGAGCCATCAGCTCCGAGCATAATTTCTACTGATTCAGTTCTTAGTTCATGAGTTAGCTGGAAGGAAAAAAGGGAAGCATATGAAGAGAATGTTTTAGTTTGCATAAGACGATGTCCAAATACCTTTAAAACAATAAATAAAACACTTGTTAGAGGACTATTTACCCCTTCTGTACACTTATAAGGAAAATGAATCAATTAAATTTTAATTACTAAACACATAAAACCAGTCTATTAATTAAGTGGTTTCCAGTTGCAGTAAATGATGCATCAGCAGTTTTTTTCTATGTCTTATTTCACTGATGACAGCCAGTAATGGGCTTTCAGGCTCAGTGCGGGCTCCAAGCACTGGGAGCAGCAGGTTGGGAAAAGCAGCCAAGAAATCTTTTCACATTAAAAAGCAGAGCTCTGCCACTAATTACGTTAAAAGTCAAGTTTGCAATTGTGAGTAGAGGGTCCAGGCAGCAAAGTGAATGTGGCAAAAACCATAACCCAAGACACTGGGGACTGAGACTCTGCCATAAGCCAGAACATAATCCCAGTCTTCCTTGGACTAAAACAGGTGCTCAAAATCGAAGTTGTAGTGTCTAGCTGAAAGGGGTTTGATGGAGGATTAGCTTGCTCAGGCTCACAGGGCACAAGGATGTGATTCAAGCTGGATGCAAAACCCAAAGGGCACACTGCTTTTCATGTCAGAACATCCCCACCTCTACACAGACAAAAATTCCTCGGTAACTCTGCTTACTCTGGCCTGTCGGAGGATGGTGGATTTCTCTAGTTATATTATAACTGTAGTTCACAAAGGAGATTTGTCTCTCTAACATGTGGTACAATTACTTTTTAAAACTCTTTAGAAGTTTTACTTTGGCAAGGAATCTTCCTTTTGTTCTTTTTCCCATACACCTTTTTTCTTTATCTGCAGCCCAAGTAAAGCCTTAAAAGATGTTCTCCAAGAAACTCATTAGCTGACATTGAACCCAGAAATCAAGTGGAATTCTTTCCCAACTTCTCTCCACAAGGAGAAAAGTGCCCGATTACTGACAGACACTTCTTGAATTTCTTTATTCTCTTGCTGTTCCACCAGAATTTAGGACCACTGGGGAATTCCGGCCTGAGAGTGTCCAACTTTTCCTCACTTGTGCACAAGTAGAGTCTGGCTGCCTCATGCAGGCAAATGGGTCTGCTGGGCAGACACTGTTCAGACACTTGGGACTGAAATTCACAGCAGCAGGATGACTAAGGAGACATCTAATTAAATTAAGCAATAATAATTGGAAGGAGCAGTATTTGAATTCCAATTCCATTTGAGGGGCATGTGACTTGGAGCTCCTGGGTCATAAATACATCTGCAGCTGGTGACAGCACTTACAGTGACTATTTTTTACAAAATATCTTAGTCATTGGCACATTTGTTCTTTTGCCAGAGGTAATTTAAACCTACAGATTTCAGGAGAGTAGACTGGACAATACCAAAAGAGTAGCTCTGTGGGGTCACTCTGTCAATTGTTGCTGTTTATTGATCTGCTGTCTGTTTTGCCAGTTGACTTTTTTAATTGCACAGTCAAAAAGTTGGTACCAAATTTTCTGGAAACAAGAAAAAGAATTAAAACTAATCATAACTACAGCTCCCTAGTAGAAACAGCTCCTAGGAGGTGGCAGGTAACGGAGTTCTGGCCATTGTTACTCTGGTGGGGAAGATGTTTTCACAGAAACAGAAATCAGATTTTTGAATATTGCCCAGGGATGTCAATTAGACCACAGTAAAATGCAAATTCTGTCTTCCCCTTGTTCCTTCAACAGCTCATCTACCAATGGTCCCAGTAGATTTTTCTTCTTTCTGCTCTGTGTACACTTCTTAAAGTAATTCAGGCAGTGAAAATCTAGACTCAATGAGCTAATAGCTTTTTCTCTCTCTGCATTCTACAATCTGACATGTGCCAGAAACCCCTCAATTAAATATAAAACTGAACTATATAATTATGTTGAAACAACAAAGCACATTTTATATGGATAGGGAGATCAATTTATTTGAATAGCAAACAGAAATTTTATCTTTAACTAATGGTCTTGATTTTATAAAATGTAATTTTGTAAAGAAAGGACATTTCCTGAGTTTTCTAAAAAAAGCTCCAAAAGTTTCAAAGGGTTTTTTTTTCTCCCCCAGAAAAGAAGGCAAAATGACTTCACATTGGTAGCTTTTAATATGATAAAAAAAATTTCTATGAACGAAACCAGTTCTATCCTCACAATATGGATCTAATATATGGCAATATATGGCAAAAGGTTTGTAATCAGCTTTCTCAAGAAGGGGAAGTACAAAAATCAAGTTGATGACCTGCAGAAGCACATGAAAGCAGCAGCATGATGCCATCAACACTCCAAAGCACACAATAATCACTGCACCAGGACAGGCTGGAGTCTGCCACCTGCTCCTTGTGGCAATGGCCAATCCACATTAGCCAGCTTATGCTTGGATCAAAACTTGTGCCCACATCACCTGCTGGGGGGTGCAGCTGTGTATGGAATCTCTGGACAGGGGGCACAAACCTAACATTGGTCATGTGCCAAATTTCCTCCAAGTCATGCAATACCTGCAACAACAGCGGAGGAACATGTGGCTGCCCTCAGCAAAGATCCTGGGTACCTGTGCACAGATGAGGTTTAGCTGTCACTCCAAAAAGTCCCAAAGGCTTTAAAGGATTCAGTGCACAGCTTTCTGAGGAGCTGTTGTAGCCTGCTCAGCACATGATATCAGGCACTCTTTTACCTCCCTTTCCTCTCGTAGCTGAAATATGTGTTCAGTAAGGCGGTACCAAGGATATGCTGCTATGTTGTCCTTCTTTCCCCTACACCTTCCAGGAAAGTGAGAAATATGTGTAAGGTCTCTGGAAAAAAACCCCACTACGAAGCACTGGATAGGAATTAGACCTTTTATAGAAACAAAGCTTCTACAATGCACTAGTTTCAGTGTAGCTGTAAAAGTCTGAAACGGTAGAGAGTCTGATGGTAGAGAAATACAACAGCTGACACAATTGATCCACCTGCAGCTGACACAATTGATCACCATCATGCCACACTTTGCTGCATATTTTCCTGGTGTAAGAGGGGGAATAATAAAACAGAGCTTCTGCTAACATCCAACTCTCTAGAAATGAGACTACAATTAGTGTGGGGCTTCTCCACTCCTTAGCGAAAACTGGATTTGAAAGGAAATCTGGAAATAGGCCAAAGATATGTTAAGGTAATGTATTATTAGAAGAAAGTGGTCGTCTTTCCAACACACTCATTACCTTATTCTGACTTATTCAGAAAAGGTGAAGAGACTTGTCCATCTCTAATCAATACCATACCTCTCAGTGGCTTGAATGGATTGGACTATATTTAGAATTTCTGTATGGGGCCCACACTATCTTTCTTCAGAAACACCATCCCCTATATCAACAAGCAACATGTCAATTGAAAGCACAGGGGATGTGATAAACCTCTTTGTCTGGCGTGCCTGGCAAGGCTCCAGGTGCATAATACACTAAATATGGTACTGCTTTGTTCTCAGGAGTCTGTGTCCACAAAGCTCCTGGGGCGAAGAGGAACATTATCAGCCTAACAAGTGATGCTTATCTCTGATGAAGCTGCCGCTAGAGTTTTTAGGTCATATTTTCAAGTGCTTTTCCTTTCAGATGAAGCAAAAATATTAAAATACACATCAAAGAGTTGACTTGTTTCCATCCCTCACTTTAAACAATGGGTAAATCCTGGTCCTCTTTTCCTGGAATTCCTGTGTTTCTAACCTGGTCCTTACTTGCTTTATCTTCTCATTGGGACTCAACAGAGAAATCAAATGGAACTGACCACTAAATCCCTCAGAGGGTTTGTTAGTGGCATGAAGTGAAATGGTCTTCCAGAATAAAGAGCTTCTTGAAGAGACTGTACAAAGAGTGTGACCATCACTGCTGGGCAAAAGGAGCTAGAATTATGGACTGTTGTCTTAATGTTATAATAAAGGGGCATCATCTGCTCTCAGTGCTCTTCACTAACAGAGGTATGCCAGGGAATTTCCAGAGAAACAGAGATGTGAATTCTCCAATGGGCTATTGAGTGACACAGCTTAGCTGCTGTGAATTTGTAGATCAGAAGGGGAACCAACATCCTGCAGAAGTGCACGTGGGTAGGAGTTTCATTCTTTCTCTGAGAGGCACAGTGAGTCCTGTGCTTTCCCTGGTGGGCTCAGGGAAACTATCAAGGAGAAAGCAGCACCTTAGAATTTACTTTCACTGCATTCAATTTCTTTCTCACTTGGGAAACCTAAGTCAAAGGCACAGGTAAGTGTCCTTCAGGAGGTAGGATACCCTCAAGTGTCTTAGCTTCTCCTGCAGGCAATATTTTCCAAGCAGTTATCAATTTCTTTCTTCAGGATTGGAAATCACTGGCATCATATGCAGCTTTGGCCAATCCAATACTTCCTGAGAAGTCACTCACTAAGTATTCTCTTGCACCTGCAGGATTACCTCATATAATAAAGGATGGAGAGCAAGTCCAATGGCCTTCAAGCACATTTCAGTTCAATGATGCCTCACCCTCAGCTGGACACTGTGGTGGGCATCACTCTTGTGGAATGCAACTACAACTTCATTTCTAGCCTGTGCAAGGATTTAGGGCTCTGTGGGCTTGCAGAGAAGATAAATGTGATCTATTCAAACAGTACTGAAAAAACCCTGTTGATAAATTACAGGAGCCTTCAGACACGATTGTCCCAAATTGGTGAACAAATTAGATATAATAATTTGGATAACAATGTCCACCTCATCACGTGATCATGGTCTGGGTCACCAGGGAAGGTCATGCTTTGTGCTGGAGGTTATGTTAAGCCTTTCCACAATAAAAACATATGCTCTTCATTGTGTGAAAACCCTAAATACACTGCTGTTTTCCCCGTTTCCATGAATCTCCAGCCCACCACATTGCATACAGAATGATCTCTTCTCTTTCCTCCTCAGAATGAAGCCAAAACATGGTCTATCATATTCTGGATCTAATATTCATTTGTTTGAAGTGAATTGCGCCTGGCTTGTAACAATTCCAGCATTTCCCATGTTTGTTATGCATAATAAGATTCAAACTTTAGCATCAGCTGAAATGGAAGCTGAAATCTGAACTAAACTAACTCAGGAAACCCCATTATTTCTACGTACTTTTTGTAATTTCTGTGTGTTTTTAATGGATTTTTTTCCATGTTTTGCCCATTTTAATCTTGAACCCATCTGCAATTTTAAGAAACAAGTTATTCAAAGACAAAACCATCCACAAACGTACCAGTCACTAAACAAAGATAATCTCATTTTGAGCACACTGAAACTAAAAATGGCTTCATAGCAATGCTCCGACACCTGATGAAGCTTTCTAAATATTACTTGGTCCATTTATAATCTAAATTTCTTTTTCTTCCTTGTCATTAGTCAGTATCACGGGTTTATCTATAATTTATTTTAAAAGTTACATCCTCAAGGGAAATTTCTCTTTAGAGCCTCAATTCCTATATTTTTTTAGAGGACTATGATTGGATGGAAACACCTGAGCAGAGAGTGAAACGCTGAACATCGTCAATGTCATTGCAGCCATAAGAACGATGCTTCAGTCACCTATGTGACTCACTGCTTTTTGTAAAGGCATGAATGATTTGAATATACTGTTGGCTGAGCTTTAGACTGATCAGCTTGTGGGTTACATATGTATAAAGGAGAAGAAAGATCCTTTGGAATAGTACGACTGAAAGGGAAGGAGTGAAACTGTACCAATTTACATACGATGAATACCTGATTTATGCACAGTACTTGGATCAAACCCAGCTTAGATTTTCAGCCCAGACAGGAAATTGATTTGCATCAGTTTTACATATGTTGGAATTTGACTCTATTTGTTTTCTGCTGGAAAATTTCAATGCTCATTCACCACGATGCTGCACTAGGTATACTTGCTAACAATGTCGCAAATGTTTTTTAAATGCTACAAATATAAAAGCTAATGTTTTACTCTCAAATAGGAGACCCCATAATGCAAAGTGCATTCCTGAATCTAGTTCTTTCAGCTATGTTGTTTGTTTGTTTTACTTTTACTGCATTATTCCTGTATTAAACCCTGAAAATTTTAGTAAAAGCAAAATGCTGTGAGAATGTTTTCAGATTCTAATTTGATAACAGATGTTAAAACGAATATTTTCAAATCCATAAAATTATATTAAACAGCATCTTCTTTTTATTTACTTTTTTTAATATGGTGCAAAATTTGTTTTAGTAGCTGAAACAGTTGCCAATAGTATTCTGAACTTAGAACCCTACAGTCAGAGTTTCCAGTTCTCTAGTGATCAATAAATAAACCTCTTTTTAAAGGCAGCAGTGACTTTTAAAATAAGTGTACACACAATGTAGCCCTGATATCTTATTAAAATTTCTAGATTCAGCTGAATAACACTTAGGATAACATATCCCCATCTTCTTGGATCCTGCATTCTGGGTGTAGTAGGGCTACAACTCTCTCTCTCTCTCTCTCACCCTCTCTGTGAGATTTAAACGAAAAGAAAATTCTAAAAAGTTCCTCTCCAGTTTTCCACTAAACCCCATATGCTTTCTTCCAGTTTCTTAGCGTCTGCAAAGTAACTAAAAGTGGTCATTTGAAACTAACAGACACAGCACTGCAGCTGCCACTGATGAGACATTTTCCCAGTGTTGTTATCTGAGTTTCAGAGAAAAAGAAGGTATTTTTGTTCCTTTTTTCCTCTAGTACAATACACTGCAATTTTTTTTTAGTCTGGGAACTGCAGCATACATCTATGTTCAAGTTCCTTAAATTAATTTAAAAAGCAATTTTCTGTCTTTAGACGGGACCTTCCATTTGATACTATCACTTCCGCTCTGAAAAGACTGATTTTCATTCATATCTATTTTAACTCCACTACTGACCCAGATATTAGATGATGCTTTCTGAAAAGATCATTCTATATTAGCTTGTTGCAGGAAACTTCTGGGAATCTGGTGCTCAGAGCAGTATTGTATAAGAACCTGGAATGAGATGAATGTTGGAAGTTCTATGTTCCTAAAACAGTGATGGCAATAGGACTCTGAACCAGAGCTTTGGCCACCTCCTCGTAACAATCACTGCATAAATGCATAAAATATGTATTCACATTCTCAGGGATTCTGCAGTCTTTCTTTGTACTCCCTCCTTTTCTGTATTTCCCCTTTGGTTTCTTTCCCTGCCTCACTCTGCACTGTGGCAGCTTCTCTCCCCGAATCATCACTGACTCCTGCCAGGGAAGAAACAATCCACTCCTGCTGAGAGAATCATCTCAGCTAGTGCACAGGGAAGGGACTGGGGGAAGAGGCAGAGTTCCCTGTTCCCAAACACTCCCCTTCATAAAACATGCAGAAAGCAGAGCAACAACACAGGCTCTGTCCAGCACAGATGTATGGTTCTGCAGTTCCAAATGGTATTCCTCGCCTGCCCTCTCTGCTGAGACCTCTGCACAAACAGTATTTCTTTCAAACACGGATTCATCAATATTTAACAGCCAGGCTACTGCCAAAGCAAACCTTGAAATGAAGTTTAGCCAGATGATCCAATTGCCTTAAGTTAGCAGTGAGCTCAAACACACAGCTGTTCAAAAACTAAAAGGTATTTTCAGCAAGGCTATAATTTAGGCAGCATTATCTTAAGGGATTTCTAAGCTCATGAGAAGCATGATTTGTGTTCATAACACAAGGGATTTGCATAGATAACACATAAATCTATTAGGAAGCAGCAATAGCTGCAGCACTCACAGCCAACCATGCACTGCTCTAAAAGCTGGGTGGCAGGGGCCACAGTATTCATATTTTGGCTGGTGAGGGGTGACTTTATGGGGACAGGTGGAAAAAGTATAAATCAGTCAGTTATTCTCTGATCTGCTTGAAGAAATGAGGGTACCAAGATGTGATAAAATTTCTTTCCTTCATTTTCATCTAGCAAGGTTTTATTTCAATCTCTTGCAAGTTTGTGTGGTAATTAAGTTGAAGTAGAGCCTGGCACATCTAGCTGGCAGAAACAGATTATTTGTTTGGAAGTTCATTCAAAAAATCAATATGAATCCATTTGTTAAAGTGGAGTAATTTAGAGAAATACCAGCTATCCTCATTTCAGTTCTGCCTGTTTACTGAAAACAGTGTGAAACGAGTTGGAAAGGCAATGTACACTTAAACACCTATATTTAAGGACTTGCCAGACAAAAGATTGTGTCGTTATTAAGCACATTTTTTCCTGGATCCAAAAACTTCTCTGTTTTATACCAATAAAGACTTTCAAGAAGTCCAAGCAAAAATACTTTATGTGAACTTCTGTCGTAAATCTTTTGATGGGTTGAAGTTTATTCTTTAAACTTTTATTCCTCCAATTTTAACTCTCTTTTTGGGGGACATCTGACTTCAAGTCTGTTGCCTAGCTCATCCTAGAAGTTTTCAGAGCAGTGAATTACATAAAAAAAACCAACCCAGAAACCTTTTCAAGAACCACACATTCACAAATGCAAATTAGCATTCTGCAAAGTTTCATTGGTTTATATAAACATGCTCTTTCACTAGGCACGGTGCTTGCCATTAGACAGGTCCAGCCTCTTATTCTGTAGGCACACAAGGATAAAGACACAGCTATGCCATCACAGAAAAGGATTTGTGAAGTGTTTAGCTGGAGAAAAGGAAGCTCAGAGAAGACCTTGATACTCTACAACTACTGGACAGGAGGTTGGAGCCAGCACAAAGGGAAACAGCCTGAAGTTGCAGCAGGGAAGGTTTAGATTGGATGTTAGCAAAAATTTCTTCACTGATAGGCCTGTCAAGCATTTGAACAGACTATCCCAGGGATTTGTGGAGTCTTCATGCATGAGTGTATTTAGATGTGTAGATGTGGCACTGGGGGACATGGTTTAGTGGCAGACTTGGCAATGCTGGGTTAATGGTTTGACCTGATGATCTTAGAATTCTTTTCCAATCCAAATGATTTTGTGATTTTGATTCAAAGCCTTCAGGAATTGCAAAGTTAACCATGGCTTAACTTTGTTGTTTCACAATAACTTGTCTTCAGCTATGAAATCATCTCAAGAAGCTTCTATTTTCAGGTTTTTTACCTTGTTTTCCTCTGCCTTTCTTGTACACCCACACTATTGCATTGAGTAGCCCTCATATAAATCCAGGCTGGTGAACTGACCTGAGCACTGAATCAAAAGTAACCTGTGCTGCTAAGTCAGTAATTTTTCACAGAGGTCTGTGAATCAGTTCACTCTGTGGACCTTAAAAGCTACAGTGAGATAACACACAGCACAGAAAGGCAGCTGTACAAATCCATGCTTTGACTGTGTGCTCCAGTTGCTTCCTTCCTGTGTTTGGGAAGATCATCCCATTAAGGTTCAGTTGGAGTAACAGGAATCCACCAGGGATAACGTAAAGGTTTAGTAATTCCCTAATATGCAGACATGTTACTTTCTCTTTAGCAGCACAACCCTTCCAAGCTGGGCTTTTTGACTACACACCTCCCATGGTTTAGAAATACATTCCCTAAGCAAGTAGATGTTTGAGGTATGACTGGTAGGTTGTTGCTACAACCACTGTGTCAGAGGTTATGAACAATTTCAGGGATGGGACAGCCAGGTTCTCTGGAAAACCTGTTCCAGTGCCTCACCAACCTCTCAGTAAAGATTTTCTTTCTAATATCCAATCTAAACTTACTCTCTTTCAGTTTGAAGCCATTCACCCTTGTCCTGTCACTACATGGTCTTGTCAGTAGTCCATGAAAGGAGTTTTCAGCTGCTTTTTTTTTTTTTTTTTAATTGTTTAAACAAGGCAAGTGGAGCATGTAGTGAAAGACTGTAGGGAAAGACCTAATGTTCACACATTTTATATGAACTCACATAAATGACCATATCAGGAATGTACCAGCCTTTTCTTTTAGGTTCTGGAGTTCAAAAGTTTTAAACTTTTCTGAAGTGTACTGCCTCCATTCAAGTGAGCATGGAGACTTGGAAGCAAGGATATGTGTGGAAAAAAAATCCTCTTGGATCTCTTTCAGCTACATACACTTTGTGTAGCACTTCACCTCTCAGGACAACCTGGACCTTGGCAAACACACACACTGATCTAAAGACTGAGAAGTCTTCTTTACTGCTTCAAAAACTGCGTGTAAAGCAATGGTAATAAGCTGTACATTTGTTCAAGTTCTCATCCCATATGGCCAGTAAATGAGACAATTCTTTCAGCCCCATCAGTAAAAGACAAATGATGTGGAAAGTAATTTCTTGTGTACCCTTCAAGAGTTGTCTGAGCTGTGGCCTCTTCTGTTGCCATTCTATCTTGCAACTTGTAAATAAACCAGAGCTTTAATCCTAAGCAATTAACATTGCAGTGCATTCTGTGCATTCTCCTTAATTTATCCCTCTGTGGAACCAGTGCCTGAAATGGGATATTCCTACTGGGGAATCACAGAGTGGACCTGAACATATCTGTTTCGAAATAATGTTTTTATCTTCCTTTTTCATGCGGTTGTGATTGATCCTGTGAAACTTCATTTTATCTGAAAAAAATTTTGGTTTAGTCCTATTAACATTACCTTGACATCACACATTTCTTCATTGTTGATACACTATTCCTTTATCTAAAAATGATAATCAATATGATTCTGAAAAATTAATTTGATCAAGCTTTAGTATTCATAAAGCATCTTTAGTAATGCAGCTGATCACAAATTGTTCAGCTGCTGATCACAGGTAACTGTAAGACAGTTCCTGTCACAGGAATCAAGCTTAAGTTTTCATCTTACACACACCTGACTTTTCCATGAGATAGTCCTCTGATTAGTCTAATAACTATATGCATGTTACTGGCCTAGAGCAAAACCAACAACCCTCCCATTAGGATTAATGACTAAAGCTGACTTTGTTCTTTGACAAAAGATGTCCAAAAGGATAAAATAGATTCATCAACAGTGCATATATTTAGAGAAATCTAAACCACAGAGTAATTTCGGCAAGGTAAAAACAGTGGAATTAAATCCAGGATAGTTTTGACCAAATATCTCATTTACATATTCTTTAGTTCTTTCGGAGCTCTACTCAGTAGTGCAGAGATGAGTGGAGTAGCTACTCAGTGAAGCCCAGGATATTGCCTTTGCATTTGATACTCTGCTCTCCTATTGCTCTGTGAGACAAATGTGAGCTACTCTCTCATCTTTCTGTGACCCAGCTTCTCCCTCATCATCTCCATTTTGAAAATATTACCTCCTTTATATGGATTTATGGATATTCTACACCTTGAATGCACCTTGAATTTTGATCTTAATTTCTGCTTGATTGCTTTTAATCTATTTTATCATAGAAGTACAACTACTTTATTGTTAAAATACAAGGACATATTATTACGTCATAAAGAATGGGATTATGAATGATACTTGAGTTTCTCAGTGGATTTTTGGAGAGATTTCCATGAAATAAGACCTAAAAGTAAAGCAATGCTACTTTCATTATTAATTCAGAATTATACTTCCTATGTAATAAAACAAGAGTTGCTACCACAAAAAATACTACCAATTGAAAATTAATCTATTATTTATTCAGAGATTAGCAAAAACTAAGTAATTAGTGTAAATGAAACTCAAGATAAATACAGGATATAATTTAAATCTCATGGATTATTTGAGTAGGATTATTGGAATTTTAAAAAAATTCCACTCACATTATGTAGACAGCCACTCTGAGATGCATAATGCAGTTGAATGGGTGTGATGAGAATTGGGTGTGATGGCTTGTGGATGAGGAAGTTGTGATTAAATGAAGAAGAAAGGCAGGATCTTGCCTGGGGGAAGAGGCCATAGATTAGCATGCGGTTTAGACGGCATAAAGTGGTTGATAAAAAGTCTAGATGAGTAGAAATATCTGCCAGGGGAAAAGAAGAAATTAAAATTGTAGGAGTACTAGCTCATCTTTACTTTACAAAGATGTTTTTCAAATCAATTAATTATCAGCAAAATAGTCCACAGAGAACTTTATAGAAAAATTGCAGATGAAGCTTCTTTTTCTTGTGCTGCAAAATCATTTATACAGAAAATGTCATTTCTGTTGGCCACTCAGAGAGGAACTAAATAAACACTATTCCTTCAATTTTCTTTGCTAAAGTGAAATAGATTACTATCTTGCATTTTGCTTTCAAACAGAAACTTAGCAATAAACACATCTGAAAAATAAAGACATTGCCTTAGACTACTGCAAAAATATATTCTGATTAACTCATGGCTTAAATGGAAAAATATATACTTCAGTTGTAAATAAAATTGATGTATCAAAATAGATAAAGACTGAAAATTAATACCAAGAAACAGCTTGGAATGAGCTGATCACAAGACTCCATAAAATCTAAATGGATCTGTCTTGTTTAATACATCTTTGGCCAATGTGTTACTTGAATTGTTTGTAAAAACCATATGTTTGCTTTAAAACGTTAAACTCGGCCAGTGTTTAATTCATCCCAAAGCTGTGCTATTTTCACCTGTGCCTTCCTTAGCTATAAAGCAATGATTCTGTCATAATACGGTGAGACTAAAAAACTGATCCTTGGTTTCCAAACTTGGGTATCTCTTATCAAGCATAAGCCAAATGAATTTATAATGTATGAACACCATAAGGTTTCTAAAGATGAGTTTAAATGTGCAATTAAAATTCAGCTTTACTAAGCAGAAGAGCTGAAAAAGAGGGCAGTGGATTTTATGTTTTCAAAGATTTACAGGGACATCCACACTGAGCAAGGAAGGGTTCAGAAAACCTATTAATTGGTACCAAATGGGACAGGGAAGTCATCTAGTGCAGACTGATGCTATCCAGAGGCACATGCTTCCCTAAGCATCCTGCCGTATTGCTGTGCTCTTGGATGGACTGAGCACCTATGGCTCACTGCTCTACTGATCCAGCTATATTGCTCATGGCTCTGCAGGAGGATGGAAATGATCCCACCTCCTGTCATTGTAATTCCTGTCAGATTGCCAGCCCCTTCTTCAGTGCATGGAATTGCTATCCCCATCTCTGCCGAAAGACAGTGAAACTAGGACTTGTGGGAATCAGCAATAACATTTATGAAAAGCAGGATACAGAAATTCTTATAATTGATACATGAGAAAATTCCCTGAAAATATAAGGTAAATGGTGTAAAATTAAGCAGTATGGGTATTTATCATATTTATGCTAGAACTTATTCAATAAGGAAGTCAAGAATTTGTTAACTTTTAAAAAGGTATATTCTGTCTCTGCTTAAGTCATTAGCATAGAACATGCTATTCTAATCACCTTTGGCAGAATGCAAATAAAACATGCAGTTTCCTATTCTCTCTCTCAAGTTCCACCAATACCGATTTGCTAATTCGCTCTGGCGGAATACCAGGTGTCCCATTGTGTAAAAATGCTTTTACTCATAAGCTGAATGAGAAGTTCAATTTCCCATTACTATTTTTCCCATCGTTTGTTTGTAGTACTGTATTTTGCTTTATATTGCTCTTTCCCACAGCAATAGCCCATCTGCAATGCATAACTAAGCACAGACAAGGTGTTTCATTAGAATGTGCCTTAGTTGGAATATCCTTGCTTAGGAAACAGAAATGCCCTGTTTCATCAGTTGCTTTACTGATACTGATTTCTTCCTTACTAGATACAAAAAATGGATGCAATCTCCTGTGTCACTCTTACAGGAGACACCAGTTTTGTGACAGCTGAAAGATTGCTCAGTACTGTGCAGCAAAAGGTACAGTAACCAGTGATTATACTCCCTTCCAAGTTCTTAGATGGCCACCTCATGTCACAAGATCACACAGTGTCTGGTGGAGAGTGCTGATTTCCTTTCTGTGAATCTTCTGTTCATTTTCTTGTCCCCCTCCAGAACAGCTTCCCCTCTCTAAACAGCATTGCTACAATAAAAATGTTTTTACAGTAACAATGCTGTTGCCAGGTAATGTTAACGATGTTGTTAACCAGGTTCACTACTGATAGTAGTTAACAGGTTAACCAGACTTTGAGATTTTTTTAAAAATTTTGTAATAAAACTCTTCAGTGGAAAAGCTCTCCCGAAATCAAGCACAGACAAAATTTCCTTTCTGTCTCTTGCTTTCACTGTATTCAAGCACATTGTGTGAAGTAAGGAGATAGATTTTAAATTACAAACTTCAACACTTTGAGACAGAGATGCCCAAGGCTTGAGTTAACTTGTTCATTCACTTTGCAGTTTGTCAGACTGAAAAGAATGGCTTCGGCCCCCAAGTTGAGCTCATTACATCTAGAGTAGAGAAGGGATGTGAAGCACAGATTGAGCCACAAGGTGCCATTTCTCTCATCCTGTACCTCTTGCCATTCTACAAGCATGGTACAAGTCACAAAAGACCAAAACCTTATTGCATACTTACATATAATATAGAGTGGCAATACCTATGATATCTACCATCGTCAAAGATTTTATGAGTACAGTGATAGGAATTACACTCAGTGAAAGTATTTAATATTCCTAGGAAGTGAACTTTGATCTTTTATGCCACATGGGACAACAAATGCCCTGACCATGTTTTTTGATCTAAAAGTTTATGAAAACTTCTACAATTCATTCATAGGTTGAAAAACAGTGGAGGAACAGGGCCACTGCCTGTAATTACGCAGATACTGCCTGGGTCTGTGCAACTGGAAAAGCATTTGCATAGCTGCAGTGTTATTAATAGTGCGAGGAGACCTCATTACTCAGGTTTCCATGAACAGGGAATGCTAGATGGATAGTCATGGAAAGGACAAGCACAGTTTTCCCAGGCTGCATGATCCAGGAACCAGGGTGCCTGGCTCCATCACGCACCTGCCCAGCAGAGGACGTGAATCATCCTTCTTCTGGATGTCTTCCAATGCACAGTTCTCCTCCTTCTTTCACTAACTGGGAAGAAAAAACCCAACAAACTAAACTATGCTGTCACTTCTCTGTTTCCAATACTTTTTATTTGTTTTTCAGCCCCTGGGTTGCTAAAGCTTCCTTTCCATTTCTCTACAATTTCTTAGAAATGCCAATAGAGATCTGTGCTTATTTTTAAAGAAGCTTCATTGATCTCTGCTCAGGCAATGCTAGGAAACTATTTAGGAGTCAGCTGGGAATGGTGGAAAACGGCATCACAGTGGCTGTTTTGGCCTGCTCTAAACTGCCCATCCAATCATCCAGCCAACATAAGGGGAAAAAGGGGGACAGAGAACACAGTGCAAAGGTTCCTCATCCAAATCGCATCTGTGTCCAAAGACAGCAACTTTCCTTCTCTCTTGTTCAGTGTCAGGCATTTTGCTAAGTGTATTTCAACATGACAAGCATCTCAAGAGACTCAAAACACACATAATCATGCTCTGTGAATCCAACTACCTTACTCTCGCATCTGTAAGGGTGGATGGATGACTTTTCCAGCATTTTTCCTTGTAGAAAGAAGACAAAAGGCATATTAGAAGTCTTAGGGACATTACAGGCAACCTGTAAGCTGAGAAATTTGTATAAAAATGAGTCAGGTTAGTAGTCACTCCAGGCAGCATCATTCCCACGGACTGTCAGGGATTAAATGATAGAAAAACATGATCAGAAAGAGTTCCGGTCTTACACCATGGGCTATTGCAATACACTCTTTAGAAAGGCTGTTTAATACTAGAAACTTGTTCAAATTTACATCACTTATTATGAGTATTGTTATAAACATTATTATTAATACGGTATTTCATATTGTCTGTCTGGCTTGGCTTGCTTATCCCTAATAATTAACAAAGTGACCTGGCTTTTACTTCATAAAGACCAGGCTCTGAAGAGCCTTGACTGTCAATTTCTGAAGTGACTGAGTAACAAAATTGCACAGCAAGTGTATGCACTGAAATGGTGATGATTTTTACAGCTTGCAAGTCACACAGGCAAAAAAACCCAACAACCAGAAGACCCACAAAAAACCCCAAACAAACAAAACAAAACAAAATAAAAAGGGAAAAACAGAAAAAGAGACTAACAATCCATCAGTTTTTCCATCAATTGAGGATGAGGAACTCAGATTTGACCTACAGCTTGTCTGAATTTATATACTTCATCCCACAACTAAAATTTTGCCAGCACAAAATGGATTTGGTACAGTGTCAGAAATTGTCTTTCAGGTGAGAGGTCAAAGAAGCAGAATGATTATATCAAGACGACTTAGTTAATGAAAAGTGTTATTTTGTCATTAACTGAGGACATTCTTTATTTGGGAGCAGCAAACAATGTGTTACAGAGGCAATGGATGAAAGAAACTGCCCGAACAATTAAAAGCACTTAGAAGACCTTTGGGGCCAGTTAGAGTTCATCACATTTTTGTTTCAGATGTTGTTTACTTTGGCATGTTAAGCTATCCAGAATACTCCAGTAGCTTGAAAGTATGCCTTAGCAACCTTAACATCTTGGTTCTTGTCTGATCCAAAGGAAGGCTGATGGTACTGCATATGATAGTGCTCCAGAAATGGCCCCATTTCTGCACCAAATGCTGCCAAAAAGAGCAGCAAACATCTACTCAGTCCTCAAGTGCTGATATCTTACACAGTTCTGGATGAAGAAATAACTATTCCATTGGAGAGGATAAAGGCTTCTATGCCAAATCCAGCTAACACTTTCATTCTTAATATATTCTTGCAACCTGCTCTTGACAGTGACATTACCCTCTATAGTTTACTGAAGAGCTTCAGCATGTGGAAAGAACACAAACCCTGCTTGAAATATTCTGCTATTCATATGGAAATCCATTTCAGAGTCAAATTCACCCCTTTCCAAACAGGGTTCATTCTGTACAAGCCAGAATTGTACCCACACTCCATTCACTGACCAGGTACAGTGCTGTTGTGTGCCTTCAGCACATCTTCCCAGGCTCAGACCTTGAATGGAGCAAAAACCATGTAAATTATCCCATCCATGGCAAATACACAAAAGCAAACCTTACCTCCTACATTTAAGAAATTGTATTTTCTGCAGTCTTCACTATTCATCAGTATTAATACGCTGTTTTGGCTGTCATGTCACATAGTGTTTTTTCAGTCACTATCGTGACTCATTTGTTAGGTAGTTCATAATTTTGGAAGCCTGATACCGTAAAACCTACTGTGGCGTTAGGATTAATTTCATACCACTTGTGGGAAACAAAATTGGTCTTTAAGGCTTCTGATGTTAGGTCAAATATTGCTCATCACCAAAGATTTTCCCTGCATAAAGGAGAAAAGACTCACCTGACTGAGCAAAGAGCAGATCAGCATGACTGAGGAGGGGAATGAATGTGCCAGAGGAATGCAGGTACTGTGAAGCAAATGAGCAAATCAGTGCAGAATGGAGGACTGGAGCAAAACAGCCACCCCGTTACCTTGGAGAACAGGTGGCTCTTTAGAAAGAATGAAAAAAGACATAAATGATCTTCAGGAGGGAAGGAATATAGGGAACAGGTGTAACTGCAACACAAAATACCTAAGCGGAATTGTAAGCAGAGTAAAAGGTGGAAAGGTCTATGAACTGAGAGACAAGAAACATTATATTTGCACAGGAGACTAACAGCTAATAACAGATCTGTCAACAGAAAAGTTATGAACAGAAAAGGTTTGGAGGGAGAGAAGTTCTACAGTGAGTTTAGTTGGAACACGAGGAACTAAATTTTGG
Organism: Grantiella picta; assembly: GCA_013397955.1. Lineage (NCBI taxonomy): Eukaryota > Metazoa > Chordata > Aves > Passeriformes > Meliphagidae > Grantiella > Grantiella picta. Next base: position 360,478 of record VZRM01000410.1, on the reverse strand, counting down.
TGATTTGAATTACTACTTCTTGTGGAAGATTTCATCTTGTGTGTATAAATACAAAGAAAAACCTTCCAGTCAGGTCTCAGACAGGACATTTTAACACAGTGCCCACACCAATATATGTGGAAATAACTGGAAATAATGTCCAACACCTATTACTTTACCGAAGAAATTAGAAATCATCAGTACTTATGAAAGATGTATACTATTTATCCTGGGACAACACAGAATTAAAAAGGCCTGTCCTCTTGTCAGTAGAAGTGATGCAAACTAGGCATCATTTATCTAATCACCAAACTAATGCTGAAGAAACCCTCCTTCATTTAATTTCAAGGTACATGGGCTAGAGGAAAGATAACCTGCAAATGGAAAAAATTATAATTGTTGGAAAAGAATTATCATCACAATGTTTCTGAAATGACCTTGAGAACAAAGTACATTTAAAAAAAACAGAAGCCAAGATATTTAGCTCATGGAAGCAATGTTGATTTACAGCACCTGAGAATCTGCCCTGTCCACAAGACAGCAATCAGACTCTTTCTTCCAAACACTGAATAGTTCTTTCTACAGTACTGTTATATTATAATATGACTAGGAAATGCTGCAAATGGATCTAATTATTATTATAATCTTAACAATATAATCTTGAAGTCCTTGTCAAATGTTATTTCCAAGACATAGAGAGATGTCCTACAGGCAGAAGAATTAAAATAAATAGATTAAATAATTTCCTACTGGCGAGGTATTCTAAAAAGCTAATAGGTTTAGATTCTGGATTGGATTCTGTAGCAAAGATATTGGATTTGCTTGTCAAAATTTAAAGATCTTACAGTGCTCCATCAATCACTATGTATAAGATAGGTTAATTAGAAAAACCAAACTTAGCAATTACAATTCAGACAAAATTTTGGCAATGTGTATTAACTGGAGGTCAAGTAGGACTGTGCCTTCAGTCTAATATTTTGCATCTAGCTAGTACTAGTCCATGTGCTCCACTGTTTCAGACACACAGTATTAATTACTACACAGCAGGAATTCTGTTTTTTTAAAAAAAAGTTGGCTTCCAGATCTGGTGAACACCTAGATCCTCCAAAACTTGGATGACTGGATTTTATTTGTGGCTGCTTGAGTGATAAGTATTGAAACCAAGACAGGCAAAATAAGTGAATCCATGTCTGCACCAACAGGATTTTCCCAAACATGTCAGCTTGCTTTCACCTGATTTTAGAAAACTATCCTAATAATTCTTAATCAAAAATCTACTTCCTCTGTCAGAAAGGTTCAGGATTGCTTCAGCTGTGGAGGGATCTTATGGTTTGGAACGTATCAGTCTGGAAATAAGGCAGGACATTTAATTTGACCTGTATGTTATTTGAATAGTTTCCAGATGAGTTCCAGACAACAACAGTGCCTCTTTGGAAGTACCTCTTGCCTGATAAAGGGAATAAAGTTATTAAAATTAAAAAAAAAAGTCTCCAAGTGCATAAATATTATCAATCAGGTTAGTAGTGTTCCAGTATGAGCCAATGTCTCTTATCTTACATTATGTTGATAGTGCTGCCATCTGTTATACTTAAAAGCTTTCAAGCTGAAAGAGAAGCAGTATTTTATTAGCAAATAGTTTCTGCTAGTGTACCGTCTTCACCTCTGCTTGTGAGACCTGTAGAAAATCACCTTTGATGCCCTTTATCTTGCAGATGTTTCTCTAGAGTCTTTGGTGGTGCTAAAGGGACAGTGCTTCCTGTGGAATCTGTTCTCTTCCCTGCCAGGGCACCTCTCACTGTGAGGGGGAAGAGCAGGAAAACACCCTCTCCTCTCTGTGCCATCGGGAGAGATGCAGTGAAAAACAGATGGAGAGTGGCCATGGGTGCTGGGGAGCTGGACCCTGTCAGCTGGGAAGTCTGGCACAGCCACCACAGATCTTGTCAGAGAGAGGATGTGGTGGTCTCTTATCAACAAGGATTTAACACTTCTGTGCATGCTAGACATCTTTGCAGCTCTGTAGAGCACTAACTACAAAACCTGGTCCTGTTCAGGGCACAAAACCCTGCTGCCCAGAAGCAGATGAATCTCAGGACATGAACCATCACATCTGAGGTCCTGAAGACATATCTTGAGTTTGTAAATCACCAGATACAGATCCAGACCATGAGCTTCCCTGAGCAATCCGAAAGCAAGATCCTTTCAAGGCCTTGAGCTGTCTCTGCTCCTCTCCACAGCTCCTGGTCAGTGTTTTGGTCACTCACATTGTTAGGATTGGGTAACGTCACAGATGAGCTTTGCTGTTAGTGACAGTAGGTACCTGAACCCTGAGCCTTGCAGTGCCAAGGTTTAATTCCCCACTCTGCTTCAACCATTGTTAAATCTTTGTTTCTGTGTCTTAGGCGGTAAGTTATTCAGGAGTTTTCCTGTTTCTCAAGTATTTAACAAGGATATATGCCCTGGAGTCAGTGAGAAAGTCAGGTATTCCAGATGCTGGACAGAAATACAGCCTGCTGCAGTTCACATGAAATGAGAACAGGCAGCAAATTATGTCTGAACAGTCCTTAATGCACAAATTAACTGCGGGACAAGGTTGCTTTAAGCATTCATCATACAATGGGAAAAGTTAATCACTTGTACACTTTCTGGTGCAATTTTTAAAACAAATTAAGTTTTAGTTATTCTAATTAACATCTAACATAAACTAGAAGTATTGTCTGTAGTAAATACTCTTACACTCCAAACACTGTTATGGGAAAAGGCAGTATGCCCTTTATTGCTTGTCCAATTAGCATTTTCAGTCAAATAATCCAGATTATTTAATGCAAAAAAGCCTCATTAATAACGCAGTTAAAGTCATTACATGCCCAAACCCACCTTCCTAGTATTGACCCCGTGCCTGTGGTGGTGTCCTCAATCTTGTGCCTCACTCTACTTCATTCCACAGCTTCTCCCCTCAGCTTTCTTGCTACCCTCTCCTCTCAGGGAATGGGTGAAAGCTGCCCCACAGTCCCACAGTTTTTCACAAGGATTGCCTGGGGCTGCCAGCCCTATTTCCCTGGCAGCATTTCCAGAGCTGGAGTTGGGCACTCTGATAACCAAGTTCAGACCTGCTCTGGCTGAGGGCAGCCCAGACACCCCTGGGATCCACTGACCCCTGGGACATCTGCCCCAGCAGTGACAAAGGGAAGACACTTCCTGGGTGACAACACAGAATTCTTAATTTCAAAAAAATGAAAAGCACCTGCACTGAGTATGACTATTCTGTACTTAATTTACACTGAGGAAAACTGACAAAACTGATGGAAAACAGTTTTGTGAAATAATATAGTCTGTTGAAATAATTTACTTCCTTCTAATTCCTTTTTTGAGAAAATGAACATTACGCATATTCTCATAATGTATTTCATAAAAGATGAGTGATTTATGAAAGACCTGCCTGTGATGAAGAATTAAAAACATGCAGCCACAGATTCAGATCTTAATTGTATTCTTTGTGTTTCCTAGTAATTTGATAATAAATCCTTCATCTTTTAGTGGTATAGGCTAATGTTAACAGAAAAATCATTTGGTTTTCAATAAAGAGGTCAGCTACTCTTCTGCTTCATTTCGCCACATCCTATGCTACCCAAAAAACAGATAGAAAATATTTATCACTTTTCTGCAGGTCTCCAGCTGGTTTCTCTAATTTCAATATTCAGATCTGAAAATGGGCATTACATATGCTTGAAAAGAACTTACCAAATAAAAATTCCTCTAGTATTAAAGAATCGCTATTTATACAATAATTTGGTCTGAGAAGTATTAATTTCTTTTCTGTATTTTAAATTTAAACTTTATTTTGTCCAAGCGAGCCATTCCCATTGACATGACCATGAGCTGCCTGTTAAAAGTTAGCTTAGCCCAGGGCCTTTGGCCTTTCAGTAGCAAGAACAAAATCATATGTATTGGGTAACAAACTGTATTTGTCTTTCTGACATCAGTAGGGTGCAGACTGAGAGGTGCATCATTTGCCAAGACAAGGGAAAGCAGCACTACAGAAACCAAGGGGCATCAGGACAGGCTCTGTGCCACAGTGCTGCACTGAGGCATGGCAGAGACATTGTTATAGAAATGCTCTCACATGCAAAAATTAAAATATTTCTCATCCTATCATGAGGTTCCCGGTAGCTATACTGTTTGATGTGCCTGCCACTCATCATCACAATACTTTTCCCTAGCAAAACAAATAAAAACCCCTCATTCACACAAACACTGTCTTCATCCAAGGGAAAGAGTAGCAAACTATTCTTTGTTCTTTGAATTAAAACCCCTCCTTTTGTTTAAATCTTTGAGCTGCTTTGCTTATTCTATGACAATTCAATAACAATTTGCATAACATTGATTTTCTTCTAAAGCTAAAGTCATCAGACCTTTGGATCTCAGCCAGCTTTTCCAAACCTTGATGGATAGAAACCACTGCATAATATTTAATGGCAGCTACATTCTGACTCTGAGATTTTCTTCAGTTGTTGGATTGTCAGAATAAATGCTGAACAAACACTCATGTCTCGTATCATTATATTTATTGTTCAAAATTGCTGGTCGATATTTGCTTGCACATTAACTAATAGCACTGACTATTTCACTGCCCATACAATATTATAGTTAATAGCAATTGTGATGCCTCACACCACAATAAAAATTGGCTTCAAAAAAATCAATAGATTCCTTGTTTTGTATCAGGGAAGAGAGACAAATAATGTATCATGAATTCCGAGTTGATCATTTAGGCTGCCAACATGGTATTCAGGATTTCTTTGAATGATAGTTATGATTTGCTGTAAGAGTCAAATTCTAATCTGAAATGCATTTCTGAGTGCCTTTGCTGCTTCTTTTTGGGGACAAGTCACTGCAATAGTGTCTCTACAGATTTTCTGAGGCAAAGTGTGTAATACAAGTTTGGAGTTCACAGCACCAGTTTTGCCTGCCTAATGTCATTTGTGGATTGTTCAAGTTAGAGCAACATGAATTTTACTCATGGTACAGAATGAATAGGATATCTTACCCTGGTTTGAGACAAATAGAATATACATACAGAAAAATAGAAAAGTGATTTACCTAAATGAATATCCCTAAATTTCACATATAAGCATTCTGTAGTTCTCTCAGATAGAGGACAATCATGAAGCAAAAAAGACATGCAGCAGCACAAATAACGAAGCAGGTATGGCATGCAGTTAATAACAGTAATCTAACATAAACACAGCAAAATGGAGTGGCTTTTTGGAGGCTGTTTAGACTGAAAAATATTGCTGCTTTTAAGAGAAGAGTTCTCTCAGTTTTATCATAATGATCTGATACAGGGTTTCTTTGATGATTCAAGCCCATTTTTTTTTTTCAGAGCAGATATATTAAGGATGCAGCATCAATGATGTTTTAGCATGACAAATTATCTTCATTCATACTCATGGCAGAATAATCTCTTATCTTTTTCTGTCTGAACAAATAATGGCTCACTGTAAGACTAAAGCATCGGTTACATTGTGCAGGGGTTTAATACATCAAAAATTCAGTATGGAGAATTGCAGAATATTCATGATTGGTACGCCCCTCAGAACCTCCTCATCAAAGACAGTGTCTCTCCTACCTATGCATGTTTATGTCTGCATTGGTGCTTTGCTTTAAACTCTCCCTCTATTTCAGAAACATGTGCTCCAGAATCACTTGCTGGAGTTTTGTACCAGCAAATAATACCTGAAGGATAAATCTAGGCCTGAAATATTACAGTCTCTGGTTTGCTGCGTGTTTTTTTTTTTTTTAAATATTGTGCAATTTGCATACAATTTTTTCCCACGTAGCCCTAAAAGATCTGAAGGAACATCAGAGACAATGTGTGATGAACTGACCACAGCCCCCATTCCCAGTTCCCTTGTTCTGTGCAGGGGGAAGACATAGAAAATCAGGAAAAATTTAAGGCTGGGAAGGGTGGAGGGCTGCTTGGAAGGTGTTTTCAGGACTTGGTTTTACTCCTTGTTGTCCTGCTATTATTTGATTGATAAAAAATCAAACTCATTTCCCCACGTGAAGCCTGTTTCGCCCATGTTGGTAACTAGTGAGTGACACTCCCTGTCCTCATCTCGACTGACAAGCCTTTTGCTGTATTTTCTCTCCCCTGTCCAGCTGAAAAGGGGAGGGATAGAGCAGCTTTGGTGGGCACTTGATGTCCAGCCAGGGTCAAATCCCCACAACTAGTTACATTATTCAGCCTCATTATTTCTTTATTTTTCTTTCAGATAGAAGACCATGGGCACCTTGAGTTATCAAAGAAAAGTAAGAGAAATGACACACACAATGCCATTAAAAAAGCATGTATTAAAAACATGCTCAAAAATCAAATCACTAATAAAATTGAAAGATGTGGGTCAAAGGACTATAATGCTTTTATTTTAAATGTCGAGATGATACTAGTGAAAAAAAGTATCATGGTAGGATGCTGACGAGGAGAAGGAATTGAATGACAGAAGTGAATTTGATGGAGAAATGTTAAAATACGAGAATCGAGACAATGGATAAATGAGGTGTTAAAATAGTGTTTGTGTAAGTGTCTTAGATGAGTTAGAGATTTATATTCAGAGAGAAGGAGACAAAAAAGGGACATATGGAATTATGAAGGAGAATGAAGTGCTAGGATACTGAGAAAGGGTAAAGAATCTGACAAATGGGATGAACAGAGACACGACAGGTCCCTTTTCTGCCTGTGGATTTCCTGATAAGCACAGCACTGTGAGCCACACATCGCAGCTGCATGGCCATTGTTGCTGTTATTGAAGGCAATGGATTTCATTACCTTGAGGACAGCAATAAAACAGATTCTCATCCCTGTGGTAAAACAGCTTTTGGTGAAGGCTTGAATCGCTTTGCCACACCAATTTCTAATTGTCTCATTGCTACCACTTAGCCAACAATTCGAACATTTTGTCTCATCATTATTTCTTTAATATCATTGCCAGGCTCACTAATTGGATGCTTTGAACCCGCATTTACTTTGCCCTCAGGTCATTTTATCATACATTTACATTTTTCATCACAACTGATGAAAACAAGCAGAATTTTTAATCTTCAGTCCTTTCATGGCATTTCTTTTGCACTGGTGTCAAATAAATAACTTCATCATTTTGAGCTACAGAACAGTGTGGCCTGTGATTTCTTATTAATTTTCTTAAAAAAATATTGAATCGTCAGTTGGAATTGCTCAAATTGTAAACTGATAAAATCTGCTTTATTTTGCTATTTCATCCTCTAACAAAAACTAATAAAAGCAGGAAGCAATTTTCAGGAAAACAAGCATGGACTCCCCCTATTACTTCTTACTAAACAGACCCTGAAATAAAAGCCACTTCCCTGATGATATTCTCCAGACTTTTCACTTTATCCCCATGGTCCAGAATCTGGAACTACTAGGAAACAGCTGTGCTATCAAAGCATTCCTGTACAGAGGTCTCAAACATATCAAAAATACCAAACTGGAACTCAATGTTCAGGAAAATTATTCTGAGCAAGTACACCTCAAGCTTAAAACTGCTTTTTTTTATGGAAATGGGGAAATACTCCTATTTTAAAGGACCCAAAAAATTACTGAAAAGTCAACAAATTGGGAAGAGCTAGTAGGTAGCAGCAAGTCCCTAAGAAGGCACTGCATACTACTAGTAGCAACTGGACTCACATGGAATGAAAATAAATAAAAATTGAAAAATAGAATTTATTCAGTTATTAAGGACATCAATTTTGTCTTAATGATATTAATTTTTACTGTAGGCTTCTGGTGATGGTGATTAGCAGCAATTCCTTTTACCCCAATGTGCAGGAAAATGTGTGTTTTTCTAGAGGGCAAATTGTACAGGGTTAAGGAATCTGGCTTCAAGGAGCCTAATAGATTTTTTTTCTTAATCCGGAATGTCCAAAGCACTAAGCAATCAGAAAAAAAAGAAAACAAACTGGAATCAAATCAACTTTTTGAGACTCTGTTAGTGCATTTGCCACATCTTTCTATCCTTATGCTCATGTTCTAGAGAAATATGCGACTTGAAATAAAAAAAAACACCAGCAAATCAAGGACACAGAAAAGGAGAATTTAATTGAATTTGCCTATTAACAGATTATTTGGCCAGTAATTTCCTGTAAGTGAGCATCTCAAAATCCCTATTTAATTTCACAATTTGAAAAGGATCTCTGAGGGTTTGTTATTCCTCCTCCCACTCAAAGCAGTGTTAGCTACAAGGTCGTAGAGGTGACTCAGGGATTTATCCAGGTTGGTCTTGAAAACCACAGGGATGGGGTCTGTGAAGTCACTGCACAACCTGCTCCATTGTCTACCTGTCTCAGGTGTCAGGTCCAGTCAAACAAGACAGATCCCAGGATGGCCCTCAGCAATATTCTGATGGCCCTCATCAACATTCCAATTGTTATTGGCCTGCGGTTAGGGTAGGACTAACTGCGTCACTCTCTGAGTTGAACCATCAAGTCAGTTTTGGATGACCATCTGGGCCACAAAACTGTGATTTGAACACAAACATATTGTGGAAGAAAGTGTCAAAAGCTTTGATAAAGCCAAGGGAAATGGTATTTTGTTGAGCATCTCTCCTGTGAGGAAAGGCTGAGGGATTTGGAATTGTACAGCCTGGAATAGGGAAGGCTTAGGGATGACCTAATTGCAGCCTTCCAGCACCTGAAGGGAGCTCACAATAAAAATGGAGACTATTTAGGAGGGCCTGGAGTGACAGGACAAGGGAGGAATTGCTGCAAACTGACAGAAGGTAGGTTTGCATTAGAGATTAGGAAGAAATTCTTCCCTGTAAAGGTTGTGAGGAACTGGCACAGGTTCCTTGGAGCTGTGGCTGCCCCATCCCTAGAAGTTTTCAAGGACAGGCTTGATGGGGCTCAGAGCAACCTGGGATAGGGAAACGTGTCCCTGTTCATAGCAGGGAGTTGGAACTAAGTGATCTTTAAGGTCCCTTCCAACCCAGGCCATTCTGGTTCTGTACCTGCTACATCCTTAATGTACAGACCAAGGTGTTTTACCTCAGAAGGCAATCAGATGGGTTGGGCACAACTTATCCTTGGCAAATCCATGATGGCTGTTCCTCATTACCACATTCTGCTCTATATATGGAAAAATACATTCCAAAACACATTCCTTCATGGGACTGAAATGCAGCTGACCAGCCTGCAGCTCCCTGGGTGGATTACTTGGCCATTTTTTGAAATGAATATGGAATTTACCTTCTCCCATCGATCAAAGGTGTCCCTGGGATTTCCATGCCCTTTCAAATACACCAGTGGCTTTGAAAGGACCTTGACCAGTTCTGTCATCAACTTCAGATGATTCCATGGATTTGTGCTGGTCAAGTTATCCCTGACTTCATGTTCACCCACTGCTATTTCACAGCTGCACAACAATAATTTTACTCCCTGGATTTCAATGGGATACATGCAACAATTCAACCTTTAACACTCCAGTATTTCATGCATCTTCTTCTTGTAGCATCACTGGCCATAAACAGATATCCCCCTAATCACTGAGCTGTGAGTAGGCAGGGGGAAGGTTTAACTACACATGCTAGGAGAAAGCTGATAAACTTTTTTAAATAATAGAATTTGTGTAGAAAAAAAGTGTTAAAATGTCCTTCTCAACAACATGGTGCATTTAAGCAGGGTTTCAGAGAGCAAGCACCCGAAATTTTAGGCATTCTTAGTAAACAACACGTGCACACAAACACTGGAATAAATGAAAAAGAAGAGAAATAACTGTTCAGTACTGTTCTATGATAGGAGGAACAATATGAAGAATTTAACACCAAATTAGCTACTAGGAGAACCCAGTAGTTAATTCCTCAGAGAGCAAACAAGAGGGGAGATGTAGCAATTATTCTATAGAGTCGTCTTTAAATAGATCTGAAAAGCTTTACTAATGTCTAAAGTGATTTTATTTTTCATTTTTGTGTAAAGACATCTTGTGTAAGAAATTATATTTCTTAGCAGACTGAGATGAATTGTAGAACCTTAAAGAAAGCTAGGACAGAATAAGACTCTTTTCACACCACTAAGTGCAAGAACAAGCACAGTTCAAGCTGGCACCCTTCAGAGCCCCCTGACAGTCACTACTGCTTCAGAATCTGGAGCTAAGTCAGGAAATTGTTCAGATGGCACAACAATCCAAATATTTCCACTCTGCTCAACACGTCAGATGATGCATTTTTGTCTAGAATAAAATAAAAATACACAAAATGAAAAAGTTGTCCTTTAATGCCACGTTACATTTAATAATTCTACATACTTTCCGACACATTAATCTGTGTGATTTATTATGGTAGGGAAGACAAATTCAGAGAAATGGAAAGAAATCCCAACAGAAAATTTGTGCTAAGTCCACTGTTATCATACAAAGATAAGAGCTTTTCCTAAGGAGTATGTCTACAGTGAGATAGGTTTGCTTTAAAATTTAATATCAGCTTTTATGACTGAGAGAAAAAACTGAAATAAAACATGAGCAAAAATGAAAGAAATTATACAAAAATTACTATAATTATGAACATCAAAGTTATTTATCAAAACTCCATCTTCTTTATGCTAATTATTTTCCCAACAGATTATTCTGAATAGGATGAAGCTATCTCAGTCATGAAAGAAAACTAGTGTTTTCCTGTTCCCTGATAATTAGTCATTCATATTTAGATAGCCTTCATTCACTGCTGCACAGGTGCCTCAACCTTTGCCACACAACGTCGAGCTGTATTTAAAGAAATACTCTTTGAATACTTCCATAGGAATAATAGAAAAACTGTATTAACAGCTTAATCGCCCTGCTCTCTCCAAACAAGAGATCTGTCATGCATAATTCATCTTTTTTTTTTTTTTTTTGTCAGAAACATGCACAAAACAGTTCTGACACTAAAATATGACAACGTTGTATCAGCAAGCCTGCTTCAGCAGCCCTGCTAATTTAACACCCTATTCAGCAGATATTCAATTTTCGTGGCTGTTGGCCATGAAGTTTCAGTGAACTTCTATGGGTTGGCACCTGCAAAGCTTAATTCCAATTCCATAAACATAAATTCCTGCCTTCCTCGTTGCAGATATGTTAACTGCTGACTCTGGCTATGACTCTCCAGCATGTCCTATTCCCATAACTATATATAGCAGTCAGCATTACATGCCCATCAGAATTATGAATTTATGTTTAGATAGACCACAAGTAATGACATATTAGTGGGAGGAAAATCCATTAAGAATAATGGAAATACAGGTGTGCTCAGAGATGTTAAAACTGAAAAGGTTCCCTGATCAATGTATTCCCATCTGAAAAGGTTATTTACTTAATGTTACAGTAGGTGGATATTAGAAAAAAAAAATTCTTTACTCTGAGGGATGTTGCATCCCTGGAAGTGTTGAAGGCCAGGTGTGACAGTGTTCTGAGCAACGTGGTCTAGTGGAAGGTGTTCCTCCCCATGGCAGGAATTTGGAACTAAATAATCTTTAAGGTCCCTTCCAACCCAGGCTATTCTGTGATTATGATTGTTCCATGAGCCAGGACCTTCTAGGGGAGAGGTACTATTAGGATGCTACACTGCCTCAGTAATAATGCACTTTACACTCCCACTGACACTGATTGGTGCATCAAGAGTGGTTCAGGCTAGACAAGGAGGTTACAGAAGATTCAATAAGGGAAGAATGCTTCTGAGTACCAGGATGTCTGGTTTTGCCATCTCAGCCACAAAACTCAAAATCTCAAATCTGAGTGATTTTAATCAGAAATAGCCAAACAGCACAATTCAATGTTCCCATGGAAAATTGTCATAAAATATCTTATTCATAAGATAAAAATATCATTATTTTCAGTATTTTGTCTAACTCGGGATTAAAAGGAAATTAAATATCCAGTGAGATAGAAACCTGCTATTTCAATAAGCTTCTTACTTAAATAAGTATCATACACCAATAGAAGACTGTCAATTGTCATCATTACTTTCAGTTAAAAAAAAAAAAGCATTAGCTGTATCATTGCAAACACATAACATGAATGAGCAATCAGGCCAATTTTCAAGGTTTTGGGAAGAGTTACATGAGATTATGACCATGTCACATTTGACTGATCTACAGGGGTTCTCTTAGTTCAATGCTCCAGTTCTTTGCAGTGTTGAAGGCCATTAAAAATACCACATTTTACTATTCAAAATGGTAAAGTAATAAAACAAATATATTTGTTTTGTTGCTGGAATGGGTAGGAAGAATTTCTACTGTTTATTCGATCTGGATTCACAGGCTTGCACAGCAGACTTCTTACACAGTGAGTGAAGGCAGGAATTTAAGCACAGTGTGTAAGGTGTGGGGAGAACAATCAAATTTAAAACAGAAAATTCAAGACACTTCATGGTTTTGGCTAATAGTATAGGTATAATTGAAGCAGATATCCTCAGATAAAACAGAATTTGAGGTTCATTATTCTAAATCACTAATGTCTAGAAATTGAAAACTGTAACATTAAGTCATATTAGCTTTAATTGGCAATTCAAATTTCCCCAAACCTGCCAATCTTCTTGTCTATAAGCACTAGCTTGCCTTTATTTCAGATCTCAGCAAGAAAGATCAAACTGCCCTTGCACTGGTTAGCATGGAAGAATATTGTAGGACTCTGTGATCCCCATAATGGTTAATCTAAGTGAATGCCTTTGTATCATGGATGTCGTGTGATTGCTATTTAGTCAATATCTGTGCTGTCATAGCTTGTAGATTTACCTAGAGTCAAAGTACGCTAATCTTGAGAGTATGTATAGGATATTGTCTTGTTCCATTGAAATATTATTTGCACCTGTTCAGGAACTGCAGCTTTAATAATGAGAATATTAAAGTGCATGTCCAAGGGACTCTTCAAAGCTAAGTGTGTATTCCAGTCCTGACTACTGTCATTGACTGAGAGATCTGTATTTTGACCAAGGCCCTGTCAGAATTCCACAGATCTTTGAGCTGGTGAACTTCACTGTATCTGGGTTCCGTGCAGTGAGCTGTGCCTTGACCATAGACCCATCTCATACTGCATCACCTCGGGGTTCCTAGTATCAGAAATAAGATTTTACAACTGCTATTACCTTTCTTAGGGCCACTAATGAATAGTTATCTGCATTGTGAGAGTAATTCTTATTGGATCTGAAAAGAACTGGCATTTCCTCAGGGCAAAACAACCCTCACTGTGCACATAAGATCGGACCTCTGCCTCTGCGTTAGTAACCTGAGCTAACCTACCTGCAACACAAATGTCTTGCATTTTTTTTTCCAGCCCTCCTACACAGCATGATGAACTGTGACAGTGAATTGCATCTCCATAGCACACTTCTGAGCAGTACCCACAGTAATAAGGAACTGTGGCAGGGAGCGCAGTGGGATATTTTTGGAATTGGGAAAACCCCTCCATTTTCTGCTTGCAAATAAAATATACTACTGTACTACTGCTGCACTTCAGTGAAAAATTCACAACCAGGCCTTCAGTCTTTATTTTTTTTTTTTTGACTATTGGAAAATGAACAGCATGCTGAATCTCCGTTTTAACTGGTTTTCCTCATTAATTTGGCCTCATTTCACAAATGCGGACTGCTTGTGCCAAGCTTTTATACACTGCTTTTACTTTCTCTCTCCAGTGTGCCAATAAAAGTGTTTTTCATCTGAAGTCTTATATTTATTACTTTTGGTGTCACTTAAAGGAATAAATCTATCATGAAGCAAAGTGCAAGTCAATAAAGTAATGTACATATATCAGAAAAACTTTTTACCAGTTAAGGTAGCTAGTATGTTACAGAAAACAGAGTTCTTTTAAATATACTGTAAGGCAATATTCTCAACTGTAGCTGTAAATTCTGTAGTGAACCAATAAAAGTGTGCTTTTATGTTCTAATAAATGTCAGGTTTAAATATCTTAGGAGGCCTTAGCCTGTTTTAACCTCATTCCTATAGAACTGCTCCTTTGAATTAAATGGAAAATACATTTTATCAATTTTTCCTTCAAAAATAAATTTTTAAAAAATCTGTATTTTTAGTAAGGCTTCCACAGAAAATATGTAATGAAGACCTCTGTACCCTAATAGCTCCAGAGTCACTCAAATATATGACTGCATAAAATAATGACCTGGAGGGGAGCTATAGAAGTAAAATAGATATCTACAGCCACTTAAGCAGTGTATCTTCTCTTGTTCTTCAGGTAGCTCAGCATAAGCCAGAATGATCTGTGCTCAGGCCAGAACCTCACCTTAATGGAACGATCCTTTGACTACCTAATGTAACTGGCAGGAAGGTTTCACTCTTTTTTTTCCAAATGTTTTGCTGGGAATTTGAAAAAAACAGACAGTAAAGGGATCCATTTGGTGGACTTATCTCTCGGTGTGTGGGCGGAGCTGTTGGCTAGACAACCTTCAGGCTGGCTTCTGTCAAAAATTTTGACAGAACCATGAAGCTGTCCATGGGAACAAAATACCATCTGTAGTGGGCACTACGAGTGCACTAAAAAATAGGCAGACGAACAGGCATACATGTATATTTGTGAAGTACACTGCATGGCATCATGAAAAGCAGAAAAGGCCTTGGCTCTGTGCAAGCCCTGCTCAGCAATAACAAAAACATCTCTATATTATCCACGCTGTGATCAGCACAAACCCAAAACACAGCCCCACACTGGTCTCTGGAGAAAATTAACTCTACCCCAGCCAAAACCAGCACAAAGTCTTAGAGTTTTCTTTAAGATAAGGAATGGTATGCAAGACTTGGGTATTGCAAATAGGTTCTCTCAGACAGGCCATATGGCCCTGCCACACCACACTGATTTCAGGATTCTGGGTACGCTGTGAATCAGTAACTTTCAGATTACATTTGCTCAGTTCACATGCAAAACAGTGTTTTGTTTGGATTTTATTACTAGCAGTTCTGTCAGAGCATGCTTAAATCTGAAAGCCAAGCTACTTTTTCTTCCCAGCTCATGAATTTTCCAGTAGAAATGAGGTCTCTGGTGGCCTAATTTCACCCCTGCTCAAACTGGTACTAGTCTTGTCCTTAATAAGGGCTTCAATATGTGCAATTTTACAGAAGGTGCAAGAGATGAGGAGTATACACATATAAAGGCAAATATGTTAGGGCAAAAGAACTGACAACCAGATGTAAACCATTCTCTTTTGGAATTGGCACAACAACAGGAAACAAAGAAGAAACCACATACCTGGCAACATGTGCTCCCTTTAGATGTGCAACAGGAATACTCAGATAAAGCAAAATCAGGAGTCTTTTTCCCCAATCGCTTTTCTGACAATTTCAGAATTACACCAATTTTGTGTAGTTTGACTGTGATCTGTGCACATTCATCAGGTTTTTTCTAGAGTGTTTAACACAGCACCTCTTTTAGTACAGAATGTGTTTTTTGCTGTTATCATTTCTAGTTCTTCTGAACCCTCCATTTTTTTCAGATTGAGCTTGTTTTTGCAAATGGCATGCTGCACATGGTCTGTAAGTACAGCATATAATTCTTTAGAAAAAAAATTCTTTTCACTGGTTAGCATGATGGTAAGAGTTGAGATACTGAAGTGACTACACATGTGTAACTATTTAGCATCTAACTTATGAATATTAAACATTGAGATTTCATAATATTGAAGACAACAGAACAACAGAACAGTTTTTTCTGCCTTATCTACCAGCTGAAGAAGTTGTCAAGACTTCCAAGTGCCTGATGATATCCAGTGACACAGCTCAGAAGACTAATTACCAGCCAACCCAAGCGGCAGAAGAAAGATGTTTTTCTCTTTGAGAAGAAATGAGGCTGACTAATTTGCAGAAGAAATTTATCAGCGCAGAGTATTCTGCTCTGATGTTCTGCTTCGACTGTGGCAGTGAAGCACAATACCCTAGCAAAAACAGCACAGACAAACCACTACTGATAGAAGCAAAAAGATCCTCTATGCAAGCAGATACTCATCGGCTCTTTGCTGGAATGATTTGTGCTTAGCATTACTGTTTGTGCTTCTCAGCTGCCCAGAAGCTCTGACTGTTATTGTTACTACCTTTGCTAGGACAATCCAGAAAGAAATCCTGCCTGCCTCAAATCACATGCTTCTTTTAAAAGAAAACACTGGTAACTGATATAAGAGCAGTGCAGTCAACCTTTCTTTGCTGATTGGGATTTGAAGTACTGCTAGATACATTCCAGGACGCTGGAAAAGCTAGAATAGAAGCCCATCTCAAAGCTTAGCCACAGTGACCAAACTACCTTTTCTTGTCATTGTAGTGACAGGAAAAGGGGGAATTTTTTCAACCTTAAAAAGAGTAAGTTAAGATTAAATACTAGGAAAAAATTATTTCCTGTGAGGGTGGTGAGGTGCTGGCACAAGTTGCCCAGAGAAGCTGTGGCTGCCCCATCCCTGGATGTGTTCAAGGACAGATTGGATGGGGCTTGGAGCAACCTGGGATAGTGAAAGCTCTCTCTATCCACACCAGGGAGGCAGAACTAGATGATCTTTAAAGTCCCTTCCAACCCAGGCAATTATGAATAATTATGGTGGTTTGAAATGAAATAGGAGCTTTGGGCAGTATCTCTGAGCAAATTTGAAACAATAAAGAGGAGAAGAGAAGAGAAGNGAAGGGAAGGGAAGGGAAGGGAAGGGAAGGGAAGGGAAGGGAAGGGAAGGGATCAAAATCTCTCTGCTGAGCACAAGAAAGATGTCTAACAGACCTTCAGGACATCAGCATGTGCTGTGGTTTCAGGGAACACTTTGAAGGGAGATGTGAAGTACAGTCTGACTCAGCCCCAGCAATTGGCCATTCTGCCCTGTGGCTAGGAAGCTTCTGAAGAGCTGCAGCACAGATCTCTGAGCAGAGAGACACATTCCTACTCTCCATTTCACCATGTTCCTGGTTGTAGTCCCCCAGAAACAAACTGAAGGCTAAAAATCTAGAAAAGGACTATATATGGTGTTTATCAATCTCAGTGTAATTTTAGTTTCATACAGGATTTGTCCCGTACCACCTTCCTGCAGCTGTCTTTGTGTTTAGTCTTTGTCAAACTGTTGTCATCTGAAATTTGCCACTGGCAAGAATAGAGGCTCAGAAATGGTCATTCTGGGAGGAAAAAATTCACTTGTTTTGATTTTCTCAGTAGGTGACTCCATTGCAGTGTTCAGTTTCAGGTTAAATACTTTGCTTTCATTATGAAATAGAAATAAGGCATTCCTGAGCAGATCTGAAATGAAAACAAACCTCTGTATTTATACATTTGCAATGCTCTTACTGCAATTATTGGTCTTGAGTCTTCTCATTTACCTTCCATTTCAGGACTTGCAGGTAGAAAAATTAGACTATTCCTCCAGAGGGAAAACTGCCTTCTGATCAAGTCTATTTAAATTTTCAAAATTAAATCCACAGCATGCAGAGAAGTCCGTGTTCCAGAAAAGCCCCTTCCCTAACTCAAGTACTTTTTATGACCACTTAGTTCACCTTTGTTCTCTTCCTCTGTTTCACAAAGATGACGTGACTAATGATTATTATATTAGCTGTGGTACCATGAATGCTACAGCAGACTTACAGCATACTTCTCTTCCTCCTTAGGGAATTGATATTTTTATCCACAGCACAAGAAACCTAGTTTGTGGCCAGAATATTTTTCCCCCTTTTTCTGTTTCTTTATTTGGTGTTTTGATGCAATAAATTGATTAGATAAACTAGCCAGTAGTTTCATAATCCTGTTCTGAGCCTACCAGAATTAATTACTGTTCACATAATACTGTTCAGGAAGTATGTTTTAAAAAAGCAGAATACTCATAATGATATAATTTTCAAGGATGCCATCCACATGGTATAATTACCAGCAGTTATGGGCATGGATACTTGCATATTACAAAAGGGCAGCACAGCTCTCTGGTGAGGAAGTGTCCAGAAATGCCACTTGGTGCAATGTGTGGTCCTGTATGAGGTTCTTCCCCCTCATCAGATCAGATTTTACCTGCCCTGGCTGCAAGTATCACTGTGATGTCAGGAAGTACAAAGGGTGTTAAACAGCTACAGAAAGGTTCTGGGTCCAGCGAAATGGGCAGGAGCATTAACACCGTGACACCATGTGTCAGGTGTGCTCAGTGTCCAATCCCAACACAGTCTGGTTTTCAACACAGGCCTTTGCAAAAGACTTGAGACAGTTTGGATCCAATTCCCTTGCCTCAAATAACCCAAAGTTAATGAAAAAGCATGTGAAAACGTATTTATCTGGAGACCTCTTTAGCAGCTTGTTTTCTATTTGTTAAATATTTCTTGGCACCCACAACAGAAGTAACTCGATAGTTGCATTTACAGACTGCAAAACTGGGCTTTATATCCATCTTGTCCACTTTACTTTTGACACTGCACTTTTACCTGGTCTGTCCCTCCACTAAAGAAGAGAAAAACTTCAGATTTTATTAGTGCTCAAACACAAGCAGCTTTCATAAAGAACTTATTAGCACACCCAGTATTTCTTTAGGATGGTTAAATTTATTGCCAAGATCAGTGTTGAAGGGTTTTCTCTCTAATCTCTCTAAGCCCTAAAAGTCAGCCAGAGTTCACTTAAGTCCTTTCTATTACAACAGCCTCACTGAGCTTCTTAAGGTTATCAGTGAATCAAAGCAAGTTAGAACAAGATGTTTTTTAAGGTCCCTTATAACCACTCCATGATTCTATGGCGATTCTATGGTATTGGGGTGACAATTAGAAAAGGATATTTTAATTTGTCAAAATACAAAGTCTTGAAGTAAACCAACATTTCCATTCCTTTGCCACTTTTGTTTTGCACCTTGCCTCTGCAGTGATACACGCGAATACTGCAGCCCTGAAGAGCTCTGTAGCTCTGAATGACTGAAACACATTAACAGCATTGGAAGGGGGGAGGCATACAAATCATTGTTAAAGGAGAAATGGTTGCTCCAGCACTGGGATGGAGCTAAATGTGATCTTCAGAGGCTATTAAGTTAATGCTGTATCATATCGAACAAAGCAAAGTTAGCTAGTGATGATTCATGTCCTTTCCACCACAGCTTAATAAATGGATACAGAAGTTATATTGATTTTCATGGATGAGCAAGTAGATCTGAAATCTGAAAACTTGATGAAATATAAATTATGGAATATGGACCACATGTGATGATCTCATAACCGAGTGAGAAGTCTATCACTTGAAGAAAGTGTGCTAAACTGCAAGGAGTTGTTTTGACACTATCACAATAAGATTGGAATTTTTTTCTTTTGTTTTAATACAGTTTGTGAAACTTTTCCTTGTGCCCATTAAGATTCTCTGAAGCCTTGACTCTTGCTGAAGAAAGCTCTAATGTGGAATACCTAGTTTGTCATAAAGTGGAAAGTATTAACGGGAAAGTATCAATGTGAAAAGGGCAACTTCAGTCAATAGCATAGAATGAAGAAATATTAAAAAAAAGGAAGATTTTGCATTTTTTTTTCAATGAGAACTTGACAATCAGTTTCCAGATTCATTGTAATTAGAATCATTAGGTAAAAATTCATTTCACCAGAGATTTTCTACGTAATAGTGTCTTCTGGATTTACTCTGTGGGGGATTTCAATCATTATGCTTCCACAGATTAATGGTTCCAATGAAGATTTATTCCTATAAAATCAATTTTCTTTTTCATAGGACAGATAGGAAATCTTTCAAACTTGTAACTCAAATAGATTTTAACCAAAATGAAGAACCTTTCCAGAATAACTTTTGTACTGGAACTGTGAAAATATTTGGTTTAGTAAAGACTTGAAGATGAAAACAGACCCTCTTGGTTATTTTTTCTGTGCTCTATATGGTCAGAAATAAATATTAAACAGAGGAGTACTGAATCATCAGAAATGTTATTGTACAGGTTAATCAGTGGTCAAGAAGGTGCAAAAGGGAATTTAGCAGTCCTTGTGTTTCCTGATGTCTGCAAATTAGTTTGGAAAGTCAATGAGGAGCTTTTTGAGCCTTTTCAAACAGAGTGTGTTCTCCTTAAGCTCCTCATTACTAACCTTTCACTGTTTTAGTTCTTGTCCCTTCATGCCCCTGGAAGATGGCAGTGTAGGGACACTGTAGGAAGCAGTAGTGGGGCAACAGAGTTTTTATCAGCAATGTGTTTTAACTATTAGTATTATTTTTTAAATAAAATTTTGTCCATGACCTTATTCACATTGACTGCAGAGGAATCCACCCCTTTCCAGAAGGACACTTCACGTGTCTCGAAACAATCCCAGATAGAGCTCCATGAGGTCATGGCTGCCTGGGAAAATGTGCTACATGTTTGGGAACAGTTCTGTGACATCATGTCAGTCAAGATCAATAAAGCCAACAAAGAGATACTGAGTTTGTATTGTTTGTGGAAAAAGGATTCCACTGTTTGTGGAAAAAGGATTCCAAAGTCTTTGGTCATTCAAGTCAGCAATCACCTCATGGGCCTCAAGGCAAGAAAGGCAAGATCTATGATATACATGTGATGAGAACAGGATTTTTTGATATTTTTAGTTTTTGTTTATAACATCTGGATCAGAAAAACTAGATTTAAGGTGTTCAGATACTCAAAACTTCCAAAATGCAGCTCCTATAACAGACAGCAGAACCTCTCACTACTTGCTTCTGTGTTTCAAGACGGACACAATTTTAATTTGAATGGAAAAACCGAGGAAGAACATTTCACAAGATACAAGAAAATCAATATTTAAAGTAACAATTAATTTCTACCCATATTCCTACAGCAAACAGTTCCAAGTTCTCCAAGGTACCCTGTAATTATTTTATTTACCTTAACATGCTTAGGGGAATGTTAGAAATAAAGCTCCCTACAGCATATGTAATTTATCTCATCCCTTTTTCTGATGTTTTTAACAACTAGACAAGAACAATTATTTCCTGAGTTAATTCAGCACCACAACATACCCATAGCCAGCTAAGACCACTAATTCTATCACAGTTCCCATGCATCTACTTGGCTACAATTCTGTAGTCCATCTTACTAAAAAACACTCTCAGGTTTTGCATAGTAGGCAGCTGGAACAGCCACAAACACTAAGATGTTTTACATTTAATGATTTAATCAATTTTGTTCCCTGCTCTCTCTCTCCAGAGAGGAATTGCATGCAACAAACATCAGTGGAGTAGAAGTTGGGGCAATAAAGAGGGATAAAAGGGAGATAAAGCAGCATCCAAAGAAAAAGTTTCAACTAGTGAGAGACCATGATGCACTGGAGTTATCTTCATGAATGGGGAATTTACTTCTAACTTGAAGAATAACAAATATTTAAACATGAAAGCAAGAAAAATTGAGGATAAAACCGGATGGTTCTACTGAGTTCGATTGTTCAGTTTGAGTGCAAGATAGGAGACTGGCCTCATGCAAAAAGCTAGGAAGAAGGGAAAGGAGAATCTACAAAGAAAGATTAAAATATCCTGATATTCATATTTTTGGGAAAATAATTATAAGGAGAATTAGAAAGTAGTAGTTATGCATTTACAGGTCAAAGACACTTTCCTGCCACCACCCCCTGACCGCAGCAGGCAGACTCTTAATCTTTTAATTACTTGTTTAGCTTTATTTCCCCCTAAAAAAACCCAACTCAATGCAGGCAAACAATCCAAACACTTTAAAAAGGCACAACTACCTAACCATGATCACTTGGCTAAAGTTAATCTAGGAAGATATGGCAAACTAACATTCCTGATTGTACCAGATATGCCTCTAGAACTCTTTAAATTCCAGCAAAAAGATGGATACATGCATGAAATAACATGATTGATGTTCTTTTCAGTTTTATGGCTGAAGTAGCCTGTACAGAACACAGGAATTACTAGGTTTTTGCATTACTTTGTGACAGATAAACTCATGCTTACAGCACTGGATTATTTTATAGACATCATCACCCTACTTCAGTTGTGGGGAATATTGTATTCTAATATATACACACATGTAGAATATGGGCCACCATATATTACTATGTAACTGCATATATATGTTTGTGTAATATGTTTATGTAATATATATTCTCTGACACTTGACACATTTACATCTCCCTGAAATGAAACGTTAAAAAAAAAAATTCAAGCTTCTTCTCCTATTGAAATAATCCTAATTAAGAAACAACTCCAAAAGAACAGATATTTTGTCTGTAATGTGATCTTTTGAAGATGAATGAAAAGGTTTTCTGGTGTTGCTTATAGGTATAATTTAAATTTTCATTGAGCAGTTCTACTCTAATACTCGTAAATTTCTAACCTATACCAAGCTAGACCAACGGCTGACTCTATACTACCTGTTAACCTTTTTCCTTCTGTTTTACTGCTATTACTTTTTAATATTATATCACTGATCAATGAAAAGTGACTAGCTTTTATTGTTAGTTAAGTAGTATATTTACCTTTCAAAAGTCCTTATTAGCAGGATTTTGATAGAAAATAAAGTCCAAATCCAGAGAGAGTGGCCTTTGCTTGGGAAGATGATCCAAAAAGATTAAGAGTAATCCTTTATTTTCTCACCTGTGGACTGGCCATATGGTGGAAGCTTCGTTGGCAACACTAAGTCTGCAGTTTCACTACATCCAGTCACTAATATTGGACTTGTACAGCTTGTTTGCAAAACTGAAGTCAAGGGTTTACACCACATACAGAAGAATGGCATGGTGACTCCAAAAGAAACAACAAACATTCAAATCAGTTTTCTACCGCAAATTTCCTTAGAGAGGACATGAAGTAATTTCCATCCCATCCCCTCCTAGATACTACCTGTCATTTGATGTTCAACTCTGAAGAGCTGAAAGACATTCCAAGTTTGGAAACTCATAAAGCCATGGGCCAGTTTGTGCAATATAGTGTTTGACAAGAATCATTTTAATGAGCAGATATCCTTAAGGTATGCTACATCTTTAAGGTCAGAGGATATATTGCACTAGCTTATTGCATGGAGCTTTTGTTGTACCAAGTGCAGCCAGCACTCTTGGCATGCCAGTGTCTGTTTTTACTTAGGTTTACTTAGGATAAAGTCCCTCAGATGTTTATTTTTGAAGAGGTATCCTGGGTAGAATATCCTCTTGCAATAAGAATAACCTTTGTCAAATATTCTTAAGGAACAGAATCTTCTCTAAAGGTATACATTCTTTTCCAGGTTTTTACTGATCCAACTTTTCATATTGGAATTCTTATGTCTTTAATTTTCAGATGTCTTTTTGTGATGCAGATGCCATCAATTCTCTTTCTTTGAACAAAACCTTCCATGCTTGAAAGAATTGGAGCTTTAATTCAACAATGTAGTCTCATGAGATTATTCAGTCTTCTCTGTAAAAATGAAGTAAAATTGACTGATTAGACTTCCTAGAGAGGGTGATTTAAAAAAAAAAATCATTTATTTTATCCATTAAAGTAGCTGATGAAGGATGTGGATTAACTTCCCCCCTCCCCAAGTACACTTCAAGAAGTTGCAGAGATAAGGGGAAGTAAGGCAAGGAGGAAAACAGAACAGTAACATGTTCAGATAATGTCAGTTGCCAAAGCTCAGTTTTGGACAGAAGCACGAAAGCTAAGTCTTCATAGTTCCTGGCATCCCTAACATTGATTAAAACTCATTGGGAATGCAAGAACAGTAGTTATAACTGGCATTCCTGCTTCTGCAAGGTAGGGAGGATCACAAATAGCTTAGGTCATGAAAAGAGATACCAGGATGAGTCTAGAAGAAAATTAATTCTCTCCTGCTGAATCAGCCACCTTATTGCTGTAGAGCTGAATTAGCAACAATTGACATCTGCAACTGAATTAGTCCCAGCTCTCCAGGAATTAGAATCCTGAAACACCAAGGAGTCGCTGTCACCCTGTTACCACCATCTAAAATACTCAAAGTTAGAAGGCCATGGTAGTTCTCCCTCTTGAAGGCAGATCTGTGATGGAGCAATCCCCTGAGGTGTAGCCAGTGTGGCATCTGGAAAACCCCACCATTTGTTCAAGACAACAAGTCCATGGAGGTCACTGGTTTAGTGTTACATGTTGGATTAGAATGGCAATGTGGCATTTGGAACAGTGTCTTCCAGAGCTTCAGCATCACTGTTCATTTGCTTCCAGTCAGAGAACTAGATCATGTTAATGAGCCATGATGTCTAGTCTTTCAAATGAAACACTGAAAGGCCAGTAAACAAGGCAATGTAAGATATGAATGAAAGGCAATGATCTTGCTATGCTGAGTATTTTCCACAATTGGAATATAAAGGTTACATGTTCTTGATCTAACAAGTCTACGCTTTTAGATTTTGCCTAATTTGCATCTAGCTAGCAGTTGGACTCTAGTTTTTCTCCACCCCATTCTTTTCCTCTTTCTCAAGCTGTATTCACATAAGCAACCCATCTTCATTATAGAAACCTTTCGCTTTTAAACTGTACTGATACACAAAAAAGGCCAAATGTACACAAGTCTGAGACACTCAGGCAGAAAGGCTGAGATCCAGATGCCCTGGGATGCAGTCATCAGCAGCTGAACCAGAAAGAGCAGGGCAGCAATCTGGAGATTTACAGGAGCAGCACCACTCATGACCTCCTATGCTTCCAGCAAGAGGCAGCTTTGGGGAGCCTCTGATTTGCAGGACTTGTGGTTAGAACAAAGCCAGAGCTGTGAAGGACTGTTTTGTGCAAGAAAGGTGTTTGTCTGTGGGGATGAAGAAAAAAAAGGCAGGAAGGGCAGCAGGCCCTAACCATTACTCTTCAGCATTGAAGCCTAAGGATTAGGATGATTCCTTCTCATAGAAAGGAATTAAAAAGCTAAGCCACTGGATGTAAAATCCTTAGTTATCCTCCAGTGTCCTGAAGCTTTAGCCTCCTGTTACCCTACAGACACCTATAGAGTCTCTGACCTTGGCCTCTCTCCCATCTAATTTGGGTTGAAGAAGTTATACACCAGACCATAACCCGTGTTGTCATCTCCCAGGCCTAAATGAAGCTCCTTCTTAATGGAAACCTGGTCTTAAGTGGCAGAATTGATCAGGTGTTGTGCCTGCACACAATGATGTTATGAGCTGGGAATCAATATAAAAATTCCAAACTATGAGCCTTTTGCAAGGACAGCAAGGAAATGCAGTCAGAGATCCAGGGATTTCTTACTTCAGTTACTTTCCTGGGCAGATAGGCCTTGCCAGCCTGGAAGTTCACACAAGGTTAGGAAGCACTGACTACATAGTGCTAATGTAAGCTAACTTCCTTGTCTCAGGCTTCTTGCATGGAATTTTGATGTGGCTCTTCAAGAAGGATAATGATTTTCTTCCAGGAACCATATTTCTCCATGAGATTTCTTAAATAATATTGCTATGGCTAGGAAGAGTGGATCAGAAGGGCAGCAGGAAAAACTTGAATCATTCAGCTGCTGACATCCAAGTAGAACAGCTTCTGGAGATGCCCAAGATAATCTTGCTCCTGTGGATTTCTGCTGTCTATATCGATTTGCTCTTGTATTTCTGCCTCAGTTGGTCCTGCCTCCGTTAACTCACAGTCCACACAGCTCGGGCAGCAGAGGTGTCAGAAGTCACTCTGCACACATGTTCATGCCTTGCATGTTGAGTGTATTCAGCCTGACATCGAGCATGGTTTGGTCTGCTTTGACACAACACACAAGATACCCTCTGTCACTCCCTCTGCATCATAAACAAACCCATCAGGCAGACTGGCTAAGAGGTGTGAGCTGACCTATCCTGGCTGGGAGGAACAGACTCAAGCAGCTCCTTCTGTAAAGAGGACTTTAAGTAATGCTGCCAGCATCAACATTGCCCCTTCTGATGCTTGGAAGACAGAGGAGCACATGCACAACAAACTCTTAACACAAAGCTTGGTGAGAGTTCTTGCAAGCAAACTGCCTAATTTGATCAGAATGCATTAGAAAGCAGGACAAGGTTGTGAAACAAAGGTGTTTTGGGTTTTTATTTTCTCTGCTACTCGAATGCTGATTTTAGCTTAGGTTGTTAAAAAGTTGAGACATTGACAAAAACAAAGACAGAGTGACAAGCAGGACTCCTTGCTCTACCTAAGAAACATTAAATCCTTTCCAGAGGAGAAGAGAGACAAGACATCCCTCCCACTCTACAGCTACCTGAGTACTCTCACCTCTTCACCTGATAGTATCTCCTGTGTCCCAGCATCAGGACTCAACAGAACTGAAAAGGAAGGTCTTACTGGTGAATTGAGATGAAAAATAACTGTGTGGCAGAGAACAAAGAAGGTTCTGCATATGCCCATATTCTTGCTGTTTAGGAGATCAGAACTAAACAGCACTGCAGAGTTGCTTTCATGACATTATGGGGCTTGCAGACCCTGGTGCAGACTTATCAGGAGGAGCAAGAATGAGCTGCAGTTGTATCAGCATCAGCAGAGTCCAGGAAACCTAGTGCTGAAGGAAGAGGGTTGGGACAGGGTAACATTGCTGGATATTTGCAGAAACACACACAGAATTATCACATTAAGATAACAGAGTGAGGAGTAGAGGAGCAGAATAAGCATTGGTAGAGCCAAGAAAAAGAGAGAAGCTTTGCAATGAAGCACTTGAAAGAAAACATCACCCCCAAAGCAATACATGACACTCCTTTTGTCTCCACAGCCTCATTGAACCCTTTGTGTTGGTAGATACAAATACCTCCAGGGGAAAGAAGAAACAGCAAAACACAACCACAGCTCCATTCCATATGGAAAAAAAAGATCCTGAGACTGTCAGGTAATCTCTACTGCTGAGCAGATCTGATTCATCAATCTTTATTGGTCACCATGTCTTTTTTAAATCACATTTTCTTTTCAAGTGCCTGAAAGCATTTGAGAAGGAAAGAATGGGTGTGTTGGCATGGTAGCCATGCTTTAAGGAACATAGAAGGTTTTTAGGAGAAAATAAGCACAAAATCAGATTAAACAATCACACGGGTCAGAGCAAGAGTGAAATGTGCAGTGCATCTTTCATGCAGGTTACAGTGTCAAGGCTTATGTAAATACTGTTCATAGCTGTAATACATAGAGACCCCAGCAGCCAAACGAGGCCCTGTCATCATCTCTGGCATGCAGGGAAAACAGGATAACACTGTGAGAGAGGAATACTAACCTTAATACTTCTACTCTCACAGATTTGCAACGTGGTGTTTGACAAACAGCAATAACAAGGAACTTAAGCTCTCATTCAAATCAAGTAAAGGCAAATCAAATAAAGATATACACATGCTTGTTCTCATCCAAAGATAGAACTTAACCTCCTCCACCAGAGACCACCTGGACTTTGAAGCTGGGCATATGTCTTAAGAGAATATTGCCACACACTTTTTGCTTCCACTGAGAAGACAGAGAAAGAAAGGGCTAGAAATTTGGCTCAGCAGTGAATTCTAGTGAACCTGTACTTTTACCCAGAAAGGTAAATTTTTGAACATTTGTTTTCATTTACCTCCTTGCCTTGAATATGTTTGCATAACAAAGCTGTAAAGGTGTCAAAATACTCATCTTGGCAGTTTGAAACACAGTTTACTATCTTAGTCTGGGACAGAACTGCTGCTCACTTAGAGTCAGTAATTGGCATCTGGCTCAAGAATCAGGCTTAATTAACATGCAGAGTTCCATTACTGATTAGTCTGATCCAAACCCAAGAAATATTAATAATCTGGGTCTCTAGCCACAAAGATTTTGCTGAGAAACTAGATTTAATGGGATTTTAAGGGGAGAAAAACAGCATATTATTTTATTAAATGCAGGATATCACAGTTTAAGAATGCTTAAAAAAATTTCTGAACTTAAAATTTTTGTGCTGATAAGTAAAAATAGTCCTGTGGCCTTTCAGAAATCCTGTTTATATAAATGGCTTTGTTAATTTTTTTTAAAGCTACTTCTGCTATATGTTACATCTAAATGGATTATAATAGAAGGAAATTCAATTACTTTGGTCCTCCTTGGCAGATGTTGGTGTAGCTGTCAGTCCTGCTGCATTGCACGTCCAGCCACAGTGGCATTTTGTGCTGTGCAATGCAGCACTCTGCAGAAACACCCGAGTTAGTGCTGAATTAGCTGGCTTGGGAGCTGGACAGGCTGAGGTGGGAACACTGCCATGGGAGCTGAGGGACCGCTGGCCCCAGCTAAGCAAACCACTAATTCACAGGTAGTTTGGGGGTTTCTAAGCTGCACTGTATTGTGCAGGCTGCACAGAAATTTTTAAGACACTTGCACTCTGAATAATGGAACACTTCCTTTCTTCTCTCCTGCTCCTCCTTTTGCTTTTGACCTGCATTAAATTTATGCGTGGATGGTACCTAGGTTAATGCTAAAAGGGATGAAGGAAGCTTAAAATTTTTGCCATCCCCTTCCCTCCTCTAGTACATATTTTCTCAAATGTTTTTAACATCAGCACTGAATTTTTTTCCATAACTACAGAATAAAAAACCCATTAAAAATATAATGCCATTATAGCCCCAAGAAACTTGGCAGGAGAAGCTAAGTAGCTTAAACCATTTTTGTAAGCCAATGAGATATCAAATTGATGGAATTCAAGCGAAGTTATATAATAAATTACCCATGTGCAAGTTACTGCTTTCTCCTCCTACTTTCAGTTGTGTACTAGGGCAGCTTCAAAGACTAAGCTCATGGGCAAATGACAGAAGAATTTTACATATGAGTGGGATAACTAAAAAGAAAATAGTCATGGCTGAGAAATTAACTCAGAAAACAGCTGCAACTCAGATTTTAAACAGCATTTCACGAATGCAAAGTATAGAGCACTACCACATTGGGAAATCACAAAGTAGAGGAATTCTTAAGTTGCTGCAAAGTCATTCCAAATTAATTTACTTTCTTTCCTTTCTAAGTTTTTTTGAAAATTGATTAGTGATACTGAAGAGTAGTAGTCTTTTAAAACTGGACAAATCTGGTCTTTCAAGTGTTCAAAACTCAACGTGAAGAAACACATCAGCATTTAGTGATCATATTTATCAAAATTTTGTGGGCTGAATACAGCCAAATTATCTGATGATTTCCCAACCTTATGGATCAACACTGCTCAAGTTTACCTATTTTCTTCTTTGATTTGTTAAATAATTTCACTTAGACTAAAAGTTACCT
The DNA here is from genome assembly GCA_013397955.1 of Grantiella picta. Lineage (NCBI taxonomy): Eukaryota > Metazoa > Chordata > Aves > Passeriformes > Meliphagidae > Grantiella > Grantiella picta. The sequence continues at coordinate 331,395 of VZRM01000410.1, read as the reverse complement.
TAGAAAAGTACCTAGCCCTGGTTTGAAGATAACATTTTGAAAGCTTTTTGTTCAGCTAAGCCATTCTCTTTCCAATTTCTTAATCTCTTGATCAGGAAATAAAACTTTGCCATGTAGCAAATTAATGATTCCGGAGAAAACACAGTCCTCCTTCAAAGAGTCATTTCATGGGCATACCAGTTTCTGGGGTTTAGCCATAAGAAACTCTTAATGCCCTGGATGTTATTCATATTCTGGGTACCAGAACCTTGAAATGTGCATTTTTAGGCTTTATAATCAGAATGAAATTACTGTATTTGCCAAAATTCTAGGTTGCCTAGTCACTTCGCAGTGCTGTCAGTGAATATACAAATTTGGCTAATAAACCAACATAAAGCATGTCAAAAAGGTGATGCATAATTTACTAAAGACAGAATTTGTTGTGCTTCCCTCTGCATCCTGCACATTTCATTGAAAAAGAGGTGGTTTGGATGCCTGGAGACTTTCTTTAGCTGTGCAAATATACAACCACTGCATTTCAAAATGGCTTTTAGGGGCTGGCAAGCTAAGAAAGTTTTCAAAGGTGTAAGAAAAAGGTAGAAGACCTTTTCAGTATCTATGGGTGGTATTCAACATAAGATTCCCTCCAATTTGGAGAGGTTTTCCCTTACTATCCATACATCTTTTCCGAGAAAGTAGGGGAGATTACACTCTGGAAAACTTGTAACACCTTTCTAAGTTTTTCCATCTCCTTTGGTTGGACATCACTTGAGATCCAAGATAATTTGAAGAAACTTGAACTCCCTCATATTAGCAACACAGGAGTAGATTAGAAACATATTAACAAAAATGTTTTAAAATTCACATTTTATTCATCCTAGGTATTGATTGGGCTCTTCTCTTTTTGCATATCCACAGATTTACATGAAGGAAAGGCTGAATTTCAGATGCCATGGAGATCCAAGGTAACTTCTCCATTTCAAAATGTATTGTTCAGCATGATCACAGCTCAACTTATCTATAGATGCAGAGAAAAATTAGTTATTGCCTGGAAGCATAAATCCACTTGGAAAAAATCTGTATCAGTCAAAAAAACAAATATCTCTGCTATTAAATCGAAAAAGTTAGTAGCAAAACACAGCAGTGCTTGAAATAATTTTCCAATGTTTCTTATGAACCTCAAGGGTTTTGGGTTTTTTTAGTAAAAAAACTGATCCCAGGTAGCTTTAAAGCAGCTAGGAATCCATCAAGTGTTTTAAAATTCATTATAATCGGAGATGTATTGACTTCAAAACCTGGTCATAAACATCCAAAGGGAAAATAACAATATGCTATATATGATCTCTGAGTTCTGACGAAGATGAAGTTAACTGGCAAACCATCAAGTAATTTGCATACAAGATATTCCTTAAGCACATCTGTAGTGATCTATCCCATTTAAAGGCAAAGAACATGAAGTACACAAGTAATCACAGAAATCTATGAACTGTATTTGTAGAGAAAACCTCAACATGACTCTGAAGAACAAACAAGTCTTGAAAGTGGTCCTTTGAAGAGACCCAGAAAATTACCAGTGCATTTTTGGGGTGACAGCAATGTGTATTCAACTACAGTATCTTCCAGGGCAGTGAGAAAAGGGGATTTTCTAGTGTATATACTTCTTGTCTAGTGTGCATATGTGCTTTCCAGGTACATACCCGTATATATGGATATATATTCCCGCACTTTCAAGTTGGCAACACGATTCTATTCTTAGGGAAAACACAGACCAAGAAGGTCTACAAAACCTGTAACAGATATGAAACCGTGACAGACCTGGGTTTGGATCACACTCACAAGCCACTGGGACAGTGACTAACCCCGAGTGACCCGGCCGGGGGGCTGGGAGGGACCCGCAGCCTCCAGCCAGGAGCAGGGAGAGACTGCACACCGGGCACCTGTGCCCAGGAGAAGGGGATGGGACAGGAAGGGCTGGGGCTGGAGCAGGATCAGGAGGGACTGGGGCTGAGACGGGCTGGAGCAGGGGTCGGGGTAGGGGCTGGGGCAGGCGGTGGGGATGGAAATGGGGATGGTGCGGTGCGGGGGCGGTGCCTCGGCGAGGGGAGCACATAAAGGCAGGGCGGCGGGCAGCGGTGGAGCTCGGCGTGTGTTCCTCGCTCACCGGCCGGCATCGCCCTGCCCTGAGCGCTNGCTCACCGGCCGGCATCGCCCTGCCCTGAGCGCGTTTCGGAGCCAGCCGGCAGCGGGGCAGCGCCATGCGGGCCGGAGGAGGGCTGGGGCTGGCGGCCGTGCTGGCGGCCGCGGTGCTGTGCGGGCCCGGGGCGCTGGCCGGGCGCGTCCTGAGCGGTGAGTGCGCGGTGCGGGGCAGTGCGGGAATGCAGCGCTCCCGGGAGCGGGGCGGCGAGGGGCAGACCCGGGACAGAACCCGCTCATCGAACCACCGCGCATTGGCGGCGAGCGCTGGGAGCTCCTCCCGGGCGCACCTGCCCCGGCGAGCGCGGGGATGCTCCGGCGAGCGCGGGGATGCTCCGGCGAGCGCGGGGATGCTCCGGCGAGCGCGGGGATGCTCCGGCGAGCGCGGGGATGCTCCGGAGAGCGCGGGGATGCTGCGGGGCGAGCGCGGGGCGGCAGCTCCGGCTGGGGGGCTGCGGGGTCCTGCGGCAGCCTCCAGTCCTGTCCTGCCCTGGCTTGTTCGAGCTCGTTCATTGCCGGTGCGCTCCGGCTCCGTTCGAATTGTTTGAAAAGATCCAGCATCTTCCCGGGAAACGTCTGTGCGCTTTTTATTGGCAGCTATACGGGGATATTTCTTTGTCTGTGATATTGGTAGGAGGAGAGGGCAAACTTTTAAGAGCGTGTGGCGTAAATAGTTTTGTTTTGTGTGGGTGCATCCACAGCTCTGAATACCGAAAAGAAGACAATACTTGAGAAATATATATTTAACATTAGAGCTTAGGTTTAATTTAAAAGCTGTAGACTCGCATTGTGTATTTCCAATATACAGGTGCATGTGCTCAGAAGGGGCTAAATTTAATGAAAAAGCCCTTTTTAGGGGCTTTGGTTCAGACCTTCCAAACTGAAGCTGACAGGCTCTGGGAGGAGTTTTGCACGTGCCAGTACTTCCATGCATTTGCCTGGAAACCAAGATTTACACACTCGACTCTGCTTCTTAACAAGTTATGTGTGTATATGGGCTAAGAACATGTTTCTTTGCAAACCGTTCCCAGAACAATGCAAATTATTTGCATGCAGTTGTTCCAGAGGCTGTAACAGTAGCATGTAAACAAAACTTTTTCATAGGTTATTTCTTTGTTTCAAGCATCTGATTGCTGAATTCAGATAACTTTCTTAGCTGCTGAGGGAAGGCAGTCACTGGACATTTTTGATCATGCTTTATTTGAAGCAGCCTCTAATGCTACAACTAAGATGTGCTGTTGGGCTTTTCGTAAAGCAATATCTCCACGAAACAATAGCTAAGTTGCAGTACTTCCAACACTTTGAAAAAGCTTGCTTGCCTCAACAGTAACCTGAACTGTTTCATCTGCCTCTCTTATAATGTGAGTTGTACTGGCTTATACGATGCATCAAAGCTTTTCATATGACAATTTATATGACTGCTATGTTACACTGCTACTTTTAAGAAATAGTGAAGATTAATCATCCATGAGATATCTTTGGCATTAGCAATGTCAGTGCAGGAGTACCTGTGTGGCTGAGGAAACCCACTCCCTTAATCTTTGAGCTGAAGCTTCTGTTTAACTGAGATGTGGCAAACTGAGGTCCAGCTTTTAAAACAATGTGTAATATGTGTATACTGCCTTGTCAAACTGTTTCTAGATGCACATAAGGCTTTGGGGGCTTTGAAAGAATGCAGACTCTGCCCCATATTTCCCTGAAGCGTTTCAAAGCATATAATGAGCTTCACGTTGCTGTCTTACACTGCTAATACTTGTCTGGTAGAACATAGGAGAGGGTTTGAGGCCACTTACAGAAGGAACCATTTATGTACTATTAGTTTATTTGTTGAAATTGTGTTCATTAGATAAAGGTTTCCTAGACAATAACAACCAAATATATTATTTATTTATTTGTGCTTATTCCAGATGTTCTGATGTACTGGAAGAACTTTTTATTTTTCTGTTTTTTTTCCCTCCTTTCTTTCTCTCAAGGACCACACCCGTATTCTGGCACATGCACAAGGATAGCTGTAGTACTAGAAGCAGTTGACATTATTTCAGGCAAGAAGTAGTGCTATTGAATAATTGGGCCAGTGTGAGCTGTCACCTGACTTCCATCTAGCTGACCTCTCTCTTGTGCAAGAACCAGCAGTTTGGACTTAAGCAAGCTTATGTTTGAAATCTTACGTCTATATCTTAAATAGACCTATTCCTAAAAAAAAAAAGTTTACTTATGCTTCAGTCATGATAAATAATCTGGCATAGTAGGAAATTTCACTGCTCTCAATCCAAATAAATATATAGTTCCCATCAGTCACATAAGCTGTTTGTGAAAGTGCTTGGGTGCTGATTGGACCTTGTGGAAAGAGTTCCACTGACTGCAGTAAGTTTGCAGACTTAGCAATAATAGAAAATTTGCTACTGTTTTGGCCACAGTGTCAAGGGGACAGAGAAGGAGGGGCCTGTCTTTTCAAAATGCCGTTTTCTTAAATAAAGGGTTTCCCTTTGTCCAAATATATTAATCTTCCTAGGATATAATTGAAACTATTGTTGGCATAAACCAGTTTGCATTTAGGTATTATTTCTTTGTCGTCTTTAATTTGGGAAGTTTTGAACACTGATGAAAAATTCTTTGTAATTTTTAGTATAGCTAGACAGATGTTTTGTGAGCAGTGCTCACAGTCTGCATATCAGACTATCTAGTGTTGCCAGAGAATTGATTCTTACAGGAAAAAAAAATCAAAGCAGGCTCAGGAGAAAGTGCTGAGTCTGCCTTGCTGTCCCATGACATCATAAAGAACATGAAGTGATGATAATGCAGTTTGCAAAGATGCAATTACTTTAAGTATCTATTGGGCAGGAGAGATGCAAGCTAATCTTATTACTAATCATTTAACAGCCTATGTATTAATCATGGATGTTATAGTTTAATGACTGCTGTTTGTCTAGTTGTATTTCTATGGCTTTTTAAGTTTTGCTCTTTGCTATTACTATGCATCAATAACAAATTAAACAGGGATGCAGTATTTTAAAGCAGTATGTATCTATTTTGGTGCAGAAGTATTTGGATATATAAAACCCTAAATGAGGAAAAACAATTGGTGGGTCAGGAAAATACAAGAGTTGCCCCTGAAGTATAGACTTTGTTGCTTCAGATGCCTTTCAGGGAGTGGATATGTTCATTCTCATGGCTTTTGATTAGATTTGAGTTCTACATAAAGTACTGCAAAGTAAGACAATTAAAGCAGTGTCTTCATGGATACTGAATTGACTAGAGATAACAAACCTCAGAAGGTACATAATTTAATTTAATTGGATTTGCCTGGCCTGCTTATTATGCCTGAATTTTGTCTGTCAAGCTGTATTTTCTCTAGATGAAGCCTTCTACTGTAAATTTGTGGATTGTTTTTTTTCATGAACTGTTAATTTTATGATCTATTTGTAGTTCAGAATTTGAAAAGGTATAACCTGATAAAAACACTACTATCTCATCTACATGTGCAACAGGTGTGTCTCGAACACATCTTGTTGTAAATATCCAGCCTTTAGTTCAATACTAGACAAGTTTTTATTGGATAGGCATCCCCACATAGCACAAGATCCTTTTGCTCATTTATCATATCACTATCGTCATCGTGATCCTTTTTAGTAATCATTGAAGCTGAGGTTTGGAGAACTGTAGGAGAAGCTGGGCATTTAATTCCCATGGTGTCCTTTTTTAGTTCCTCTCCTTATCCACCTATACTGAGCAGTGTTTCCTTGGGGACAAAGAATGCTCCTGAAGTGAGATGAGATGATGAATTTGGGATGTAATACATGTTTCTACAAAACACAACTTGCCCCTAACCAAGAAATCCCACAATACCCTATGGAATGAGAATGGAGGTTTGATGAGACCTGTGATGGTGGAGGAGTCCTTCTAGAGCAGGGTAGAAATACCAAAGTACTTAAATCAGTTTCAGGAGTCAGATTTCTGTATTAGAGGTGATCCCCCTTTGTCAACCATGTAAAGTGTATGCTTCCTGTGTGGGAGGGTTTTGCAGGTTGGCCAGACTGCAGCTCTGTTCAGGGATAAGGAAAGAGACATGGAAAATCCTAGTGCTGTGTCTCTGGCCAGCATGCTACTCTCCCAGGAATACAAATTTTTCATCACAGTACCTTGTTCAAAAATAGAGGAAGGCATTGCAAATCTGAGACTCATGGTTGTCAATTCACACTATTCTGCTTAGCTAAAGAGCCCAAGAGGAAACACCTACCTCTTGGTAGAGCTACGGTAAAAACCCTGTGGAATGGAGTGGAGCAATTTTCTTTCAAATGGCTTTTCTTGCTCCCAGAGAGAGCAGGCTGGTCTCTTCCCTTGTTGAACTCATGTTCTGTACCTTGACTTTAATTCTGTGTAGTTCAGGCCTGATCCTATATAGATCAAACTTCTTGATTATAAGATGTTTGCAGGGGAACAAGCTTTGGTTCATAAAGTGTTCTGTACAGCATTATTTTTCTGAAACTTAATTCCCATAATGGCTTTCTCTTTGCAAATCCCTGATGGATCAGAAAAGACTGTGGATGCTGATGTGAAATAGGTGAGATGAAACAATCATTTGACAGTAATTGCTCCACTCTAATCTCATGTGAAATAGGTGAGATGAAACAATCATTTGACAGTAATTGCTCCACTCTAATCTCATACTCATACCTGTCACTTGCTAGCTGGAAGTTGAGTCTCTTGCTGACGCAGTCCCTGCTCCCACCACTGACAAACAGTGGGACCTTCAGTTCCAAGCAATCTTAAGAAATATTGAGTCCTAACTAAATAGTTGACATGGATCTGACTAAATCTGAATGTAGCTTCAGTATCCAACTAATGATTCTGGGCTCACTTTATCAGAAGTGAAGGGAAAAGTTAATATTTTTAGACTGGAAATAATTTCATTTAAATTTAGATTTTGGAAATACTACACCAACAATACCTTTTCATCCAATTTTACACACAACTAAGTCAGTGAACCAGTTTAGATATGGACAGGTGTATTGGGAAAAACTAACATTTGGTGAGGTGAATCCCGCTATGTATCTCAAGGACTGCATACATGTAATGTGAATTAACCAGTCATGCTTTACTTCTAATTTTTCACTTAGTGTAAATTATCCTTTATAATCTAAAATATTTCTCCTTCCCTCAAACTTCCCCTCTAGTTTTAAGTGAAATGTCACCAATTTTAAGATTCCATGTGGGTTGGCTTTCCCCACCTTCTTAGGAGAAGATGAATGAGAAAGGATTTGCCCATTGCTTTCTCTTTTAATTGTGGAACTGCTGCAAAAAGAAAGCCCTCTACACTCTTGTACTGAAATGCATATTGAGTATTCCATGCTAGGAAGCTCTTAAGTCCACAAAACAAGGAAATTAATATAATTTTGGACCCATCTATATTACTTAAATCTGTGTAAATACAGGCATTTTGGAAAAAAAAAAATCCATGAGAATACATTTACTTGGAAAAAAGACATTCAGTTTTCATTAGAGAAGACTGAGAATAGATGATGATTGCTCTGAAAAATAATTGAGAGAGTATATTTTCTCATTTCTCCTCTTTTTCTTAATTTAATTGGCATAAGATGGGTCTGTTGACCAGGGGAGGATTAGGCTGGATATTAAGAAAAGGTTCTTCACCCCGAGGTGATTGGGCGCTGGAACAGGCTCCCTAGGGAAGTGGTCCCAGTACCAAGGCTGACAGAGCTCAGGAAGAGTTTGGGCCACACTCTTGGGCAGATGGTGGATTCTTGGGGCTCTCCTGTGCAGAGCTAGGAGTTGGACTCAATGATCCTCAGTGCTCCTTCCAACTGAATGATATTCTGTGATTCTATGACCAAAGATTTATGAACTATTTCCTTCTATAGGCAAAAATAGGAAATAAACCATCAGCAGAAACTGTCAGAAGTGTCTAAATTTATGCCTAGCAGAAAATCTGTTGAGGAAACCTAAAGTATATAAAATTGGGTATTTGTGAAAATGTCTGCTGGCTTGGGATGGGAGAATGAAATTATTCCCTGCTCCCCTAGGTTGGCACACATACTTGAGGCATTCAGACTCTACAGTTTTTGTCATGTCTATTCCACACCAAGTTAACAACAACTTCTTAGCTGCCAGAGTATGTCTGTCTTTAAAATTTCTGTGAATTCTGTTCTCAGTTTCATGGGTACATGGAAATCTATTGCTGAATGGGCTTAATTTGAATAATAGAATGTTTGGGTTGAAAGGAACCTTAAATATCATTTAGTTCCAAACTTCTGCTATGGACAGGGACACCTTCCATATCCCATGTTGCTCAGACCCCTGTCCAACCTGACCTCGAACACCTCCAGGGATGGGGCATCCACAGATTCTCTGGGCCAGTCTTGCCAGTGTTTATGGTTTTTTAATAAACAGCTGAAATTGTGGAATTCTTGTCTTTAGGCTAAGATATATNAAGGGTGTTGATTATTTTTTTGTCTGTTTTTACTTTTTTGGTTGGTTGGCTTTTGTTTAGTTTTGTTTTTTTGTCTGTGTTTTTGTTGTTTTTGTTTGGGGTTTTTTTTTTTGGGGGGGGGGAGGTTTAAGAAAGTAATCCACACCCCAGAGCAGACATGTAGATGTGTAGTATTTCCTCTAATTTTCAATCGTTTCAAATAGATGCCATTGACACTTGGATGTTATCATTGGCCTGCTTGTGTCCATGGAATGGGGTTATTTGTACCCAGGAAGAGTGTTAGAGTTATTCTTTGGGTAGATGTGTATTTTAATTTTTTTTCCTTAAGAAAGGGAAGTTAACTGGCAGTTTTAGGGGGTCATTTCAGCAGCTATGTTGGCACTTATTGTGAACCCCCAGGCCAGTGCAGCTGTGAGCTGTGACCCTTGGAGAACTGAGTGGCTGTCTGCTGTGGCCAGCTGTGTGATATACACCTGTAAAGTTCACATGAGCAGAAGAAAGGAAAATAGTTATTACAGGAAAAGCTAAGTGGATCTCATGGTTTAAATTTATGACGTGTTAGCTGAAACCAGAACTGATGCCAAAATGAAGGTATGTTTCACTTAGAAGAAAGGAAAGCTGTCAGGGCTTTAATGATTTCACCCAGGGGAAAAAAAGAAATAATTTTTGGGAAATACTTTATAGAATTTTTTTTGTACTGAGTTATGGCCTGAATCAGTGACTTTTCATAAAAATGGATATTAATTTTCTAGTTGAGGACACTTACCCTGTATTGATTTACATAATTGTAATCGTATGTTTTCCTGCAATGGTAATTATGGAGAGTGAAGTGTTGATTAGCTTCTAATGAGATTTAGACATCAAGCTACTTATTTACAGCTCTTTTATCAATGGCCTGAGATCCCTGCTCTGTGTGCCAGGGTTAAGAAGCTAAATATAAGAAATAAACGTGTGTGTTCACCCATTTCTTTGGGAAATGAGTGAACAAGCCTCTCACTGCTGTGTGCAGATGGCAGCTTTCATGCAGGCTGGTATTCCTGTTCCCAGTACATCAACAAAAAGCCTGAAACATCAAATCAATGATTTTTAAAATCCAGACAAACTTTTAATCTGTTCTGGGAAAGACAAATTCTCCAAGGATTTATTCAACACAATGAAGAACATTTTGCAGGACGAGGAATCCTCTTGCATCTTCCCAAGACCTAGAACAGTGCTCTTTCTGAGCACACAGAGGCTTTGACAAACCTCCCCAAAAATAACCTGCTTAGATCAATACTTGTCATAAGTGGTCCTATGTAGAGTTTTAACAACCTATTTTAGTTACCAGAAATCTTGCTACCTTGTGCAGAGAAGCTCTCAGATGGAATTTTAATTGCATTTGTGTTCAGCTGGATGGAAAAATCCAGGTGCTAGGGATAAGTAATATTTAATATGTAAATCAGCACTGCCAGGTGCTCTTTTGCAAATGGACGGTCTGCTTTTTGATTGCTTAACTTTTTTAAAAGTGTAGCTGTTATGGGTATATTGAGGACAGTTGTCATTCAGAAATAAGTCCCCTCCCTGTCCCTCAGAAACACAATAGCTTAACTAAGGCTAACATAGAAGTGAAAACCCATTTTCAGTTATAAGTAAACTGAAAATCACTTTCCATGTCAAAAGACAAAATAAGAAAAACAGGGACTGGACTGGGACAAATGCATCTTGTGTACCTTCATATTCTGTATAACTGTACTAAAGCTCTGTATGAATGGCATAATGCAGTAATTTATTTTACTTAAAACTTCATCATCTCTCTTTTTTTCCTTTTTGAAAAAGTTGCATTAATCCTAGAAACAGCTGTTTGCCTGATGTCTGAGGACCTCTTACTTCATATTTGCTAAATCAGAAGATACAGGATGGTTAATGGCTAAAGTTACATTATACGGCCTGTGTTTGAGAGAATTGAAAAAATTCCTATTTATCATTTTAGACTTGTTATCTATGTATACATCTATAAGTTTTACTTGCCCAAGAATTTAGCAAGAAAAGTAGTCCATTACAAGAAGTATTTTAAGAACGGCTGATAAATGAGTTTTGCAGGAGAGGTTGGGGGCAGCCTCCCTTCAGCCACCTTAGATATCGCCTGTTCATGACACTGATATGATGCATAGGAACCTTCTGCTGTGCACATCTACCTAAAGCATAGCTGCTGGATAGGCAAATGTGGCCCTCAGGGTTTTTTATGTCAGCCATTAAAAGTGACTTGGAACCTTTGAAAGTTTTTCACCCTGGGAAATCACTTAAGAAAAACTGTATGATGACAATTGAGGTGTAATCCTTAGTCCAGAACAAATCAATGATGAATTTCTTTTCTCTCAGAAGCCTTGGTTATTAGGAGGGTTGGAGGAAAAAGTAGGAAGAGATAGCTATGAAGGTGTCAATACAGATGCATGCTGGCATGTGATCAGTTTGTATTTAAATGTCAAATTTGAGCACGTGGAATATCTTACACTGCTCAGGACTGTGAGCTGAGAAACAACAGTGGTCTGGACACTGACTCAGCTAGAGAATGATGTGTTTTCAGTGTTACAAACTTTGGGAGAGAAGATGGAAACTTGCTTTTATTTAAAATGAAGACATAATGCAATTACGAAATGTTATCACAGTATTTAAAAAAAGTAATATGAATCATAAAAATATATTTGGTGGATGGACACAAATATGATTCAGTAAAACATCAACAGCAGTAACGTAATAGAGCAAAAACATGACCATGAGCTGAACTCAGTCAAAATCTGACTGGATGATACAAAGATCATCTGACAAGAAGCTTTGAAACAAATGTGATTAAGAAAATTTAATACCACTTAGCCTCTTACTGGTCACATTCTGAAGTGCATCACTGGCACTTGGTGTGGAATGCCCTGTGACATGGCAACAGGTGAAAACAAGTTGTGCCCAGTGTCCTGAGTGCTGGTTACCCATCCCCCAGGTCACTGTGCTCATGCAAACTCAAGACCAGTTTTCATCACACAGGCAGAGAATATTTTGGTTAATTAACATAGATTTCTGTTTTGCTATTTCATTGTCACTTTAAATCCTTGTGTTTTTATTTGTCACTTCCTTTTCAGTGACAAATAACACTTCTTTTAACACTGCTCTGGTTAATGTTAAATATTTCACATTACTTTTTACCAAGTGCTCTTCCTTGTTTTCTGCTGAATTCATTATCTTGGGAAGAAAAAAAGTCAAAACACAAAAATATAATGGACTTTAGTACACCAGGTTTAGTGCATTTGTTTTTGTCTCTCTTCACATATGCTGTGCACATACAGTGGCTGACCTAATCTAGGTGGATGTTAATGGTATCAAACCCTGGATTGTAGATTGGTTTTTAAGGTTCAAAAGGAAGAGGAATGGGATTTATCAGCAGGGAGCTTATCTTCTATCTGACATCTTCAAAAACTCCAGCTAAGTGAGGGCTGTCTCTCAAAATGACCTTTGTGCCCCTCATGGGCCAGTGGGGGTTTAGCTTAGTACTAAGCCTGATGCTCTTAGGGAGAAGAGTCTCTGACCTGCATATTTTATCAGCAGTTTTGCTTCTAAATGACACTTTTCTGTAACTTCTGTCATGACAGAAATCTAGGAACCTATTATTTGTTTAAAGAAGCATGATTATTAAAACATAATGGAGACACAACTGATTGAAATAACAGCTGGAAATTTGCTTGTTCCTGCTTTTCTTGGAGGAGATTTTTTTCCCCTGTGCAATTAGCTGCAGAAATGTTTCAATGAGTAGTTAAATTAAAAAATATCTTTGTTCTGAGGCTGATATCTAAGCATTCTACTATGGAGCTGCTGTGAGACCCCTAAAGATGAAAACTGATCCATATGGATGGTAGCTAGCACTTCCCAGAGCAAGAACTGTTCACTTGCTTGTATCAGCTAATGGGATGATGAGACAAAAAAAAAGATTATTCACGTTGCGTAGTATCTTAGTGTGATTCATTCCAATAGGCTTGCTTACAAATCTAGGTTCTATTCAATTGTGACAGAAAAATTGGAATTCAATTTATACCGCTGAAATAGCAAAATGTTGCTTTAAAACTAACAGTGGAGCCTGCTGAAAGATGTTAGAATAAGGTAAAATAGCACATAGTTAATATTTCCATACTTATCTTGTCTCCTGTACAATGTGGTCCATTCTGTCATTTTTCAGTGGTAAATTATTTCTGCTTTGTAGTTCAGGAATTAGTAGTGAGAGGAGAAAATGAAGCTTTAAAACCTGACATCTCAGCGTGTTCCGAGAAGAGCACTAAAATGTCAACTGATTTGCCAGCTATTAAGGCACAACTGCAGATTTCCATTAACACATTTATCTGCCGTAGTAGAGCTAGTTCAAAGTCCGCTTCAAAAGAAGAAAGGAAAGATTCAGAGTAGGTCACTGCCTAAACTCACAGATTAAATTAACTAGAACAAGAGAAATTCACAGCTTCTTCCAGAAAGCTTATTGCTCTGCCCCGCATACTTCATTCACACTGTTTGGGTCTATGGGTCTTTATGCAATTATTTCTTGGTTTCTTGCTGTTTGCTCTGTTGGTTTCTGGAGGCATATTCTTGCAGAAATGATCAGCCTGTAAGGAGGAAATTATTTCTTTCGCCACAGGTGGAGAGAGCAACAAATGAAAGAGCAGTAATTTAGGAGTTGGATTTCATGCAAATTTTCACTTGTTCAATTCTTTCACTTCATAAGACTTGATTTTAGAGTTCCTTAGCCCTGCCCAAACATCTGCAATAACAATGGTATCCTTAAAAGTTATTCAGGTCAGTTTAAGGGAAGAAAGAAAAGGGATTCACACAAAGCATCAAGATTTTAACTTGCTAACCCTTTCAGATAAACCCTTGGGTACAGACTGGGCCTTCACATCTGTATTCTGATGGCTCCAAGAGGGCTCCCTGCTTTGAGTGCACAATGGTGGCAAGCTGGACACATATTAGGGTCTGCAGTAGCTCTTTGCCATTGTACATCACAAATGGCTGTCGTGCTCCTTGCTGCTCCAGACAGTCCCACATGGTTTCCTCACTGTGGGTGATGGAGCTGAGCATTGATACAACCTCTGCATGGGATTGGAATACAACACAGCCTATGGATACAAGCCTTGGAGCAGCTCAGAAACAGCACTTACCATGACTCAATGGTCTTCAAAGTCTTTTCCAACCTAAAAGATTCTATGATTCTACTTGGCAGGTGAGTCTCCATGTAGCAGCTGTCTGGCAGATCAGCATCCTGAAGAAACTCAGGTAGCCAGCAAGGATCCATTTCTCCTGCTAGGAGGTCATTTGATTCAGATTTTGGGAGAGTCACAGAAGTGCAGAGACTGTGCATGAGAACAGAATGAGTGGAGTACCTCAGGCACCTGAGAAACATGGAGGGATGGGGAATGTATTGTGTGTTATAAAAGAAAAGTTAGCTGTTTTCCCGTGAAAGGGAGGCACAGCACAGGAATTATGATCCACAGTGGTCAGCCTGCTCCTCTCAGTTGGTTGAGCATTCCTGCATGACTGAAATTGAGACCAGGATATTTGATACCTGAATTTGCTCATAATATGCTACTTGATGTCAAGGAGGAGAATGTGCAGAGAATGAAAGGAATCATGGAAGAGATTTTATTTCAAAGGTTGTCTGGTAAAATTAAAAGGACAAGACAGTGGACAAGGTACTCTCCCTAAATCTGCATATACATCTTAAATTAATGCTTTGAATACATTCTTCAGCTATAGAGAAAGGTGTGGTCACTTTTCCTTGGAAGTGCCTAGTGTCCTGCATAATTCAGTGTTAGGCTTTGGATGTTTGTGCTGTTATATACACATGTGTACTCTGGCACTAAGCCATTGTCACTCACCCAGCAATGAGGGTCAAAATGTCGATCAGCTCCTCCTTCCCTGTGCACTCTATCCTGTCAATGAGACAGTGGGGAAAAATCGATCATGTTAACAAAATTGGAATTTCAGAATTGTAGATGAAGGGGATGAGCTGGGATTTCACATGCAGCTTTTGTTCTTGCACTACCCACTTTGCAGCATTTAGAGTTATCACTTTGTTACTTTGATAATAGCAGTTCTTCTGTTCAAAGAAGAAACCCATTATTTAATATACATCTCTGTCAATAGGCCTGTCCCTTGGTTCTTCAGCACCATTGCCCAGCCAGGACTATGGCTCTTGCTACATTTATTGGGAGCAAGGCTCTTAACCTATATGAATAAAGGGAAATGCCAGGATAGGAACTGGGACATGCAGAGTGTTGTCAGGATGTTATCAAAAAAAGTCCCAATAGGCACTCTTCCTGATCTTGGAGCCCGGCTTTTTCCATGGGTATCTCTGCCACAAGTTTGTCCTTTTGTTAGACTGTTCTTGTTCTTATATTATTTTGTTGGATTAATTACTAATAACTGAAATTTCAGAAGTCTGTCGGCCAAGGAGGAATGAGATTGCAAAGATGCTGCTCTTGCTGATAGTCCTTCTCCAGGTGAAATTTATAGGGTATTATAAAGTGAAGGTTTAAGAGGTTTTTTTTTTGTTTTTTTTTTTTTTTTTAGAGAGATTACAAGAATTGTAGGAAACCCCTGAAATCTAAGCATAGTATAGCCCTAGTGCCCCCCTAATTTACCTTTCTACAACAGAAATGATCCCAAAAAATAAGAACTACTTTCAGATTTAGCTAAAAGGCAAGAGCTGACCCTGTTTTACTGTTCCTATATTACTGCAGCTTTGATACAGTCTGCTTGTTGTTTACAAATACTTGAAACTATTCTCTGTACAAATACAGAGATGTCTTCAGTGCTGTCTGCTATTGGAAGTATCCTACTTATTAAATACAAAAATGAAGCAATACTAATGAAAAAAGAATGAACTTTATTGTAGCACTTAAGGATTTTTGTTTACTTTTATGTTTACTTTTTGTGTATAGAAAAATATTGCCTGGGAAAACTCAAATACAGCTGAAGTTATAGGAGGATGTTGCTGTTTCCCAGAGACAAATTACAATATTTTTGAAGGTGAAACAGGATAAATCTTGTTCAAAGTTTATGTGAGTAGTGTATCTGTTTTTGCTTAAAAGTGAGACTAAATACAGGACTTTCAAATGCAAATCTGATATGGTATGATAAACTACTATACTTTGTCCTGCTGTGGCTTCACCTCGAGTGCTGTGAGCAGTTTTGGGTGTCTCAGTATAATAAGGATATAAAGCTAATAGTGTCCTAAGGAGAGCTGTGAAGATGGTGAAAGGCCCTGAGGGGAAGCTGTGTGAGGACTCCCTGAGGGTACTTTCTTCAGCCTGGAGGAGATTGAGAGGAGACGTCATTGTGGTCTTCAGCATCCTCAGGGGAAGGGGAGGAGCAGACACTGTTCTCGGCTCTATGGTGACAGTGACAGGACCTGAGGGAATGGCCTCAAACTGCATCAGGAAAAGGTTTTTCACCCAGAAGGTGGTCAGGCACTGGAACAGGCTCCTCAGGGAAGTGGTCACAGCACCAGCCTGACGGAGTTAAGAAGTGTTTGGATAATGCTCTCAGGCACGCGGTGTGACTCTTGGGCTGCTCTGCACAGGGCCAGGAGTTGGACTCTATGATCCTCAATGGTCCCTTCAAGATCAGCATGTTGTATGATTATCAAATTTTCCAGTAAAATGATGAATTTTATTGATTTCTAAACAATCTAGATAATGCCTGGTGGTTTTTGTTACTGTGGTATCCTTCAGTAATTCCTACTTAAAATAAACATTCCTACTTTTCTTCTCCAATGATAAATTTCTATACTGGGAAAACTTGGTTTGGTGTTTTTAAGAGATGGTTATATTTAGAAGCCTTCTCCTGTCCCTAAATAAACATATTGGAGTTCAGTTGCAGCTGACAAGTGAGTGTGTTGATTCCTCGTCTTGTATATGTTGAATAAAGTCTAGAGGGCCTTAGTAGTTGAAAATAATTATTATTTTTACTTTTTAGGAAAAAGACAAGTATCTTTCTTAGACAAAGATCTGCAAGGAGCAGACTCTCTCTTCCCATACAACCTTACATGCTGTACAAAGGCACATTGTAGAGAAGAGTGGCTATGAGTTCCTCTCATATGAAGCCTCTCAAAGTTAACTAGCAGGATAAAAAATTTCCAGCTGCTTCTTGCCACTAAAAATGAGAATTTGAAACACCATTTCTTTTTTTTTAAAATCAAATAGCTCTGATTACAAAATAAAAGTGAAGTTGGGCCATTGGTATGAAATAGTTAAGAAAATATCCTCTAAGCAGATCCTGGCTTTAACAGAGAGGCCTGATGGTACAGTCATTAAATTACAGAATATTTTGTAGATGCAATTGGGAATCTTCAGTGTTTTGCAGAGTTTCACAGGCCAAGGGAAGATGGCATAGATTCCCATGAACAGTGTGATACTTGTAATTTAAATCAGAGCAAAGGATTTCAGTGGTGCCAGTGTCCTCACTAGGAATCCTCTCAGACAAAAATCTCCTGTCCTCCCATCAGCATATGCATGACATGCTGTAATCTTTCCTTTGATGTTCATCACCGTACTCTGAACACTCTCATGTCTTTATTTTTCAGGCCAGAAGGTGTGCTATGGTGCCTTCAAGCGCTCGTGTTACAAATTAGCCTATTTCCAGGACTTGTCTAGACGCGTGGGCTTCCAGGAGGCCCGCCAGGCTTGTGAGATCGACGGCGGGGCTCTGCTGAGCTTGGAAAGTGAAGCTGAGCAGCAGCTAATAGAAAACATGCTGCAAAACCTCACCAAATCAGGCTCTGGGATTTCTGATGGCGATTTCTGGATTGGGCTGTGGAGAAGTGGCGATGGACTGGCCACGTCGAGTGCTTGCCCTGATCTCTACCAGTGGGCCGATGGAAGTATGTCACCATTCAGGTAAGTGTGTGAAACTGCTTAATGAGAAGGTTTTGTGGAAAGAAATGGAGATTAAAATGCCAAGTCTTGAAGGCTTGCTGCTCCATGAAGTCTGTAGCATCTCCCCCTGACTTCTCCAGATAAAGGGTAGCTGGCAATTAGGGTTTTGAATTTGAAGCTCTGACAGGATGGCATTATGTGGCTTCAGCCTACAAATTTCTTTGCTTCCACTCACAGAATTTGCCTCTGCATGCCTTTTGGAGGTGGTTCTGCCACAGGTAGAATCTTTAGGGTGTGGTCTGAAAGCAGGCAGGCAAATTCTACAAGGCCCTGGCCACCTCAGATCAGGGAGCTGCCACAAAATAAGTTATTGTGAGGTGCTTAGTCTAAAAGGTTCTGTTTTTACCTTTTTGAAAAGCCTTTAATTTCGTGATTAAGCCAAAGGCCAGAGTAGCAGCAACTCATGGAACTCAGCACAAGGGGACAGGTAAGAGTCAAACAGGGAGGAAAGCAGAGCAGTAAGGTGTTATTTCTGCACAGGTGCTTTGATCAGATTTTTTTTTAAGATTCAGAGATGTGGAGCTCAGAACCTTAAACTCCTTTCACAGAAAGGTTGTGAGAAATGCAGGATGTCTTTGAAGAAGATGGGACTGTTGGGGTTGATATTTCTCCATTAATGCAAACCCTTTTATTTGAAAAACTGTTTTCTTTGGCATCCTGATGAACCTTATCTTCAAAAACTAGAAATTGGTACACAGATGAGCCTTCCTGTGGAAGTGAAGCCTGTGTGGTGATGTATCATCAGCCAACTGCAAACCCTGGTCTGGGAGGGCCATACCTTTATCAATGGAATGATGACAGATGCAACATGAAGCACAATTTTATCTGCAAATATGCCCCAGGTAGGTGAAACTAAAATTATATTTCACATGTGGGGCATTGTCTTAGAAAAACAATTGCCTCTTGGTTTATGAGGGAATTTTCAAGTGTGTTTTGGCCTGTGGTACTGGTTTCTTTGGTGTGTGCCTGAGCTGGCATTAACAGGGGATGTAATATGTCAATAACAAGTATTAAAATAAATTTTTAATACATTTAAACAAACCTGCTTATATCTAATAAGAATGTTTTCAAAGTTTGATATACTATCATGCATTCCCACATTTACCTTGGTTTAATTGATTCCCTAGCTACTTTTTCTTCACTAAGTGTTTGAAGGGGACATTTTCTACTTTCCATGTAGGATGACCAAGACATCCCTTGGTCCCCCTGTAAAAAATATTGCTCTGTCCTTGTAGTTGCAGCCCTGCCATTTTATACCAACTTAGGTGTGGTGATTTTTCAAAAAGTTATGGCTTGAAGAATGAAGTCCAGAACAGCAGGAAAAAGTTCTGCATTCATGCATGAGGACTTATAGATATGAAAAGCAGATGCATGCTAGTTGAGATGGTGACAGAAAAAACAGATCTTAGGCATTTTGGCTATATTTCCAGACATGACATAAGTTCTGCATATGTCAATAGAGGAAAAGTGAACTATAAACTAGAACATGGTGCAAAACCAGAAAGGACGTGAAAAGTAAACTTTCCAGTTTGAGCCTGCAACACTTTCTATTCTTGGCGGTACTTACAGTAAATGAAAATGTGTTTTTCAGCAGGATCTTGCAAATGTTTTCAAATAATTTTTAGTGTGTGTGCTTTTCAAAAACTAAGCTGAAAGTCAGAATGTATATGAACTTATGGATTGATTTCATTTATTAGTTAATAAAAACCCAAGAAGTTGCCCGTGGGGATCTCGTAATGTTTAACAAGACCAATTGCTAGTGCTGCACCTGAGTCAGGGCAACCCCCAGCACCAATCCAGGCTGGAGATGAACAGATCCAGAGCAGCCCTGGGAGAAGGACTTGTGGGTGCTGTGGGTGAGAGGCTGGACATGCCCTGGCTGTGTGCACTGGGAGCTCAGAACCCCCGTGTGCTGGGCTGCAGCCAAAGCCCCGTGGGCAGCAGGGCAGGGAGGAGATTCTGCCCCTCTGCCCTGCTCTGCTGAGACCCCACCTGCAGTGCTGCATCAGCTCTGGGCTCCCAGCACAGCAAGGACAGGGAGCTGCTGCAGCCAGGCCAGAGGAGGAACCCAGGTGATCAGAGGGATGGAGCAGCTCTGCTGGGAGGAAAGGCTGGGAGAGCTGGGATTGTTCAGCCTGGAGAAGGGAAGGCTTTGGGGTGACCTAATTGTGGCCTTCCAGTAGCTGAAAGGAGCCTACAGGAAAGATGGAGAGAGACTATTTACAAGGGCCTGGAGTGATAAGACAAGGGGGAATAGCTTCAAAATGACAGTGGGTAGGTTTATATTAGATTTTAGGAATAAATTCTTTCTTTTGAAGGTTCTAAGGCCCTGGCACATGTTTCCCAGAGAAGCTGTGGATGCCCCATCCCTGGCAGTGTTCAAGGCTGGGTTGGATGGAGCTCTGAGCAACCTGGTCTAGTCGAAGGTGTCCCTGCCCATGGAAGGGGGTTGGGAAAAAAAACATTACTTAAGGCCCCTTCCAATCTAAACCATTCTGTGAAATCCTATTCTTTGCAACTATTTAACCTACTGAATTCTGTGATTTCCTACCTGCTTTCTCTGTGCTGATGGTCAGGCAATAATTGCTCTCTTTATGGAGGTCTGTTTATCTGTAGAGATCCGGGCTATTTTGTTCGTCTGGTTTTTGTGGATGCAAGCTTTTTCTCTTTCTGGTCTCTTAATCAGGATAGTAATGGGAATTGCAAGCAAATATTAAATATTTGGAAGAGTTGATACGCTAACATATTTTACCCTTTTACCCCCACCCCCTAAATCTATTTCTGCTTTCAGAATTTCTAGTGGATATCACTTTATGATGATCAGTGATCATCATAGGCCCTTCAAGGAAATGCAACATATACAATTTTATTACTTTTAGAACTGTTAGAATTATTTTGAAATAATGGAACAAAATAAGTGTTTTGTGTTGTTAAGATACCAACACTTTAATGTCAGAAATATGCAGGCTTTATTAAGGTTCGGTTTCAGGTAAATTTCACAGCTTTAAAAGGAAACAAATTGAAGTGAGATAATTATTCTGTAGTAGTGAACTACTTACCATTCTTGTTGAGATGGTATAAAAAATTGCTTTTTCTATTGCTTTCACCATCTGAAAAAATGCCAGGTATTTTGGATTGGCAGAAAACAAAGTGGTAACAATGAAAATACATTTATATTTTTTTTCTCTAGGTAGAAATGGGTTACTAGTGTATAATGAGGCATATAAGGCAAACAATGTATAGGTAGATTACTGTTAGTATAGGCTTTGTCATGCAGCTAAATACAGCACTACTGAATTGTAGCTATTTATTTTTCAAGCTGTTGGAATTGTGCTCTTTAGCAAAACAGGATATTCTCCAGAAATGTATTTTTCTGTCACATAGAGGAAAGGAGTAGATGCATAAATGTATATAAATAGATATATGACATTTCTTTCACTGCCTGAAGAAAGTACCACAATGTTTGTAAGAAAATTACATTTGTTATCTCAAACCAAGGGAGACTTACAAGCAACCTTTTTTCCCCCCTCAAATCACCTTAATGGCTTCAATGTCAGCTCTTAGCAATACAAAATGCATCCATTTCACCAAGAGTATGAAAGTGCCACATGCGTATTGAATTTCAGTTTGTTATCTGAGTATGTTGTTTTTCGCACTTTCCTGTCTGTATTGAATATATGGTGTGTGATAGCAGCCACAGGTCAAAGCAGGTTGTGGATGACCATGATGAAGTTGCATCTAATTGGATCAGCAGCAAGTCCAGGGCAGTGCTCATTAGGCAGCCTTGCTCAAGCAGCAACTACATTTCTGGTGGGCACTTTTATTTTTCGAAGCCCTTTTTATAGTGCCTCCCTTCACAGCATTTACTGTTGCAATGCTCAGTGTGGCTTTAGATCATATCGATCATTCAGCGACCTTAAATTTAATTATAGGTTGGTAATTGCGACCACATTTAGTTCCTGTCCGGCTCCTGTGAGTTTGATTATGCAATCAAATTAAAAACTCATCTCCTCTTCTGCTGTCAAGAGACAACAGCTCAGTTCTTTGGAGTATCTTGGCATCTTTCTCTATATAAGGCCAAATGTAGCTGGTTTTTACCAGAGTAGGTGAAATTATTGCCTTTTTCTAGTAGACTTCATCACTGCTCTGATTTCTCCCAGCAGTTTGCAGTTATCAAGATACTCAGAACAGTAGCCTCATAGCACTATGAAGTTAGTATAACCTTGTGAATTAAACAACTTATGTAATTTTAGAATTGTCTGCACAAATGAAAATTTGAATGTGTTAGGAGCTTTATTTAGCACAAGAAGTTAAGGTGTTCAGTGGCTTAGCCATTAATCATTAGCTGTTAAGTCAGAGGCCACCAAGAACTGGAATTAAACTGTTGCCTTCTTCTAAGAAACAAAATGTATTAACTAGAAATGATCTGACACTAGTTTGCAAATAGTCTTTGGTAAGGAGATGAAATGATGAAGAATTAAGCAATTATTGTTTGGGGAAATGTATCTATTTCTGTTACACTGCATGAAAAATAATGAAAACATCTGTTTTATTGCACAAGTTCTTCATTCTTCAACAATCGATTTCAAATATTGATTTAACAGATAATGTCTTAGAGAAAGAATTAGGAGACAGAGCAGAGCCAGAATACGGTAAGAAATTTTGACACATTAAATTCAGTTGCATTGGTAAATACATAATAAGGATCCCTTATAAGAACCTCCAAAATTACTCAAGTTTAACAGGCACAGTTAAGAACTGGAACATAGGAAAAATGTATCCTCCAGAGAGCAACAGCTACAAATATATGGCTGTTGTTCAGAATAGCGCTGCTTGTAGTTCTTGTACCAGATATAATTCCAATTTTGTAATAAAATCCTGTTTACATGTATATTTAATGAATCATAAAAATGTTCAGTTCCCCAATATAAATTAAAATATAATTATTATTAATTTATTTAACACAATGGCCATATTTTTTACTCATTATTGTCCTAAAATGTCTGATTTCCTTTTCAGATATTTTTCCAACTGTGCCAGCAGGAAATCCTTATGACACAAGCAAACCAGAAGATCAGTATCATATTATTGCTACTGAAACAGGTAATGTGAATTTAGTGTTCTGCTAAAAATATTAACAGTGGAATTAAATTAATATAACAGTTCCCATTTTTGTCAGTGGGAAGAAAGAGTCTGTTTCCCTGGGAAGTGCCCTGAAAATACATATATTTGAATAACACTTCAAGAGTCTTAGTTCTCTTAGTAACTGTGGGAACAAATTATTTCCTTGTCTCCCCAAACCCAGAATAAACACTGTGTTCCTAGCCCCCTCAAGTGCCCTGTGTTTTAAGGAAATCCACATGGTAGGAGGAGTTCAGTGCCTTGCTGAGGTTCCTAGCAGAGATGACACTTGATATTGGGGAAGTGGTGCTGTAATGTCCCTGGCTGCTTCGTTCAGTAATTTATCTTCCGAACGGCGTCCTGAGGCTCGTGAAGAGTTAGTAGCATGGCCTTAGTTCAAAGAACTAAACATCTCCAAGGAACAACTCTGGATTTTACAGGATTGCGCCATGGGATTACGGGAAGTGGGTGTTCTGTTTCTCCATTGGTTGTCTGGACTTGAGCAAGCATCCTAACTGGTGTTTCCATTATTTGTAACTCCAGAGGAATTATTATACTGATGAACTGTGTTTTGTAATCAACAATACCATTTAATATAAACTATGCAAAGACTCTCTTTCTAAAACTCGAACACAATCTGAATATTCACATTTTTTCTTGCTAGTGAAAAATATTTTTAACAATAGGACAATGGGGAAGAAACTCCTCACAATTTGTACATTAAACGCGTACTAGTATAAAGCACGGGCATATAGTTACTGGAAAACAGTGCTCTTCTGGAAGTTGCAGACCCCCTCCTCTATTGTGGACAGATAATAGTCTCAGCTTGTACCATTTTCCACTGCTTTTGTCCAGGGACCTGCAGGGAAGCACTTTTAGCTCTCCTGATTAGTCAGGGAGAGGGTATATGTATTTTTTAAGGTACAAAGGAAGACATGAGCCAGGCTTGTTCTTCCTGTGGTCTTGCATGGACAGGGAATCCAACACACAAAGACATCTGAGTCTTCAGTTAAAATGGACTGTAAAAATAATAAGCTGTGAAATGTACTCCATTAAAATACTTGAATTTTGAATTATGAAATTGGAAAATATCAGAATGGAAGACCTTAAGATACGTTTTGCACATCACTCAGGTGCTGTTTTATTCTTGATACTGCTGAGTTCTCTTTGGAGCTCTTCCTATAGCAGGAATATATAAGTATTCTATTGTGTAAGTGAATGGATTTCTGATACTTTACTCCAGGTTTTTACTCACATGGTTAAAAGCATTTCAACATGGGAGACATTAATGAGAACTTTTGTCTTGTAGGTATAATTCCGAATCTAATTTATGTTGTAATACCCACTATACCACTACTTCTGTTGATACTGGTGGCTTTTGGGACTTGCTGTTTCCAGATGCTTCATAAAAGGTAAAATATACTCATCCATAATGATTTTATAATGCAGAATTCATATTTCCATTGGCAAGCTATTCCTACTGAAAGGCTGCTTACATCTGTCCTCAAATATGCAAATAAACATCTTTTCATCTATTAAAATCCAAGTCGTTTACAGCTGTTACAGTTGAATATTCACCTTCAGGCTTTTCCACAACATGCTGAATTAATTCCAGGTCTCAAAGTATGTTGCTGTTGGGACTCCACCTGTTTCTGAAGAAGGTCTCTTTGCAGACCTCTTGATAGGCAGGGCTGCTGTCAGCACTTTTATTTCACCTCTTTCATTGTGATTACTACCTATAAAGCATCTGGGATATGGGAAATAATAGAGGGCATTAACGTCACAGGTACAGGCTAAACTCAAGGACTCACTTTCTGACCTAAAGTGCAGTTTTTTCCAAGGATAAACCTAAGGGCCAGCAGCTGCTTAATGCTGTTCCACTGCACATACCATACAAACAACAGATGGACCACTGGAGCAGAGAAGTTGAAAATGAGAAATGAAAACATGCTTTGAGCCACACGGTGGTGTGACATCCTCTGTGCATCATGGATGTGCTGAGGAGGATGCATAAAGTAAATATATATGTGCACATGGCTGTGGTATCAAGCACATGTATTACTATGCAAAGAGGAAACCTTTCAGCCTGTGAAATTCTTTAGACATTCCTTTTTTCTCAAAATATGATATAGATACATCAAGATATGACAGTGTAGAATTTTTTTTTCTGAATTAGTCTTTCTGAAACTTTCAAATATAATTTGCATGCTTTTATTCAGGAAGTGTTTTCAAGTTAATGTAATCCAGAAGAGTTTAAACTGAAATAGGTTTTATAGATAAATACTATTTTGGTAAAATATCAAGATAATAAACAGATTCATGAGGTGTTATCCCTCTTGAAGAGCAGGAATACTTAAAAGGAATATGATATCATTGTTTTATGAAATCAGGAAAAAAAAAATCCTCCTTATTCTTAGCCTTCATTTTTTATGTTTTTTACTTAGCATTTCCTGCCAGTAACTGCAATACCTTATTTCAGATGGGAAAAACACTTCAAATATGAAGAGTGTTTCTGTCTGTATGAGGGAGTGTGCAGTGGTATTTGCAGTACTCTTTGGTACCATGTCTCACTGATACAAGCAGCTGTAAAGGACACATTATGAGGTCTGCATAACAAACTAGATTGTTTTTATTTTATGCATTTTCTATAAAGAAAAGGAAAATGCATTTTTTAGCCAATCTTAAGACTGGCAAATACAAGTCTGTGAATGGTTATGTACAAACCTCAGCACTGGGGCTGCAGAGGTTTGGAAGTTCACAGTAAAAAGAGTAGTAAAAGAAAAATATGTGCAACAATAGCAATTACGTAGTCATTGAATTGTGGAGCCTTTATTACAATGGCCGTGGATTTCTTGGTAAGTATGGTACATGTTTGTACCTTTTCTGGCAGGTCTTTCTCTTCTGAGAAAAGTTTTGGCCCTTGAATACTCCTGGGAAAACAATGACATTCATGGCCCACTGAAATCAATGGAAATAGCAGTGTTGACTTCAGTGGGCTTTGATCAGGCCTTTGATGCTAAAGCAGTTCATCCAGAAGTAATTAATCTGAACTTCCAAGACTTCAAAATTGCATGATGCAGATATTGGAAATTCACCTTGGAAGATTGCCCTTTTTCTGTTAGCTGATTAGTTTGATAATGAAATGATACAAAAATCAAGGACAAAATGGTTTTGATGCAAAACAGTTTTTTTTTATCATTTGGTTGATTTGCTTTTTTTCCCCCCCAGAATGTCCATTTTGAGTTGCATCAAGAGTTTTAATTAAAGAAATTAAACAATTAAAATATTTAAATCAAAAAAGCTATCACCAAAAATGGAGTATATAATTTATCTGTTGAAACAAAACTTTGTTTTTAGAAAAATATTTTCCTATCTGCTTTCAATTACGTTTCTACTTACGACCCATCTTTCAAATCATTTTAGTCCATCACAAATATGCAGTTCTTGGGCAAAGAAAGAGACAATGGCTTGAACTGATCATCTGGACACTGCAGAGCTTTAGGAAAGGGATTCTGTCCTGCTGGGGAAGGAGGGATCCCCAACTTTCCGTATGAACCTGATTTCTCATTCTTTTTTAGGCTTCCACAACATGGTGATCTTTCCTCTGAAAGCCACAACCCATGGCCAACCAGGACATGCCTAGCTTGAAAGGTCATGATTAATTTTGCCTGGCATTGGGCTCTTGAAGGGTAGTAATAAGGCAAAGCAACACCTTGTCCCTGCAGCTAGCAGAAATGATCAGCTCATTCATGCTTAGATGCTCTCCCTTTCATTTCTTCCAGGGAAGCAAGGAGAAACTGCTTCAAAGACCCATCTCCATTATCATCTGAATGCCTTGCAGAAAGTTTAAATTCCAACCTGGTATATTTCTCAGTTTCTATGATTATATTTGATGGTGAAAACACCAATATGCTCAAGCTATTTATTGCATCTTACCTTTGTCACTAAAACCGGTTTCCTGAACCAGCTGAGAAAATCAGCGTAGGTTTGCTGAAGATAAATTCATTTTATACAGCTCAAGTTCTGATCCGAGGTATTTAGAAATTGTTCCTGCTCTGTGGCAAGGACTCTCCATTCAAAGCTTTTCATCATTAATTTATGAAATATGCCTGCTTTTGCTGGATTAATCCAGAAGGTAGTAGTGACTTTGTTTCTTTAAGAAGGAAGCACTGGAACTACTGGATTCATTGCAATTGCTTTGTTTATAGCATTGTGGCCTGATCTAAAGTCCACTGAAGCCAAAAGGAGTCTTTTGAATTACTCCAATGGGCTCAGGTACATAATGCACTACTTTGTAGGACTTCAGAGGTAAGTCTGGAGGGATTAAAAACTACTGTAGCTTTCAGCACCCTTGGAGCACATTTTAAATCAACTCAGACTTGCTTGCACTTACACACCAGGAAAGGAGTAAAACTGAATGTATAGGACTGTTGGGACTCTTAGGTTTCCACCTTACAGAGTTATGTAGGTCTGCTTCTCCTCCTCTGGTTTTTACTTAATTGGGAAAAAAACCCATCAGTGTGAAATATTTTATCTAGAGACTGAAACATTTTCATTGAAATGCAGCTGCAGTGGCTCCTGAAGTGACTCCTCTTTTCAATAGTCTGCCAATCTCAGTGAGCAAAGACAGTGTGTTGTGGCATTTGTAGCCATGTGGAAAGGCTGCCATAAACTTGAAGGTTTTTTCAGGGCTCCCTGAAAAAAAAATGAGAGTGAACATTTTAGCAGTATTGCAGAGCAAGTGCATTTGGAACCAGTTTTATTTTTTTTTTAACTGAAAAAACACCAAACAAAAAACCTACTATTGAGAGGTTTGACTGAAAACTAGTCCTAAGAAAGCTTTCTACCAGTCATTCATCGCTAGGAGTCTGATTCATGTGCCATCATTTCATTAGATGTCAGGAAGGGAAGAGGCTTTCTGGCACGAGGATGCGCAGTGGCCCCATTGGTGTAGCCAGGGTGGGCAGGAGTGTGGTACCCTCTGGGGTGGGTGGGCTGCACCCTGAGCACCTTGGGCATGGATGTAGGGGTGTGTGTGCTCTGGTCCCCGCCAGGCAAGGGAAGCGTTCAGCTCCCACCAGCCCTGGTCAGACTGAGTACACACCCTTCTCTGAAATGACCACTCTAGATAAGAGATGTGGTTGGATGGGCCTTCATTTAAAATAAAATCCATACAGGCCAACCCAGTACAGTTCTTGGGAGTAGCACTGGTGAGCAGGGTGGTCTGGTGACTTTGGTAACACTGCCATTGTGGATGGGGAACCCACACTGTGAAAGCACCAAAGGTGGTCTTGAGATCTGGGCATGAAACCCTCAGGTCTGATCACAAAGTTGAATCAGGACTGCCAAAGCACACATGCACTGAAAATGGTTTGCATTTTTATTTTTCAGTAAAGGAAGAACAAAAACCAGTCCAAACCAGTCCACACTATGGATTTCAAAGACGCCTAGGAAGGACAGTAGCATGGAAGTATAATGATTTACTGACTGAAAAAAAAGCGAAAATAACATTTTGCAGTGAGGCTGTATTATAATGTCGTCAAAGAACATTAGCTTGGAATGGCTTGAAAATGCAAAGGATCTACGAGAATGAACTGTAAGCTCCCCCTTGAGGCAAATGTTCAGATCATTTTTATATAATGTTTGTTTATTAATTCAGTAACAAAATATGCCATGCTAAATAAAGGGTATGTGTTTATTTTGCTATGAGATGTAATTTAGCTAGTTGTGAGCAATGAAATGAACAGAGCATTTGGAGTTTTTATGGGGAAATATCCACAATGTATGTCAGTTTTGTAGTTAAACAAACCTTCTCTGTTTCTTTTAGTCTTTCATGCATTGTAATGTAGTCAATGTACAGTAAATGGAACTGACAATTTTACAGTGTAACAATTATTAATCTTTGCATAAAAGTTTGATACAAAATATTTGTTTAGTATTTATTTGCACACAACACAGTTTTTGAATCTCAGGAACAAATATTATTTTATTAAATATTAACATGGCTGCTGACAGAGACAGCCACCATGTTGTGACATCAACCTGATGTGGCAAAATTCAAGGGTTCATCAAAGTCATTTGCTGTGACAGAAAGAATTAATTTTGCCAGGGAACATCTATAACTTTTTGTCATACTGGCCCAAGGTCAACATCAATAACTTGTAAAGTGATGCTTCATTAAGGGTGTGTCCTTTAAAGGCAGCTATTAGCTATTACTTAAGTAAAATATTTTTCTGATGGGAAAAAAAATCACAGCGGGCAAGAATTTAAGATTAAAATTACTATTTCAGTAAGTCTATGTAAAAAGATATTAAAGGTCATTTAAATATAGATAATAGTTTGTTAGGAATAATGTAATGTTGGAACAAAGAGAAGATAAAGGTTTTTCTTGGAAGTGGCACTAATAGATTGATCCCAACATTACTCAGACTATTATCTAGAAAATCATTAATTATATTAATTGATGGATAGATTTAGAGCTAATTGTGATTCATTTAAAGTAGTCTTTTAGAGTTATGATTAACATCATTAATGCCCATTGTCCTTGATTCCTTAAGAGCTTTCTGTGCCTTAAGTGTGGTTGTGCCAGTCATTAGGAGCAATCTGGGGTGGTGGCAGTAGCACTCTGGCTGATTTGTTGGTGGCAATCTGGTGTTAGAGCAAAAAGTTAAGGGGTTTTACTGCAGTTGCAGCAAGAGTTCAAGAGCCTGAGTTCAGCCTTGCTGGCTTTAACACAGATTCAAAACTCCCACTGGGTGGATGTTGGGTAGAGACCAATGAAGCAGAACTGATGGGTTGCCTACACTGTGCTGAACGATGTTCACCACATCACTTCAGAGACAAATGTGCCTCAATTTTTCTGAGTAAAGATAAAATATTTGAAATTTCAATACCATTAATACAATTTGTGCAGTTAGTTGCTGAAGCACTTCTGGAAGCATCTTAAAGCTGCTGTTATGCAGAGGTTTTGCTTCCTTTCAAATAAACCTTCTGTAGTTCAGGTTAAATATTTTTATTCCTAATTAAAATTTTCTATAGTTTTTCCAGTCAGTAGCAACTGCTTTCTTTGTTCAATCTCCTACTTCGGTTTCCTTTGCAGTGAGAAAATACTATGATCCTGCATGGTCACTAAGACTGGAATTGTTTTACTACTGACCCAAGTATTACTTAACTCAGCTGAGGGGAAGAGAGATCTCTTTTTTGGTGAAAGTTGTGGTGAAAAGACCTTAGTTCATTATTATGGTCTTGAAGGATTGACTCCATTTAACTTAAGGATTTCTTCATACTTCATACTTCCAAAGGACATGTAAAGTTGTCACTATCAATATCATGTTCAACAGCAGCAGAAGGGATTTCGAAGCAACAATTAGGAGAATGCAAATACCTTCATGAGTGCTTCTCACGGAGTGAAAGTGATGGCTGGGCAGGTATCAGCACAGACTGGTCTCAAACTCTGTGTGAAGGCAGGAGGGGAAGTGGCATCCAATGCATCTATTGTAGGGTACTCAGATTTTATGTAGATACAAGATATATTGGTTATTGGGGCAAAATATTTCCATATTTATCACGGTATCCATCCCTCTGTTTAAAGCACCTTGGAACTGTGACTCAATTGCAAATAATCTGTTCTGCTCAGGTGTTTTATCATAGTATTGACTGGTTTCTCCACATACTAATTTGCAGGCCACTGAAGCCATGGATTTTGACCAAAGGCTAGAATCTGATTGGTTAAGGTTATGTTAGTTTTAGCTAGACATAGTTAGCTGAAATAAAATGGCTTTTTAAATTAAAATAGTTCATATATCTTTTTGTGCCAGGATTTATAATAGAACTTTCTTCAGTCTGATGAGGTGGTTTATCAGTGTATATCTCCAAATACATCTATGCTTTGCATTCTGGGAAGCAAGAAAATGCCCAAAAATAAAAGTATGTTACTGTATACCTGGAAAGCACATTTTCTAGTGACTGGATTTGCTTTCAGGTGGCTTTTGTATTTCATTAACAGACTGAAATACAATGTATAATAGTGATGAATGGTAAATAATGTAGGAATCAGGCAATATTTTAATTAAGCTTTTTAATGTAATTGCTTCACCCATATCAATTTATACTAAGGGCAAGATGTTCTACTTTTCAGAGTAATTTGAGAAACAATTATCCACTATGAAAGATCGAATTTGCAACTTTAAAAGATTATATGTTAAAAACTGTGTGTTTTATATGGGAGAATGTGTCTAAAACACCTTTTTACCTTCTCTCTGTCATAAATATGTGCATCTGTGTTCTTTGTGATCACAGATGTCTTGATAAAGCTACATATTTTGGTCTGGACCTAGTTCTCTAATGCTTACAAAGATCTGAAAACAGTTTGGTACTTGGTTTTTGACTTTGACTGCCAGCCTGTGTTTGCAAGAGAGCCTTGTACTTTGAGCATTTCCTACCTCCATTTAGGGTTGCAAGAACCAAATCCAGGAGCTTCTTACAACAATCATACACGTGTGTGTATATGTGTAGATACACTCACACAGTAAGTGAGAATGCATTTTGTACTTTTGGTACTGTGGAATGATAAATACACCAAATTCCTACACTAGTCTGAAAACAGAAATAAAGAATTGCATCATGTTACACTAAGACACCATAGAATTTAAGGCATTTGAACAAGTAGGTAATTATATTTTAATAGAAACCTATTTATAAAAGAGCTCAAGGAGATAAACACCTTATTTTGGTTTTCATTTTCTTTCCCCTTTAGAATGCTGTAATGGGACACCCTGATAGTTTATATGCAAAGCACAAAATCTGTACTTGAAATCACCAGAACAGGAAAAACATGTAATGTAAGAACACTATTATTCACGAGGAAGAGCTGGTACTAATTATTGTCAAATGTTTTTAAAAACATAGCTTTTTATGAGAGGAAGTTGCAGTATTGAGTCTGTGGTTGGGTGTGAACAAACACATCTCTATAATTGTTTGAATAATTGCCAAACACTTGCCTAGAAAGAAAACTAAAAAGCTCTATTCAATCCTTTTTTAACTCTATTAATTCCAAACACATTACACAAGAGAGAACTTTTGGCTGACATTGAGTTTATTCATTAGAAAGCAGCATGATCCATGGTCAGCCTTTCTGCACAATCCATAAACCTCCTTCCAGAGCTTTTTTTAATAGGCAAGGCCAAGGAACTCCCATGAGCCCAGTTTAAAGGGATAACATACACCTTCATTTGGATATGCAGACAGATTACAGGGAAGAGTTGACTGTGCATTGCTATGAAATAGCACATTGAAAAACAGAACGTAAAAACATAAACCAGATAATATTTCACCTGAGTTTAATAATTTTTATTCTTTTCCACTAACGCAGTTGCAGTCTTTTTTTTACTGCCCATGCTTTGTAAAGCCCTCCATTGTGCAGTTCATGTTGTTCCAATGATGTTGTTGTTCCTGATGTTCCAATAAATTGTTTTCCTAAGATCTTATATAAAAGAAAAATTACAAAACTATTTCTTAACAAAACCATGCCACCTCTTTTGAAATATTGTGCTCAGTTTCTCTGTGAGATTGAAATGGCAGCCTAGTTCACATCATTATGCAATGGCTTACTTTCAACATTTAAATTCCATTTCTATGATTAAAAAATATCAAGCTAATAGATGAGGTTTTTTATCCAGTCCACAAACATGGTGACTCGAACATACACTCCTGGTCGTTGGGGAAGTGCACACCCTTCTCCAAATGATATTACACCAACCAAAAACCACTTGTCATTATCTTCAAATGTCAGAGGGCCACCTGAGTCGCCCTGCAATAAGAAATTAAAAAGTTAAAAGTAAACAGTGTCAACCCTAAAGCACAGCCTGTTCATGATGTTTGTTCATTTTGTTCCTTAATCATTGGTGCTGTACCCTGTATGTCCTGGGCACCAAGAAGTGAGATCAATATGAATATTTCCATGTGAAAAAAAAATCTTGAAATGATAAATTTCTTTCTTTATTTATTTTTCAAATGACACTATCTTAAGCTCTCATCGGTCTTCCAATACCGGACTGGGCTTCAAGTGATTGTGTTGTTTTTTATTTAAATCTTATTCCATTTATGTTCAGCCCTTTGTATTTCACAGAGCCTGGGTAAATGTGGAGGGTTTTTTCAAGTTTAATATATTCAGCCAAAACACAGTTCTATTTTCAGTCACCCCAGAGTTTCTGCAGTTTCAAATTTAGAGAACAAAATAACAAGATTGCCAGAAGAGAAGGTGTCCTTTTCTCTCCCCTTCTTTTCAGTGGTTTAGCCAATGTAGCATTACAATGGAGACTGAGTTTGATTCAGCCTGAGTGGGGATGAGTCAGCCATTGGTGTCTCGTTTTGATGAGAAAGAAAACAATGACTATTTTTCATTGTCTATTGAGTTAGTTGAACCAGTATTAATTTTGTCTTCTCCAGGCCTTTTGAATGGATCTTTACCAGAGAATTCTGCAAAGACTTAGCCATTAAAATACTTCTGCTGATAACTCTAGGGCATCCCAGAACATTAGAGGCTGTGACAGCAGCCTAGAGGGGGATGTGCTATCAGGACTCACTTGTTCCTCTTTGCTCATGGCTGACTGGTCATTGATCACAGTGCTGGTCACTTGTACTCTGTGTCAGCCTGTGGTGCTACACTAATTTTGGTTTTATTTTTTTTCATTATAAGGTTCAGAAGGAAAAAGGGGAAGAGGAAAGTCACGAGGGGAAAGGACATCAGATTGAACACAGTCCTCCTTCTGGACTAAGCTGGGCAAAGTCAAGGCACCTGGTGAATGCTTAGGTTGGGAGGGCAAAGCAATGGGAATTATGTGACAGTGCTCCTCATCAGGCTTGAGGAAAGCCAGCCAGTCTCCATGCCACGGAGTCCATGTTGCTGGAAGATAAATCATGTGGCAGCCAGCTCTGAATACATCCTCATAGAGAAACAGCGAGTTATGAGGAGAGGTGGAATGGACGTGAACCAAACCCACAGGAAGCAACGTATATCAGTGCAGAAAGTCATCCACTCTGAAACACTGTGGTGTACACTTAGGAAAGATCTCCAGAGTCTACAGATCCTGGGGAAAAGCAGTTTTTCTGTCTCTGCTCTCTCTTTTTGCCTTAAAGAAGCATTTCTGAGACATCAGTCTATTTGGTATTTGTTTCTCTGTTCTCTGCATTACCCTAAAGATGTGCCTCTCTCCTTCATGGAATTACTCAGCAGGAATTATTCAAAGCCTAGTGCAGGAAATTTCCAGTCCTCACATATATCCACAATTTATGTTGAGATGACACACAAAAAAAAAAAAAATTAAACTTTTATCCTGATAATTATTAAATGGGCAAAATATTGTGGGTAGAAATTACCTTCATGGGTGGGGGATGTCCTGGTTTTAAAGAGTGGAGGAACAGGGAACATTTTATTCAGTAGCTAGGGGTGGTCTGTGCCAGCAGTGCAAATGAGTTTTGTCTACTTACCTGGCAGGAATCTATTCCTCCTATGTCGTATCCCGCACAGAGCATATTCTCGGTAATGTTATATTTTGGCATCCATTGCTGGCATTCTTCATTGGAAATGAGAGGGACCTCTGCTTCTTGCAATATATTTGAAGGGGGACCTGGTGAAAATACAGAGTACATTTACCTGCAGCATTAAATATGTACATCCTGCTGGGAACACTGATGGTTTTGTTCCTGTTCCAGCATGCTCAGCACACTCCTGAGCAGCAGGAATCCCTGCCTTACTGCTGTACTGTTCAGGCTTATGCCCCTGCAACGCAGTCTCTGATTAAACAGGGCTCATTAACTGAATCCTGTCTTTCATTTGTGTAATGGGACTGAATTTGTTTATAATTAAATCAAGATTACTAAAATCAATGGCTATGAACTCACTGTGGGGAGATCTAATGGATGGCTAAGGCTTAGGAACGTGGATTGTCCAGTGTTTCTTCACTATTCATTGTGTAACTTTGGTTCTTTAAAGTTTTTTTATAAAAATTTCTTCTATTAATTCCTGTCCAAATTTTTAAATGCAGTTTTGTTCTTAAAATGTAGAACTCAATGTATTCAACTGTGGAAGTGAAATGGCATGTTTATGATTTCAGAGAGGTTCCAAATCTGGAGCATATGACATACAAACAGAACATACATTTCACACAGCAGTCAGTTTGCTTGACTTCTGGGGAAAATCATTTGCACATTGTCAGAAAGACTAATCTTCCCCCTCCCCCACCCAATATCTGGAAATAAGATGTACATATTTCATGTTGAGAAAAGTAGTCATCATAACTTCTAAGTGGAGGTAGTAAGCTTTCTTCATAGCTTAATGAAGTTAGATATGCATGTTTTTTCCAATAAATATAACTATCATTTTGCTTCAGAGAAGGAATGGTGGAATGGGATAGTTCCTAAATTTTATATGGAAGAGTATCTCTCTAAACTATTTGACCTTAACAACTCCTGTGGAATCAGGAACAAGTTT
Source organism: Grantiella picta (assembly GCA_013397955.1). Classification (NCBI taxonomy): domain Eukaryota; kingdom Metazoa; phylum Chordata; class Aves; order Passeriformes; family Meliphagidae; genus Grantiella; species Grantiella picta. The sequence continues at coordinate 296,225 of VZRM01000410.1, read as the reverse complement.
CCCCTCACAGCTGCATGCCTATCAGAGTTTTCCAGGCAGATGACCCACCTTCATTCCTAATATCTCCCCAGCCAGCAATGGAGCAGTTAATTCCTGGTAAAAACGGTTGATTTTTTTCTGGTAAGCAGATAGGTTGTATGTAATCTGTGAATTAGAAAAAAGCAGTAAATCTCAACCTCTTCCCTGTACTCAAGTTTTTATGAAGTCACATCAGAAAATGTCCATTAATTCAAACCCATTTTTTGGCCAAAATATCCAGGAAGTACTGAGCTGACTCCCTACCACCCTCATATGCTTAGCACAGTTTTGCATAACAGAATAAATGTGTTTAGTGGGAAAATAAAAACTCACCTGTATATTGCACTTTGTGTTGAAGGTGCATCAGAGCAATATCACTGTCTTTTGTTTCCTTTGTGTAGTGAGGATTTATAATTATTCTGTCGATGTCTCGAACCACTGTTGAAGGCTGTGCCAGATCTGATTGAGAGTACAAGCCAAGAACTGCTCGCCAGCGGGACGGTTTTAATTGTCTCCTAGAAGTTGCAAGGAGTATTCACAATTAGGAATCATTAATGAAAGTTTTGAAAAAATATGTATTAGATAAAATGCTGATATTTAGCCTCATGGTAATCCCTAGCATGTTTTGTCAAATTAATAGAGCGTAGTAGATGTGTGTAGAATTTTGTGACACAATTGCTGTCTTAAACATCCATGCTGCAGATATACATTGCTGATGTTTTCATGGTGAGCTTATAATGCATTATTTATAATGAATTAATCAGACAGTGGCGCAGAGGAGGAAAATACATTAACTAAATTACTATGTCTTTTTAAACACTATGAAGAATACTGCTGACTGCCCACCAGGCAATTAATATTGGTTTGAGTTAGAGAATGGTAATGGAATGCCTAGAGAATAATAGGTCTGGAATGTTGGAAATGCTGCAGCTCATAGAATCAGAAAACTGGTCTCTTATTTTTTAAATCTAAATCAAGAAAGATATGCTAAGACAAAATATGGCATAATCTGAATTTTTTTTTCCCCTGATCTACAAATGCTGGTTTTAAGGCTGTATTTGCCAGAGAATTTAAGTATTTGCTATTTTTAATCAATCAGTTTATGGTTTAAAAAGTAATTTTTCAGCCTGATTGTTAGACTGCATTGGTTTCTACTCATCTTTTGGTTTGATATCAAGAGATGTTTTTTTTTTCTAAACTTGGAGTGTTTAAGTTAAACGTTTGGAAGGTGTGAAACTGCAAGCTTCAATTTAGGAAAATTCTAGCAAAGGCAAGGTGATAAAATTGAATTTAGGTGAAAATAGAATGGTGATTCAAGTGAAAAGGAACTATCAAGACAGTTGTGGATTTATTGTGTGGAAACTGAGAGGGCTTGATCCTTTTCATTTCAGTGTCTTTGTGTGGGAATTAGTTCCTGTGATTCCATGAGGCAGCATTAATGTTTTGGCACAGTCTCCACTACCTTCTTATTTAGCTATTTGTAGTGAAAGCTCTGCTGTAATTTTGAGTATAATTTTTTTTTCCATTCCAGTTTCTATATTTCTTTTGTAACATTCATTTTTATGGTAGATATTATGAAAGCAAACACTAGAAAATATTGAAATATGCATAATTTCTTTGAATGGTACAAATAACACCATTGAGAGGATATCCAATATTGCCTAATCAATGCACATAAATCAAGATCTATTCCAGTGATGTACAGTAAATCTTGATCAATCCATGATAATATATAGGAGGAACACTAGGTTTTCTTTATTGGGTATGATGTCACCCTTTATACCACTGTCAGAGATTCATCTAATTTATGGAGGCCCACCATAATTATGGATTAAGCACCAATGCCCAGTATTAATACCATGCATTTAACGTGCAATTCCTTATGGTTCAGGAAATGCTGCTTAGTTTCCATGATTCTCTGCATTAAAGGAAAAACTGAGGATTTACCGAAAAGTAAAGGAGCTTTCAGCTTGAGCCCACAAGTGATTCAAAACATGGTAATTGAACTATGAGTTAGTTGTTAATTTTTAATATCAGTGCCACAATTTGTTCATAATCTGATGCCTCCTTAGCGAATTTGCACATATAAGAACATTACCCATATACACAGTGCGCTGCTGTCACCAGCCACTCATCACTGACAAGGGAAGCTCCACAAATGGGTTGGAAATTAAAATGGAGTGAAACTATCCAAGGCCAAGCCCCTCTTCTGGCATCACTTCCACCTACAATTCTTGTCCTGTTATTCTGAGTTACCAGGTGTTTTCCACAAGCTAAGATAAAGCAAAATAAAATAAAATAAAGTAAAATAAAAAATTAAGGGAATATAACACATTTTATTAGATTAGTTGATTTTCTTGGAAAAAATTGGCTTTGTAGAATCTGAACTGCTTTTCAAAACACTGTGGAAAAAGGTTTACGTTCTTATAGCTGAAATCAAGATGCAGCTGTATAATTTGGAATTAGATGTTTTCTTTCCTTGGACCTTCTGGAGTTTTTATATGTTTATTTTATATATTTTTTCACTACAGATCTATCTCTAATGTATACTTAACACTGAAAACAAGTGAAGACTAAACTTTCCTCTGTTTATATCATTATGAGTATAACATTTATAGTCCATTCCCTAACCTTTCCATTCAAGCTGTAAACATTAGGCTTTATGGTCTGAACAATTTGATCTCTCTGTGAAATATTCCTGTGAAATATTTTCTGTACTTACGTTGAATGTTACATTGCAGATGAACCACCAGGTTGTCCAAACAGTGTTCTCTAGAATGAAAGTGCAATTAAATCACAAGTATCTGCACACCAGATAACTCTGACTGTCAAATATATATACATCCACATACACAGAGAGAAATTTATATAATCATATATATAAAAGTACATTACTTCAGCAGTATCAACCTAAGTATAATAACTTATGCTACATGTTTAATTATGTTTTTATTATAAATATAAAACATTATATACTACACAACCTTAAACATACATTTTCCTCTTCAATGGGCACTTAATTGTTTTGCTATGGAAACAAAAGTAGACTCTTGTATTTTAGGGAAATGAGTAATCTGTCCGCAACAGATTTGCAATGAAATTATAACTTCCCATGGTATTTTTTCCCAGCTTTTGAGATGTTTTCAGTACCTTACCACTAGAGATCAGTGTGGCCAAAGAATTTAAGAAGTTCGTTTGATATCCCTGTGTCATTTTACCAAGAAAATAATGCAACTGTAAAATATATGGTTGCATATGCAAGATTAGAAATTATTTAGCAGAGATATGAAGCCAGAGTCTGAAGAGCACAAGGTCACAAATCAAAACTACTCAAGTATTTCTGATACCCAGAGGTTTTTAGATTATGTTCATCGCCCGTAATGAATGAAACACTTGGGCCAGTATATGTGGTAGCAATTCAAATCTGATACACACAGAAATACAAATGAGAGGAAAACAGAAAACCAAACTCTGCCAAAGGTTTGCTTCCAGTGTTCATTTCTGCATTTCATTTTTAAACCAAAAAGGTGAAGGATACTTTAAATATGATAGGAAATGATGTATCCCTCACTATGTTTGCTCTAAAATTTGGTATCTGCTGTGAGTCAGATGTGACCCAGTGACTTCCAAATGGCACAGTGGTACAACAAATAAAGTGGGAACTGTAACCACCCCCCATCTCCCCAGTTAAACCCTCACTCTAGGGGGGTACAAGTGAGATATTCCTCCAGCCCTGAATAGTCCCACACTGCCATTTTCCACCTCAAGGTAAGTGCCTAATTTTAAAGTTGTAATTTAAAAATTGGAAACCAATTTCTGTGTCTTGTATTCAAATCTGTATTGACTTAATAAGGGTGTCCCTTCATAACCAGAAACTTATCAAGGACAACCAGAAATGCATCAACCCATGGGAAACCAATACCTTCTTCTGCATCAACTTTATAGCAGTGAAATACCCTTTTCCATGATGCTTCCAGAGGCTCTCAAAGGGCGTTCAGTGGTGTTGTATATTAGTTACTTTATCTGATCCTACACTTTCTCATAGGCAGATGTGTAAACTGCACCCAAACTGCACCTGAACTAACACCCAACACGTTAGATTTGTCCCTACAGTTTTACATTTCCAGTTTAAAGGGAGTTGCCTGTACTACCACCAGTACTTACTGGTTGCTTTAGTAGAAATTACTTCATTGGCCTCTGCTTTTTCTTCTTTGGGAAGCTAGCTCGCAGTAGGAAAAACACTTCCTTGCCTGCACTTCAGCCCAACAGTTCTCAGCTGCCTCTTGGTCAGCACAGGAGAGGCCAAAAAGCATCAGAGGCATGTGTTGAGCATCCTCCTCTGTGCCTCTCTGAGTGTCAGCTGTCAAGCAGCACGCCAGGCAGAAATCTGGAGTGCTTAGGATATCTGTGAGCATGATCTTCACTTAGAGCTGGCAAAAAGACTTGTTCCGGTGGAATCTGCTCACATATATCTAAAAGGCAGAATTTTGGGCTGTTACAAAGCTGTCCTGCCAAAAATCACATTACCTAAGGGCACCAGTGAACACTTTTGCTGTCTCTGTCACTGCAGCTTTCAAGTCCTATTATATGTTCCCTCTTTTGTTTCAATGGTGGATGCACTTGAATAGGAACCAAAGGCAATGTGAGAAATACATTTTATCATTAGATTACCAGTTAATGAATTCAGTGTCTTAAATTATCAAATCTGTGTGATCTTTCTATCATTCATTATATGAACAATAAAACGTGTGTGAATCTGCAATAGTGTCACTCTGCAAAATGGTTCCTATCAGCTGTTCAAATGAAACATGGGCGAAGACACCTCTATCTGCAACAGAAATACAACTAAGATAAATGGAGTTATTCCATTTCCTCCTGCTTTAATCACTTTTTAGTGTTTAATAGATTTTAACAGAAGACATCTTTAAATTACTACTGCTCTTCAAGGCGTCTTGTGGCAATGCTAGTTTAGATATTCATTCAAGAAGAAAAATAGCCTCCAATGGTATTCCATTTATTTAAGTTACTTTCACCACCAGTGAGAATGACAAATGTCTGGGCTTAACAGAGTATAATTAGAATATAAAGTGTAACTTTTTTTTCCTATAGACGAAATAATAGACCATAGAAAATTAAGGAGTTTCTCCTGCTTTATAGCAATGTGGTATGTTTATAAAGGGAAACTGAAAGAACATGGACTCTTGCTGTCCTCAACATGGTTTCAGCATTTTAGCAATTAGACAGTAATTTTCTAGCTCAGTGCTTCTGGTAGAATTCCAGAAAAATGTATGCAGTAAACCCCCTTATAAGCAGAAAAAACCAGTAATTGGATAATTACCTTTTTTTTTTTTTTTAATATATTTAAATTGATGATGGCAAGCCTTTCTCCTTGGGAGTTGTACTGTAAATCCCAGAATTTCCTGAGGATGTAATCCTGGGCTAATATCACATTTTCACTTAATCGACAAGAAGCTGCCAGTTCATAGCAACCTTCAGAATTACTGCAGCTCTTATTTGGACTGAGAAAGGTTAGAATAGAATCAACTATATTCTGAGGATCATGCCATCTAAAAATTCCCTTGTAAATGTGGAGACAAATCCAGAAGCCTTTTTGAGTGAGGATTCTTTGTTTAAATATAGATACCTGTCTGTGGACGGCTTACCTTAGCAATCCTCACTGTGTCCAAAGTCTGTATCAATAAAGCCAAAGGATTATAGAGTTTTACTCATCATATTTCTAGATGACTTGATGGATCACATTTTGGAGTGCTTGTTTTTCTCTGCTGATTACAGAGAGAACCTGCTGTGACAACTACTCCATAAATATGGGTGAATGTCACTCCATCTTAATTCTTCTGTATTATATATATGTAGTCTTAATTCTACTATAATATGCAGTCATAATTCAGAGATTTCTAGATAAGAAATATTTTGCTAAGAGAGCAGTATTTATCATTTCCACAGTGAATGGATAAAGACTTCAGTTGAGATTTGAGCTATATACTAGTGCATAAATACTTACCACCATACTTAAAGCCATCACTTGTATGAGGAAGAAACCTCACTGTACCCACCTTTTTGTAAAAATCAGGCTGTTGTTACCTCCTTTGGTGATGGTGACAAATGGATCATCTCCAGTGAATAACACAGTTGATGACATATTTGCATCCCTGGGACAAAAAGACACATGTATATTTTTAGATATTTACCCTGTTCTACCAATGTAGCAATACTGGGGAAATGATTATGCTGGTAGAATAAACACCAGCTTTTTTTTTTCTTCCCCCCTGAAATAGTGACTCTTTAGCAGGAGATTGTTGAGGCTTGAAACTCATTTGGATTAAAATGTGATTCCACTTACTTCCACATCTTATTCTAAGACTTCTAATGCTACAATAATATTGAAAGAGACAGAAATTAATTACTTTGACAGCAGTAATATTAACTTTGGCTTTTCTGTGCCACAATGAAGGGTTTGCAATACCAGTTCTTAAATGTATGGTGCTAAAACTTAGCATGTCAAACAGGGCAGTAACAGCTGAACCATGGGGTAGCACAGTCTTGCTTTTCTGAGGGGGTGAAATTACACTTATACTACACTGTCTAGAAAAGAAATGGAATTATATTTTATATCATGGAGAATGTAATGGAGTAAAAAAAAAAAAGTTAAGATTCACCTCATAGATCTGCTAAAATCAAAGTAGCTGTGGAATAAGTCAAGAGTGTCATGTTTGCTATTGAGCAGGATAGTTCCTCTGAAGTGGTGTGTATTCATAGAATCACAGAATAGGTTGGGTTGGAAGGGACCTTTAAAGGTCATTTAGTCAATGTAAAGGTCATCAATTAGTCTCTTCTTCGACTAACTTTTTTTTTTTTTTTGGTAGCAATGGCTTTTTGGACACAAAGGATTCTGCGTACTATTGGTGGGATAAATTGTTTTGACATTTAGAACCCATATCCAGATTTACTTTATAGCCCATTCTGCATCCTACTCTTTGTGATACTTCATATGACCAGCTTGGAACATATATCCTTGAAACATATTTGCTTTCCCTTGAGGAAGCATGGGGAAAAAAGATAGCTGTGGTTATACAACATAATTTTTTGGGGGGTGACAGCCTACTCCCATCTGGCCCTTTTTGCCTTATATGTCTCAGGAGCAAGAAGAGAACCATTTGTGCAGGTTTAATACCCAGGGTGCGCCTGCACCTCCTCTTCTCTTCAAGTGCAGTAAATCTCATTCTCCTGGGAAGGATGAAGTCTAGAATCTGCCTGCAGATCTGCTGTGTATGAAGAAAACAGGTTTTCCACAACCCTGCTGTGCCACCAGGAGAGTTGTGTGATCTGCCTGCTGGGAAAGTCACTACTGCTGTGTTTCTCATTCTGAAAGTTCCTTTTAGACAGCCTGAGAGAGCAGTGAAGTGCCAAGCTGGGTAGGCAGAGTCAAATTTTATGATAAACTTTGCTGAGACCAGCAAAGTATTCCCAGGAACTCATTTTCTTCTAAAAAATATTGCAAGTTCATGAAGAAAATAAAATGAAAGTGTTTAGAGTAAAGCCTAAACTCTCACTCTTGTTAGATTTTGGGTGTGACAAAATTACCAGGTCTACCTCCATTCTGGGTACAATTCAGCAAAGACCCAGCTGGATCTGGTCCCAAGGAAATAGGATTGTTTTGCACCTGACCAGTAGAATGGTGAAATGCTCGGTGTCTGATTTTCTTGGTGCCAGGCAATAAGATGCTAATAATGCTCAGATTTTAGCAGTGCTGTCAGATGCACACAGCTGCAAGTGCAAGCTGAACAAAGGATTATTTTCAGGTTTCTCCAGAGCATCAATTTGTTCATCTTGCACTCCAGACTCATTACGAAGATTTGTAAATTATTTGCCTAAGGTGTATTTTGTAGATGCTCAGATAGGCATGTCTCCAGATTGGCTTCCTGTTTGATGCAAATCACAAATGCAACAGTAACATATTTGAAAAATGGAGGAAAAAGGATTCACACCTGCGATTTATTAGAACCTGGGAGGAGCATTGCACTTTCTAGCCCAGCTGCATAAATAATACAGGACTCCTATCAGCTCAGTCCTTTTCATAAATTAAACAGCAAATGAGACTAGCAAATGTATGAGCAATTAACAGTAAAATTAAATTGTCCTAGATGAACTCTAGCCTGTCTCTCTAATAAAGCATGATTCTAGGCTGTAATTCAGTGTAGGAGCATGAGCTAGAGCCTAGTCAGGACCTGCTATTGCAAACATCCATTTAGCAACAAATATGGTGACACTTACTAATAAATACGCTGCTACAGGGGGGTTCAAGGAAAGCAGAATAGTGCAATATTCACAGGAATTACATGTATATCTATATATATACATATATACACCCCTATTCGTATACAAATACATACATACATATACATACACACACGTACAAGAATTTTATCCTGTTCTGTAGGACCAGTAACAGCATTAGCACCCAGGTTACGAAAATGTGATACAATTTAGGTTTAAAAATACTTTTTCTTGACAGTGGGACTATGTAATAAACTGAGAAATGGAATTAAAAAGAAATAACTAGGAAGCTTAATGAACTCTTCTAGCAAGTGCATCTGCCTAGTTTATAGAGACAACTTGAAAGATATTGCTGCAGAATGCAGAACAAAAGCATGAATTAATTTTTAAAAGATTAAGTACCATGGCAGACAAAGTTTGTTGAAGCCTATCAAATAGAAAAATATCAATTAATTTAATAGACCAAAAAATTACTCCTGTCCAGAAGTTATGGGAAAGGAGGCAGGAGAGGGGCAGAAAGAATCAGAGAAGGAAGGCCACTCTAAAAAACACGGTATTCTAAAAAATACTCTAAAAAAACACGGATACTCTAAAAAACAAGGTATTTGACGACAAGCACAGTTAAAGACAGTTTTTATGTTCTTACATGCATGTATACATAAATTACAGTCAGGATTTGTGCATGTAGCTACCTGATATTGGTGCAAACTCATTACCTACCCAAAGGAATAAAAGTAAAAAAAAAAAAAACCCACAAAAAACCAAACAAACCTGCACACGTTCATCCAATTAGAAGCATTTTTAAAATAAACACTATTTTTCTAAGTCATTCAAACTCTGTCATTGCTGCAATTAATTTATTAGAGGGGCATTTGTAGGCATCTTTCTTTGGTCAGAGACCAAAATAATGAATTGCAAGCTTAGAATTTAATTTGATTATTAGTTGGGTGAGAGACACTCCCTAAAATACTCAGCGCTGCAGGAAAGCTAATTATTATTCAGTGGATGGCAGTGTAATAGCACATGATGTAAGTAAGGCCAGAATTTAGGCCATAAATTTTACCATAGATTGAAAAAAGCAACACCCTGCCTTCAACAGTTCCCACCATTTCCCTGAAAATTCTTCTGAACAGTGACTAGAGTCAAATTTTTTTCAGTCATATACTTCCCTCCTCCCTTCCCTGCTCTAAGTCTGCCTTGAGAGAAATTTTATTTCCTCTCCCAAGAGCTCAGATCTGATGATAGGTGTGAAATACATTGGGAGCCCAGTAGTAGAATATCCAAGGGATTATCTTTACTTGGAATGTACAGCAGCAGTAGGAAAGCAGAGCAGCCAAGACTGCTGTTTGCTTCTGCTTTACTCTTGAGCCATCCTTATGAAAGTGAAGATGTTAATGAGGGCATAAAGTGATAAAAAGGCTGATGCACCCACATCCCTCTCCCAGTGTTCTCCAATATGTATTCTCATGCCCAGCCTGCCTTGTTCAGTCATCAATCCTGTGCTGAATGCCATCTAAACAGGGTTTGCCACACTTTCAAATTCATTGGCACACCAAGCATTCCACTTGACAGAGACAGACACATTTGCCTTATTTTTTGGAGAGTAAAAACACCAGTAAAATGAGGAGGAAAATGCCAACATACACTCAACAAATGTGCAAATAGGTTACAAGAACACTGAATATTTATCACTCACCCCAATCCCAACAGCTGGCAAACACTGTCTGAGATCTCTCCATTCCAATCATCTGCACATGCCAGATGCCACATCTTCCCAATCCTGGCCTGTACCAGCCCTTCAGTGCTCAGAGAGCCATTCAGTAATCTCACTGGAGAAAAAAATGTGCAGAAGCATTTTAGATTTTAGAATGTGGCAAACCACATTCCTCCCCCACCCCAAGCAAACAGAAATGCAGTATAAAGAGATTTATAATTGCCAATGAAGAACCAAGATAATAATAAACCAAGATTTATTATTGCCAAAAAAAGTTAAAATGCATTACAGAGGTAATAAACCCAGCATCTTCAAGATGTTGTGTTCTCACAAGGTAATGCTATTGTTATCTCCTATGTTCTCCTATGTTTCTGCCACGGGAGAATTTCATACCTTGAATTTTGCAAATATCTCCAAAATAAACAATAAACAGTACATTTCCCATCAACTCTAACCAATGCTTTTTTTTTTTTTTTCTAGTCAGCATTATATAATTTCCAAATAGTGTGTGAATCTTTAGCTCCATGATTCTCAGTAATGCTGACTGGAAGTAAGGTTAAAACAAGAGTTGACAGAAAAAAATAGACTTCCTGGTTCCAATGCTATGATTTTTTACCGCTTTCACTGCAGTTTTAGTTAAAATACTCACAATTAAAATAAAAGCTCACTGAAAACCAGTCTATCAAAACATTTCCTAAACCAAAATATTCAGAAGAAAAATTCAGAAACTCATAAAGTTTTTGGTTAAAAATATTATGCTATAGTCATAGTCACTAAGGAAGTTGGACCACAAGGCCAACAGAATCTCATATNAAAAAAACCAAAAAAAAACCACCCCAAAAAAAGTACTTGTCCAGAAAACATTTTTCCACCAAAATGATCTCACAACATGTACAAACTATAGTAAATACAAAAATTTAGATTTTTATAAATGCTTCTGTGACACCTGGAGTGCATGAATGAAAGAAGTGATACACAGTGACAATTGAATAGTAAATCTCAGACTAAGGTTAATTAAATTCTCAAGCAGTCCTAAAGATCTCAGAATTGTATGCACTACAAGATTTCTCCAAAATCCAAAATCTCCAGAATTTCTACAAAATTACTTTTGACATCTCTCTTTTATTTAAGCTATAATTCCTTTTCCTTTCTTTTTATCAGATCCATGTTTTTTCTCCAAAAACTTTGGTAAGGAATAAGACAGTCATTGGCATTCAAAAACTGCCTAATTCAAATATATATTTTAGAATTATCCCTTTTCTTTGCAGTCCCTGGAAGTTTCAGAAGCTGGGGTATTTGAAAAGATAGTTTGTCTAGTTCAAACTGCCATTTCTGATAGGGAATTGAAATTGGTTTCAGGAAAATGAGCAAGGCTTTTGGACACTGGAAAGACTCAATGAGAATTTCTAATTGAATTTCCATTTTAAGACATAGATTGATTCAGCCAAAGTTTTGATTAAATGGGTTTTGGAAACAAATCTCCCAGGCTTTTCTTGTGAGGTGGTTTGTTTTGAAGTAATAGACAATCAGTGGCAAAATAAATCTTTGGGAAAATGTACATCATGTTAATGGAGGTGATGATTACCTTCTTTAGCAATGACTGGAAAAAAAAATCAAGTTCTTTTTGCTTAAGAAGAAACGGAAGTGAATTTTATTCTACACATTTTAAAGGAAGAACATATTTGCTACAAAATAGACAATGGCACTAATTTGAAGAGTGAATCCGTGTCTTCAGACTTCTATCTATATCTATCTATCTATCTATCTATCTATCTATCTATCTATCTATCCACAAGTATTTATGTATGCCATGCATATTTCTATATATATATATGTGTAAATATATAAAGATATGTTGAAATCAATGAGGACTGTCAGCACACACCCAAGAACATATCTGATCCACAGTAGATCTCTATAAAACAAAGGAATTTGTGCTGACCTGAAAGACTACTTTTAAATCTTCCATTAGTGCTCCAAAGTAGATTGTCAGAAAGAGCAGTTTAACTTCTGTGCTAGGCCAAACACGATTTTAGAGTTTGTTTTATGTTTAAATTATTGGTTTAGAGATCTTATTTTCCTGCTATGTGAAATGCATTAATATAGTGTACATTTTGGAAAGAACCACTTTATTAGAGGACTAGGGAATAGGAGTGAACAATGGATGCTGCTTTTGAAGCTGTGCCTTCTGTTCATGCTACAGAATCCAGGTGGGCTGGAGGGTGCCATGTGTTTGGCTCCAAGCCCACAAAACTATTTGGGAATTTCCATCAAGAGCACATTTATTCTCTACCCTACACTGCAGAATTTATACTGCTGTGACACTCAAATTAATTACAGCAAAAAATGGTAGAATTTGGAAATACGAAATGGATACAGAAGAAGAGCATATGTTGAGTTTTCATTTGATTTTGAGGGCATTATAAGCAATTACAGTTTTCAGCACAGAGGAACTTCCTACATTTTCCAGAGTTCTTCACCAGATTCCCCACACTATCTCAGAAAAGTCACTGTTTTCCTGGTCCTGATAATCTCATTGAAATACTGCTGTGTAAATTGGCATAGCCTGCATGCATCTGCAGTATTCTACGTTAGCTGAGGTTTTGTGGCTGTGTTCCTGGGCAACTCCTGCCAAATATGGATGGCTTAGGTAGGATACTAGGAAGAATTTTTGCACCAAAAGAGTTGTCAAGCATTAGGACAGGCTACCCAGCGAAGTGGTGGAGTCACCACCCCTGCAGGGATTTAGAAGGTGTGTAGATGTGGCACTGAGGGACATGGTTTAGTGGTGAACTTGGCAGTGCTGGGTTAATGGCTGGACTCAGTGATTAAGGATCTTTCCCAACCCAAATGATTCTATGATTTCTTTGTATGAAGGAAACCTTACTGCACTTTGCTTCATCAGAGCCATCTTCACACTGAGGTACATTGTCACACAGGTTGTACAATGGGATGCATTTCCCACTGCCACACTGGTGCTCATCAACTGTGCAAGCCCCTGAAGGAAAACAAGAGAGGAAAATTAATCTGTAGCTATGAAGAAGATTGATGTTCGCAGGAGATCTTACAGTTCACCTGAAAAAAATGAGTAGCTATGATGCAGAACTGTTGACTTCCTTTCCTTTTTCTTTCCGTTTACATCCATCTCTCTTCAAAATAAGGATTATTTTCAGATAAATAGAAGCCAATTAAGAATAAAATCTGTGGTACTCTGCCTTGTAACTTCTGGTCTAGGTAGCATTTCTCAGTTACTAGTGCTCTTCTACTGGAAGTGCTAAACCTGGGAGTGAAAAGTTAAATCCTGTCAAAAGTGACTAATGATTCCAATTTCCAAATGTCGAGCACTTTCACAAATTTTAGAGACATTAAAGTGTGTCAAGTCAAGCATAGAAGCAAACAGGCAAGGAGAGCCAAGAGTGTCCTTCTGAAACCTGTGAGGAAAGGTGAAAGAGACAAAAGTAAAAGGAATGAATGAGGAAAGCATTCTTGAAAGTAGGATTAAGCTTCTTAAGAAACAGTTAAGCAAATGAGGGAGAGAGTAAATGTAAAGTTGTGATTCTTTCTATGGCCAAAGTGTATTTTTAATGGCTCCATTCATTTACCGGAAATATACAGTCAAAAACTTAAATTCTATTAAAAAATTGTTTATTTTCCTGGACTTACTGACTGAAACATTTAATTATCTAGAAGTCTTACTTAAAGCAAGATAATTGCTTTACTTCTGAATTTCTAATATTCTTATGAAATGGTGCATTCATCAATCAGTGTGGCCTGTATCAAATGGAAAAATATGGTTTATAAAAGGCCTGAACCAAATATTAACACATTCAATTTCTGTAACTAATGACAGATACTTCGTAGAACTTAGTTCTCAATTAGACAGGGTCTTAACAATATGGACACTTCCAAAAATTATTCCTACTTTTTTAAAAAACAATATTTCATGAGAAAAAAATACAAAGAAAAATCTGCTTTTCTTCTAAAGTTAATTTATTTACTGACAATCCTTTTATCCTTAGGCCTGCATGCTAATGATATTAGTCTCTGTCATTTGGCTGCAAAGATCATGAATAAGCATAACTCTTTTTGCAAATGGAACTTTTCAATATATTTAACCAAAACTGGCAATGGCCACTCTGATAATTCTGCCTTGCTAAGCTTAATTTTCATTTTACAGAATATGGGCAAAGCTGGCCCAGCAAAGATGCTGAACCAGCTAAAAAAAAGGCAGAGCATTTTTGGACTGAACAAACGTGATAGACAAGGCAGAACAAGAAGCAGCAAAATTGTCCTAAGTACATATAAGCCAACCTCTCAGTCCTGCACAAGATCATGAAACAGAGTTAATTTTACAAATGTAGACCAATTGTGAATATTTTCTGAAATATTAAGGAAAGTACTGTTATTATTGTTGTAAATCCATAAAAAATCTGCAGCTGGCTAACTAAGCTGGGAGACACTTGCCTTTTCTGATTGCTAAAATAAGAACAAGAGCCCAGATCCTTGTTGACTTTCTGTTCATGTAAGCAAATGGTACTTCATACGTCTCTCAATACATACTGCTTTTTCTTTTTCTGTTCTTCTCCTGTCAGACTGCCACAAAAGTAATGCAGTCTCTAATTAATTCAGTCAAGATTTGGCCTAGAGTTAGTGTAATTATTTGTCCTGCTAAGCATATTACTGTTCCATGTAATTTGCATTAGGCTTCGTTTTGCATATTTTTGGAGAGTTGATTGCTGAATTATGAGTGACAAGTCTAATTGCAATCCCCAAGAAAATCAAGAGCCTTTTAGAAGGGATCTGGCTGGGACCAGAAACACTGCTGTCCAAATATTTAAGAGACTAGTTCTTCTCAGATTATTCACACACTAAAGACCAAATATTAAAGATGCAAGAAGAACCATATTGCAAATATTGATCAGAGTGACCATATACAGTTTTCTCTTCTAGTGGATGTTATCAATAATAAATATTTTACAAATGCATTTAAACACACGTTAAGGATGCTCTGAAATAAGTCACAAAGGGATGTTCTTTCCTGGGGCTTGTTTAGGGAGTAGTTAGCGTTTGCCTTCTTAACATCTGAAAAGATTTTGATCAAAATACTGAGTCAATTTTTTACATAATACTACAGAAATGCACATGATACAGACATTGCTCCAATTACACTAAAGAAACAAACCCATCACTTTTCATTCCAGGAAATATAAAGTACAGATGAGTAACCAGCCTTTTTCTCTTCAACATTTACATATTTCTACTGAGCAAGCACTGAGAGTCACTTTGCACTCTCCATGTTTTTCTGAAATATATTTGGCCAGTGGTAAAACATCTTAAATACAAAAAGGTTCAAATGCTTACTGAGATGGTATCCAGTAGTAAAGTTTGCAAGAAATCCCTTCCTTGTTGCAGACTTGTCTGTCCGGAGGATCACTGTCATCTGGTTTGTCGTAGAGAAGACATCTGGCAATGGGCCTTGCTCTGTGTAGATGGCTATTCTCCAGGAAAACATGAGCACATTCATGTTATTTTGTTCAGATGTATTTCAGAATGTTTTGGGTTCAAAAGCAAATAGTGCACCACAGGGATGTTGCTCCTCCAAACCTAGCTGGTCAGACTGCAATAGTCAGAGTGCAACACCAGATTTGCCTGATCAGCATAGAACAGTAAGGCTCAACTATGAGATTAATCCTTCTGTTTGTCCACACACATAGTTTGATTTACTGAGAAGTTAATTTCACACAGGTTTTGTGGAGAACTTAATGTGTGGAAATGTTTTGGAAACACGATGTCACATATAGAATGCTTTTTGGATTTTTCCTCCAAATTTCTGAGGCCCCAAAAATGCAAATGAAACAAGAGGAATTTAATTTCTTTTATATTATATCCATCAGTTTGTTCCTGGTGTCTGATTACATTCATTTTAGTACCGACTGCTGCTACTTGCCCAAAAGTAAGGAATCTGGTCCTCTGCCATCTCTGATTTCAACCACATCATGAATACTTTCTAAATCAAAAATCTGAAAATGAAGTTGGATGTTTTTTCCATTTTCAGCATTCAAGTACCACACACCTAGAAAATAGTAACACACAAATCACCTTTTCAGTAGTTGCATTTGCTATGTCATTTTCATGTTGAAGGGCTTTGGGGGAAAAAATTTTCTCCTAAACTATTAACAATCACCGAAGAGATTAAGAAGTTTAAATCTTATATTTAAAGCTGTCAAGATCCAAAAGTCAATAGATTCCCATCCTTAAAACACTTTTGAAAACTAATTTCAGACTTCTACGCCAAATGCACATGTGTTTTTAATCATTCATGTCAGCTGTGAGTTTCCCTAATGTAGTAAAGCTCACTCTTTTCTGACTGTGACAATGTGACAAATAGTCTTGTCACTTTAGTCTCATTTGATAGAAAGATAATTTTTCTAATCAGTCACAGAGGCCTGTCTTTTAAGTTAAAATAGTTCTTTGCTTCTGTTTAGCCTATATTTTCTCATATTTAAGGGAACTAAGTGTGGATACTATGGAAACTTGTAAAGAAAGTTAAAAAAAAAGCAACAAATTTAAAATATTTTCATGGAGTGAAAAGTATTTTTTCACTAGTAGGAGTCTCATTTGGGAACTTGTGAAATGAATACTGGAAATGTGAGCCACATCTCAAGCAGAACAGAAGCACAAAATGACAACTCTTATGATTACCATCCAAACACAATTCCCCAGGACTGAAGGAATAAATAATTAAAATTTCGTTAAGAATCTCTCTTCCTTGCTTTATCCATCAACAGCATATCAAGGACCACCTTGAAGCATTCACTTTTGCCAGCTCTAGCTTAATCTAAATCAAACAACATCAATAGAATAACAATATCTTCTCACTTGTGTGTTAAGAAACATGCAATAAGGAGAAGATCCCTTACAAAATGCATGCACATATTCTTTGCCTCTAGAAAACCTGAGCTATTTTATAGCAGAAATGATGATATTAACCTGGAAATTACACCAGGTTATGGTAAAATGGGGCCTTTCATCACCTTATGTGACTCTGTGTTGACATAAAGACATCTGACATAATGAGCAGGATGGAATTGGCCTGTCTGGACCCATTCCATTGGATTATGCCTGTCTTCATCCTTTTTTAATCAACTGGCACATTTCCTTAGCTTCTGCTCAGTACCATATAGAATGCAGTTAAAAAATCCCACTCTATATAGCTTAGATCTTTTTTTTGTTTTTTGACAGCGTCTGAATTGGAAAAGCAGATTTAGTATCTCTATTTTTATATGGTTAAACTTCTCCTGAAGATTTGGAAAAGAACGACTTACAAGAAGCTAAGTTTGGGTAATTGTCTGGAAAGTTTGCAGAGCTGAATGTACTGTTTGGCTCCCAGAGTTCAACTGGCCCTCCACAGTCAGCTGAAAAAGAAAAGATTTCAAGAACATAATTAACCTACTGTCTTACTTTTTCAATCTGTTGTAACAACAATAACTTGTAAAAGTAATTTTCATTATTATTGCTCTACAAGCTGTGCACATGACAGAAATATGAAGACAAGAATATGATACAGTCATGTGTCTCATTTATTAGAACAGTAGTAAAAAAGCTAGGAAATGTCAAGAGTAAGAGGCCCTGGAATATAACTAACTTACGCACTTTGCATGTATGCCTTTCTTGTTATCTGATCCATCTTAGAATTACAGAGTAATTAAGGCTGGAAAAAGCCTCTGAGATCATTGAGCCCAACCTTTGACTGCTCAACAAGACCTTGTCAACCTTGTCAGCTGACCATTCACTGAGTGCCACATCCAGCAGTTTCCAGAACATCTCCAGGGACAGTTACTCCACACCTCCCTGGTCAGCGCCTTCCAATGCCTGACCACCCTTTTGGTGGAGAAATTATTCTTGCAACACCAGCAGAAATATCCAAGTTTAAAGCTCTTTTTGTCATCTAGCAAGTAGACTTCCAGCAAAACACCCCAAACCCCTTATATGGTTACTTTGTTTTCATCTGGACCCCAAAAACTTTTACAGATGAACCTTGTAAATGGTAAAAACCATTTGCTTGGTTTTTACCAAAAACCAATGAAAAAAGCCATTTGCTTTTTCCTTGACTGTTCTAATAGGAAATGTCTTTGTCAAAAAGATGAATATGTATAGGTATAGGTATAATATGTATATAATATAGGTATAATATGTATATATAGGTATAATTTTTACTTATAGGTAAAAATTAATAAAATTTCTTTAAAAGCAAATATTGTAGATATGTGTACACATATATACATGCACTCACATACACAGACACAGCTAACCCTACTTTATAAATTCAATAATCTATTTCAATATACAATTTTGATGGTGGTTTACATACCCAATATGTCAGCTTCATGTTCAAATGCTTTACTTGATATTGAGAAATATTATTTATTTTCATTTTAGCCATCAGAATGGCTGAATGAACCATTAGAATGAACTTTGGTGTTTTCTTACTTTTTCCCTTGCTATTAATTTATTCAAAAATGAACAGTGCTCCTCCTCTTGCTTACTTGCTTCAGGAAATAGTAAGTGAGGCAAAACAGCTTTACAGTATTTTAAAAAAATTTTTCGGTTTTTTTTTATGTTTTATTCTTTCAATTAAAATTGATTTTTAAAAAAATTCCCAGGCTTTGGCTAAACTTTAACTCTCTCCTCCCCACCTCTTTTGGCTCAAATTTTGCATACCATGATGTCTGACAATATCTCACACTGAGCTACTTGGTTGGAGACTGCATAATCTACAATTCCTACCAAGTCTGAGCACTGAATCACTCTGGCAGGCAGCTCAAATAAATAAATAAATACCAGAAAAACTTAAACTTCCTCACAACAGCCATCTTCTAGAACTTTCTATTTCACCAAATCACTCCTGGCACAAGAAGCCAAACTCTCAAAAAGGACAATGAATTGTTAACAATCCCACCCCAAACTAATAAGTATATTATACATATACAAGTGTTTTCAGCCATATGGCTCACAATAAGGATTATCTTCTATAAATACCATGAAAAACAGATAAAGTTGGCTTTTTTTAATGGAATATTATGACATGTGAAATCTGATCTGGTCTTGACTAGTAATGATCTTTTTCTTCCAGGGAAAAATGAGAGAAGAAATTAAATTTACTTATGTCTTGAAAAAATTTTTTAAAAATTTCCAGTGTTCATTAAAGACAAATTTATATGGAGTTATTCATACAGCTGTTACTCATTAGAGAACCAAATAGTAGTCAGAACCAACAATCTCGACTGAGCACAACAGATGATTTTCTCAACACTTTAGAAATTATGCATGACCTATTCATAGGTAAATTCCCCTGTCCTTTGGCCAAAACTTCAGTCTACATTGACATACACATTTTAAGTGTGGAACCTACACTTTCATTTCCATACTGTTGTTTGTGTAAAAGGACAGGTTATAAATTCACATGAAGATGAAAGCAATCTTTGTTTTAGACTAAAGTGTGAGCTGACAGTTTCGTGCCAAAGACAAAAGCAAATCTGACTCCCCTATGACACCATCAAAAACATTTTTTACATTTCAAGGAGCTTTTGTGGCACTGTGAATGATGCCAGTGACTTGTACTGAAGCTCTAATTCTAGTAAAAGGAGTTGACTCAGCTCAAATTCTTTTATGTCTTGTTTACGGACATGACATTTGCAGTGAAACCATTAGTGTTAGCAAGCTTGTACACATTCATCAAAGTAATTTCATACCTCTTTGAAGATGATTGATAACATTCACTTTTTTTCCATCAGGTTACAGATAGCATGTAGTAGCATGTCCCAACAAAGTAATGAAAACAAGTTATTTTTTCCCCCAGCAACAGCTTAGACTGTCCTTTTGTATCACGGATCTCTGTAATCTCTATCCTAAGGAGTTATAAGCCATAATACCATGTCCTTTTTTTGAATATTAAAATCTTATCACCATATTTTGGGGAGAGATCTATAGCTTGATATTTCTTTGATGCTTTTCAGAATCGCTCAGCTACCATTTACCACAAGGCTGCTCTACCACAAATGAACAGACTGGTTCTAACTGGTGAGGTGTGTTAGCCCCCAGTACCTGAAGGATAGCTGGAGGGGGCAGACATCAGCATCTCTCCACAAAATTACTTTAATAAAAACTGCAATTAAATTCCAAAACTCATTTTGGGATACTATGGCTGCAATTACTATTGTTGTTAAAATTTAATTTCGCTGACAGACACACCTTGTTGAACTTTACCTCCCTGTGTCTCATGATGGAGCTCTAAAACTTCATTTTACTTTCACATTTAGAAGGTTTTGTTCCCTTACCTGTCCTGATGCAGTAGACTTGGAAGTGGCAGATTTTATAGAATGACAATATTAGTATACAGTGTTTCAATATGAATACAACGAAAACAGTGTCTTACTATTATTTTAATTTTAGTTCCTTTTTATTTGCTATATGCTGTCAAGAGAGCAACCAGCTGTGCTTTGAATGGCACAATAAATCTACCAAGAGGCAGTCCGGGAACATTTTCAGTGCTTGTTTTAATGATTTGAAGCCATGTGTGAATAGGTCTTTATAGAATTTTTTTTCCAATTTTTCCAAAAATTCATCCACTTTCAGAATAAATTTCAGAATAAAACAAAGCAAGCTCCATCAGATATTTCAATGATTTTTCCACAAGCTCTATTATATTTGCATTGGTTTTTACTCTGAATATGCTTGGACTTGTTAAACATCATATACAATCTTTCTTCTCTCTTTTATAAAGTTTTCCAGATTTCTAATGATGGTTACATTTATTTTCTCATATTTTTTTCTGTGAGACCTTCCTGGCTAGCTCTGTTAAACTGGAATATTTTGAGGAAGTTTAAACCTCTGCACTTTCCTCTAAAAGACTCTGCATTTGGGGGGGTCTGGATCAAGGTGTACAACTTGTCTGAAGAGGCATGGACTGGATCTTAGTATGTTATCCTGAAGATAATTTTATAATGCTGAAGAGAAGTTTTTGTAAGATTGTAGGTTGAAAATTCGGGCTCAGTCATACACAAACACAGTAATAGGAAATCAACTGTGATTTAGTGTTTATTTACTTACTAGGAACTAAAGGGGTGGTACCAACAGTTGGCATCACAGTTGGCTCTATATAATTATTTTCATCACACTTTCCCTTTGTCAGGCCAATGTCATCCACTGCAATATCGCTGGGACCACGTCTTTTAAAAGCATCAAAAATAACCTGAAGTTTAGGAAAAAGAAATAAATTAGAATTTTATAATTTAATGAACCATTTTCAGCTTCCTACACGGTACCATTCTGTCTTTTTTTGAATGCTCTTTTTAACACTGTAATCTCCATTGGTGCTACACTCAGTGGAAGACATCAGGGAGGAGACAGAATTCCTCACAAAATAAAGCAGAACACTGCAAAATGAGTGGGTCATTCTAAGGAATGTAGTGGCTTCTTCATATAAATGATTAACATGATTTAAAATATTAAATACCTTTGATTTTTATATATAAATCCATGTAATTTTCAGAACAAATTCTGCATTGCTTATCAGCCCAAACTTCTCCTGAACTAATGGCATGAAAAACTGAAATTAATCTCTTTTTCCCTTTACTGTGCTTTAATATCCACATATTTAAAGTAATTCTGCAAACAAGGAATTGGTACTGGTGGAATACAGTTAGGTATAGCAATCTTCTTGAGATCACATGTGGTTACATATGTCCTGGAAACCTGATGCAGGCAGGTCACAAAAACATTCATTTTCTCAGATGTTAAATGCATCTTTCTGGAAGTGCTTGCCAGAAATCAATCAAAACTACTGTAGCAGGGCAAACCATCCCAAATACCTATAAAAAGAAATTGTTTTCAAAAGAGAGGTGCTGAAAGAATTGTCTGGAATAAATCTCCTCCTTTTGTTTACAGATAAGTCAGGTCAGTTGTTAACCATGTGGTGTCAAAACCACTTCCATCTGCAACACACTTTCAGTGGATTAATCAATAAGTAATTAGTGAAAACACTGATTCAGAATCTGAAGCAATTTAAATTTAAATCCTCTCATGGCTAAGTGCTTCACATCACCCTCACTGCTGAGATTTTCTATTCCACAGCAGATTTTGATAAGCTTGGAACACTCTTGTTTTGTAGAAAGCTCTCTTGATAACATTCTTTGTTCCTTGACAATTATCAGGTTTTCTCTTTTCTGAAAATCAATACTTTAAATTCCAGAGTAGGGAAAAGGGACTGTGAGAATTCAAATGGAGATTCCAGTCTTCTGCATGCTAATATTTATTTGATGGCATGCACTGTTAAATGATACTAAAGTATTATCTTTGGAGCTGTGGAACTTTGGGTTCATTTCACAGAAAACTCTGATATTAGTTTAGCTAAAATAAATGAAAAAAACCCAGCAGTTTAACAAACCTTAAAATTAGATGTTTCATTTACAGTTACTTGTCCATAATTCCAGTTGTTTCCATAATTTCCTTCTTTCTTGAAAATGATTTTTTCCTGACCATACTCATCACTTACGCTAACTCTTAAGAGGTAAACATTATTGCCATACATGAAATACCTAGAGGGGGAAAAGCAATTTTGGAATTATTAGAACAAAATCAAATTCCATGAAAAAAGCCACTCTTTTTATTTTATGGTTTTTTGGAAATTAGGATTAACTTGAAGCAAGCACAAAAATAAAACTAATTGTATGTTTAGATTACAGCTGGCATTGTAGAGGCCTAATTAAACTTCATGACAAAAAACATTCCAGGGATTCTTAATATTTTTTTTGTATAGAAATGGATATTGGATACAATGTGGAAAAAACCAAAACCAACCAACATTAATGCTAACTGCAAGAGTCAAAGCTGTAAAGGACTTAAACTTCAGGCCTGGAGTTGAAACTAAACTTTGAAATACAAACAGAGCCAGGCTGGTATTGCTGGTATGCTGACTTGGATTAATATTCTATATGAAAGAAAGCTCTTTGGGTACATTCTTAAACAAAGTATAGGTTTAGGAATTATGTAACAATACCAAAAGCTCAGACAATACATATCTGAAGGGACCAAAGGCAAACTCAGAATGCGGACTCGCTCTTCTATGAATCCAGTTCCGACGGGTGTTGAAATATAAAATCCTGCAATACAATGAGCACACTTTAGCCAGGAGAGAAGTAATGGTTTTTAATTAGTGTATTAGAGTTTTTACATTTAAAATAATATCAGGCACAGATAGTGTTGCATGATTTGGACGATTCGTGACACAGTAAATGTGAATTATTCTCTCAAGTTATATTCATCAATCAATGACAAATTGAGCTTTTAAGCTTCTTGGATACTGCTCCAAACTAGGTAAGGAGCACAGGTCCTTTTCAAGTCAGTGGAGAATGTGTCTTATATTTAGTGAAGGCAGCAATTGTACTCAGTTTTTAAAAATGTCTTCCTGTTTGATATTGCTTGTGATTTTGCAGGAGAATTTCCTGACATTTTCATAATTTGTATCCACATAATAATGGGAAATATGGACTGTGTGTTGAGAGTGTAACAGGGTGACTATGGGAATATTTTATAGGAAGGTGAAGCATTATAAACAAACAAAATCCTCTTTACTTGTGAAATTGAGCTCATAGCTTTCTCTGAGATAATTTGTTGCAGCTGGGAATTTGGACCTCTTGTTGGCACATGAGGCCAGGTCAGAGAAGCATTGGGATTTGTTACAAGAAATGCAAACTTAGACAACTCTAAAATAAAATTCTTGCTTTATTCAAATCATGGGTGTCATCTCAGATTTTCTTCTATCTATCTAATACATATATATGCAAATACTACATTAATAGAATTTTCAAATTCTATTTCAAATTCTATGAATTCTATTTCAAATAAATATTATATAATTTAAATTATATACACTCTATTCTGTTATTTACACTTCCAGATTATCTAGCTGTTTCATGCGGGAAGTTAAAATACCTGAAAATTTGTCTGAATCTGAACCAGGCTTTTAATTTCATGTGTTGACTTAAAAAGCAGACATTAAAATACACATGGTGTGTAACTTTAAGAAAAAGGTCTTCCTATAGTCAAAGTGACAGCTCTCTATCTCATCAATGCTCTGACCATTCAGAATCAACTGTTTAGTGTGTATTAAGAGCAGAAGACAAAAAATAGAATTTTACTGAAGCTTTGTAATAGCTCGATATTAATGATGCAATTCACATTTTTACTCAAAATACAGGCTACAGAAATCGAAATATGCAACTACTAGCAACATTACATATAGGGACATTACATATGTCAGCTTGGACTTGCCACAGGGAGACAGAGAGGACCTAGGATAGATTAACATTTTCAAGACAGAGAGAAAAAATTGTCAAGTGTTTTATTTAACAAATTTTGTATTCTATCATCTGATTTGCATCTGGGCGCCAAGTGGGAAGACAAATCAGTCTCCTGAAGATTGTTCAGAAAATGTGCATTTACTCAGAGAGGGGTGAATAATTTCTATCATGATAAAGTGAAGATTACTATTTTTTTTTTTCCCAGGACTAACTCCTTTCAGAATAATTTGTAATTTTCCCAGCTATTTGTCACTGAATAATTTTTATGTAAGTCTTGCATAGAATAGATACAACTACAAAATACAATCTATATTTTATCTGGTTTTAGCTGGACTGACAAATCAGCTGAGAAAGTGATTGTTTGGTTTTATTGTTGAAGAAGAAAAAAAAAACTGATGGAGTCTAATTCTGGGATAAGGATTAGTGATACACTCAAAATCTGATCCCTATCAGTACCGTCTCTTTAAATAAACTCCACTTTTGATATGATCACCATCCCAATTAAATTATTTAACTGTAAAAGTTACTGGGGTGTTTGTGTTTGGCACAGTTGGTCTGTCTGCTGTGCAATAACTGGGGACACAGATGCCTCAAGTACACTGCAAGTCAACATTTTTTGCATCAAAATTATTTTGTGACAAGCATGTGGATGTCAGCAGTAGAGAGGGATGCAAGAAAAATGATTCCCCTAATATGTAATTGTATTTTTTCCCCTTCATGTTTAACATGCAGATTTTGACCTATAACATGTTCACAGAAGAGAAATTCCTCTTTCAGATAAGGTATTTTGATGTAATAATAGCATTGAAAATTTTCAGTACCTCACACTTTAATCATTTTACTTACTCCTTTATTTCTTCTTTTAGTTTTGGTATGTTTCCACAAGATGGCAATCAGCAACATAAAATATTTTGTCTGGTAGCCCTGACTCATTTTTATGCCAGAAGAAAATGACAACCTAGTAATACCACTATGAAGAATCCATTATACAGTGATATAAAATAAATCAAGTTTTTCCTTTAATCTTCAAGACACTATTTTTTGATCTTACCTGACAAGTTGCCAAATGTATGATCATATTCAGGACCACTCATCAAGGGAAAAGTAGGACCCTGAACTCTGTCCCAGTTTGAATCATCATCTAAATCTTGTATCCAGTAACAAAAGCCGTCTTCAAAAGTGCAATTGATTTTCTCATAATCTGTGAATAAGAACTTCTAGTAAATAAAAAGTGACAGAGATGGTAAGCATTTTCTCAGAATTACACAAGAATGAGTGATGAACAATGTAAATTTTTGAATGTTTGTAAACCAGCCCACAGTGACTCAATTTCTGCTTTATGTAATGCAGCAGGATTACTCAATAAATGTGTTATTTATACTTTTTAACAAAACACTGCTTTTCAAGGTTTGCCCTACATACTCTTTCACCCATTCACCAAACTTCACTTTTGATCCTTCTTTTCCTCTTGGCCAAGACCTGGATTGCTCCAGCAGAAAGAGCTCACCATTGGAGCTGAGTGCTGTGCTCCATGCCCCTGGGATGCCCCTTTCCTTCTCCTCATTTGCTCCTTCTTTACTCACGTGTCTTTGTTGCAGCCTCCTCATCATATTGAAATAATTTATTTGATATTAAAAACAGTATGAAATTTTTTAAAGTGGATCCAGTTAATGGACTGAGGGCCAGAAAATGCTGCTTCCCTTTCCACCTCCATTTTGTCAAACTGAAAATGTAGATTCACATTTTTGGGATAACAAACAAACGCACAGACACACACAAAGAACACTTACTGTTTAGTTCACTCGCATTAAATGCAGTGTACGTTGCATTAAAGCCATTATAATTCTCTGAATAATCGGACATAAACTCTGCTGTAGCCTCATGAGAAAAAATGTAAATTGTTTCAAGATTGGTCCCTGACAGAGAAGCTGAAAACAAATGAAAAAACCATCCAGTCAGAGAGAAAAAAATACCATACACATTTTCCAGTGGTGGAAATCTCCAGTGGTGTCAGAAAAGCACAGTGGATTAGTTTATTGAATCTTAAGGAATGCTTTCCCGGTGGTACTGTGATCCTGCTACAATAGCTTCAACCCCCTGAAGCACATAGCTGTTTGGCTAACATATAAATATTCTGCATATTCTAGCTCTCATATCTGTCAACACTGATATCAGCTAGTCTTTTACTGTTTTGCATTCCCATCCTCCACCTGCTTCCAAAAATAAAGATAAATAATAATATATCTTTCTGACTTATCTCTCTATATTCTGTCTTCCATATATGTCTTCCACCTCTGATGAAATTCAGCTGTATGGCCTGAGTCATGTGAACAATGGGTACAACCCAAGTTCTCAGGGTGGAGTATAGAGACAGAGATAAGGTATCATGAATATTTCAAGATCTGAGGAAAGCAATGCCATTGTAATGATTTTTGGGGAGTTTCATAGCATTTCTCCCAACAGTTCAGTTTAGATGCTTTCATTTTATATTACTGTGTGTGATATTACAGGAACCTCTGACAATGTATTTCCAATAAAACACGGACCCCGCAAGACCATGAGACTGATGAAGTTATCATTTAAATAAGATCTTAAAAAAAAAAAGTAGAAATTTCATAAAATATAAGGGAAGCATTTATCTGGTCAAATTTGAGGGCAGACCTGTATATTGAGGTTAATTTTCTAAAAGGGTAACTTTAAGAAGATCCAATCTTCCTCTTAAACATATATGTGCAACTTTTTATACCTCAAAATGCTTATTTTACCACTTAGATTTATTAATGGAAACATATTATTAGCTGAAAAACAAACTTACCTCGTAAAACCTTGTTTTGTCCTAATCCTTCAAAAATGCTCAATGTGTCTGCATAAGGTTGTGTTTCAAAAGAAGTGAAGTTCAGTTTAATGGATAACTCTTGAGGCACTCTAAGGACACAAGAGAAAAATAAACTCAAAACCGAAAATCTATTTTTTGACTGTAGTAAAGTCACTGAAGTCATTGAGTGCTTGAATGATGTAGAATACAGAAGCAACATGGAATTATATTAATCAGGATTATTAATCAAGATGACATATATGACTAACTTTTAGCTTGTAATGTCAAAGGAATGGAGCATAAAACTTTTGTAACAGTGGATGTACACCTTTACTCACTGGAGTTAAATATATTCTAGAACCTGAATGTTCAGAACTCTAGAATGTGATAATCATTTCTACAAGGGGTTTTTTGGTTGGTTTTGGTTGAGGTTTTTTGTTCTCTACATCTCATTGAATTACAATCACTTTTCCATACATGTTACTCTTAGATATCATCTCACTGCTCAGGTAGACTTTCCAAGGCCAGAGGAACAGTATCAAGATATCAATATGAATAGCAAGATATCAAAAATCTCTCCTGAAAACCTTAAATATTGTCTCTTATGACAAAAACAGGATTTGTATGCAGATTTAATGATATCAAACACACTCTTTGGGAAATCATTATAAATCTAAACCATCACCCAGAAAGTTTAATAACAAAAGTCACTTGAAGGGTAAAAAATTCTTGGCTTTATTTTGCTAGAGTTATGTTCTTTGAGTAATCTATATTTAGTGAGTTCTCTCATTTCTTTCCACTAGACAGATATGGTAGTCCAAATTCTGAAACACTACTATCACAATCAGCTCAACTACCACTATTTGTTTTTTTTCTGGAATTGAGATACTCAATGAAAATAGGTTCTCAAGAGCAATCTGCTGGTGCTTATCAGCAATGATTAGTAGAGAAGTGGGAAGTAAATACTTGAATATTTTTGCCTTTTTAAATTTCTTTGTTGTTGTTTTGTATTTCTCCGGTGGGAATGAACAGCCTTGGTAAGAAAAGAGTAAAACATATATTTGAAAGTTTCAGGAAGCTAAACTTTCGGGGAAATATTGAGCACACTGCTCTTTTAGAAGGAGAGGAGATTGGATCTTCATTTGGAGCTAAATGGCGTGAAAGTGTAAAAGCTCTTCTTATAGGTAATGGGGAAATATTTCTAGACAAAGGCAGGCACAAGCAAAATCCAATCTTAGATGTATTATAGGTTGCCTTTAAAGCACATTTTTTATAGGGATAATAAAAACCATAGGTTACTGGAAAACCCAGAAGGTTCCGTCATAGAAACAACTCTGAAAGAAAGCCAAAATTTGAGTACTGCATTGAATTTCTTAGGCCTTTACTGTCAGTGTTGCCAGATTTTTTTAAAGCAGACCAGTGGAAAAATAAATTCAGATGGTTGTTTTTGTCATTGTTCAATTGGTAATTACACATATCTGCAGAAACTCTACTATATTTGCATTTGCTCATGATTCTTTCCAAAATGAAGCTTTTATTAGCTACATGCCTGGTATAGATATCTAACACAATGCTTCTTGCAGCTATAGCAACACTTGGAGCAATATTAACAGTTTAGAAGGAAGGAGGGCACTTGAGTTGTGTTTATTTACTGTGCTCAATTTCTGCCACACCATGCGATAAGGAACAAGTCAGACTTATATTCTGAAGGACAAAACCTTGTTCTTTTCCTGGGACACACCTGTATTTTAAAAGCAGGTGCTGCCAGTAATTACTGGTGAATGATACTGCTGAAGATGAGAAAGAAAAAATATACTAAACAGAAGGAAAAACAGGACTTCAAGGTGAAGATGAAAGTTCTGAACAAAATGAATGCCTAGCACTTTCAAAGGAGACTTTGGAATGAAAAGTCCAAACCTTTTCCAATTTTAAAGGCAATTCCTTAACGTCCTTTGAAACTCTTCCACCAAATTAATACTTCTCAGAATCAAGGAACAGCTGTTATTACAAAACCAAAATAAGAATTACTGCCTTTCAAAGCCGTAACTTCTGAATTGGCAGTTGTAGGAGGGATTTTTAGGACTGTCTAACTTGTGATCATCTAACTCTTTTTTAGATATGTACTTTAGTATGAGATTTATTATGTAGTGTGGCTATCGTTTTTTCCTCCCTGGCCTAAGAAGTGGACCTAGAGAGTAAAAATCAAATAGTTGTCCCTGTCTGTAGGTATATATCCTTGAAAAAAAATCCGTTTCATGTACCTAAGGCTTAAAAGGCATTTGGTTCTATTATATCAAATGCTAACTATTTGTAATTTTAAAACATATTGCTAAATTACTCTTGAGTCCCAGATGAGGCCTGTACCCCTAAATGACAAGGGAATTCTTGAAAATTCCTTCTGTTAGTAACAATTACATAATATAAAACCATTGTCTGAAGACTACTATTTAATGTAATATATTGAAAAAAAATCTTGCAATTATTTTGAGTTATGTGATTTATTTTGAGCTTACACGTATGTTCCTTTGGATGTATATAACACACAAGACTTCTCAAAATCATACTGCAAACTTTTTTAAGTGGGAGAATTATTGATATAGTTATGGAGCTTATGCATGAAGGTTTTAAAAGAAAAATTACATAAATACAAAGGAGAAAATTGTAATAAATATTTTCTATGCTGGAGCATTTGGGAATAAAAGCAAATGGCAGAGGACTATGGTGCAGGAGACAGCATCACCTCATAATCAAAAAAATGTTAGGTATAAAATTACTGGAAAATGGCTTACACTATTATCCATTGGCAAATGATGTTTGCATTATATGGCTTTGGATAATTCATAGAGTGAAAAAACCCAGAGGAGCCAGTCAACATGAATTTTCCATCACAAACTGCAGCTGTAAAGATATAATGAAGAACATTTGTCAGGATGACATTTGAAAAACAGAATTAGAGCCAAGATGAGGGAGACCTTGGATATTGGTTTACATGCATTACCTTGGAAATACCTTGTAAGCAACAATAGGAAGACAAAGTAAAATACACTATCAACTTACTCCCATTTCTAATTCTTATCACTATTTGATCTCAGAGAACTGTAGGAGAAGAAAAGCAGTACAGAAAATTCACTTTTAAATTAGACACAATCCAACAAATCCAAATTAGCCTAAACCAATCCAAATGGTTCAAATCCAACAACTGGATTTAGTTAATCCAATTCTTTCTTTCATTTTATTCTATACTTTTATAAGGAAACAGTATCTTGCCTCACCAGGTCTTATCTACAGTCACTTTAAATCAGAAAATTGTTTGCACTACCTGAGACAACTTGATATCATGTGAATAAAAGCAAAAAGGGGTAAGGTTGACTATTATTATCATCTCTACTTTTATGAGCTTCCTTTTTCCTTGCCTTATATATTACTGAGTACTCGAGCAAATAGGTGGATCTCCCAAGTTTCCTGCCAGCTATCAAATTCATTCAGCTGAGGTAAATGTCATCCATCATCATCTACTTTTTCAAAAGGCTTTTATTAGTTTTGTTTCCTTGGTGTTGCTATTCCATTCTATGAAAGTTCTTCACTTTAAAAAACAGTTACTTAGGGGAAAAAAAAAAGTATTTTTAGCCTCAACAAGATTAGAAATGGTAATTCATGTAGAGTTATTCTATTGCAGCAGACTGAAGAACTGCTGAACCTTTTGCTGCATCTCTTGAACACTGCGGTAGGAGTCTGTCTAATGATGTTTTTTCTTCAATCGTTAAAAAAGTATCACAGAGCTTTCACCTAAGGATAAAATCAGCACCACACATGATTCTCTGGAGAGGTAAGAAGAAGTTCATAGATTTGAGGCAGATGATCAGAAATTAGGTAGAGCTCTTCATTAATTTCAGAAATGAAATGATACCTATAATGACTGTCCAAATTATGAATAATCAATCATATTGAAAATTAAATGGGAATTTTATTGAGCATATTCCTCCTCTGGGAAATTATATACAAAATAATAAATTGGGGCTCCTTGTGTGTTCATTTTATAAGTGTAAAATTCTTTGTGCGTACCACTGTAGCAAATACAACATAAAAATTAAGCTTTGTTTCAGCCAGCTATACTCTGTTACTAAAGACTGGGCAGCATGAACTTTGCCAACATGCATCATGCATGAGCTGAAATAAAAACATATTTCCTTTTGCAATCTGTGAGAGGAAAACAGAGCATATAAGATTTTAAATACATAGAGAGAAAAGGCTCATGAATGATAGTTATTATTCTATGTTAGCATTATAGCTGGGTATTGGTATAGAAGTACTTTTTCTCTCCACTTTAATTCATGTATTTCCTGTCCTTACCAATGAGAAGAAGAAAATCAGTATAAAAAGGAAAGCACCCAGCTTATTATCAATGAAGAGTACAAACAAGTGGCACTGTTAACAAGTAAGACTTTAAAAAGAGTCTTATAATACTGACAATCATAAAAAAAATAAGCATACTCTTCTAATAGAATCAATGACAAGTGTTTGCTCATTCATTTCTGTTAGAATCACAGAATGGGTCAGGTGGGAAGGGATCACAGTGGGTCATCTCCTCCCACCTCCCTGCTCAGGCAGGGTCATTCCAGAGCACATGGCACAGGATTGCATCCAGATGGTTCTGGAATATTTCCCGTGAGGAAGACTCCACACCCTCTCTGAGTGATCTGTTTGAGTGCTTGGTAACTATACAGGAAAATTCTTCCTCATATTTAGATGGAACTTCCTGGGCATCGGTTTTTGCCTGTTGCCTCCTGTCCCATTGCTGGGCACAACTGAGCAGAGCCTGGTCCATGCTCTGGCCCCTCCCTGCAGACACTGACAGACAGGGATGAGTTCCCCTCTCAGTCATCTCTTTTCAAGGCTGAACAGCCCCAGATCCCTCAGCCTTTCCTCATAAGAGAGATGCTCCAGTCCCCTATTATTATTATTATTTTTCTTATCTTCTTATTGTTCCCTTTTCTTTGTTTCTTGTCTCTTAAGAGATAGAGAGTAAATTGAAACTGAACAGAAAGATTCTGGATAAAGTCCTAAGGCAGCTCATCCACAGCCTAGCAATAGTCAGTGCTTAGCATCTCAGGAAGGGCTAAGAAGAAAGCTGGGACTGGTCCTGTTTCCCTAGAGAACCTCCCGGTGCTTCCTCCTTGCAGAGGGGAGGCAGCTATGGTCAAAGACGGGAAGGGGCATGGAAGTCATGACAATTTTGCCCCTTCCTGGAGCCCAAAGAAAAGCTGCAGTTGTTCTTCTAAGGTATCCTTTGTAGGAGTCATTTCCACTGCTCCCCCGGCCTGTACCTTACTGTCCATTTCTATTTGCTAATGTTCCATACCTGGGGCATTATGAGGGCTTTGTCCTGTTACCCTTGAATTTCAGGGAGAAGCTCCCCAAACTGGTCAAATCAAGCCCGCATATTTCACTTGACAGGACCTTTCTCTGCCAAGGGCAGTTCATTATTTTCTGATTAATCTCTCAGTGCTGTAGAGATGCTGTGAGGGGGGGTAATCACAAAGTGATAGTCTAGACATATAATAACTGCAAAGAGTCTGCAGAAACCCCTCCTGGGATCAGCCTCCAGTCTCCCTTTCCTTACCCCTACGTGCTATGTGGCTGCTTTGCAGCAATGTCAGTCATTATTAGTAGCTGCTGTTCAGATGTTACATTTCTCTAGAGACCCTTTCACTGAAATTGCTAGCTGTACTTTTGTGAAGCCTTTTCTTACTGCACTGCATTGCAGAGACAGAGAGAAACCTTTCAAGATAATTTTAATCAATAAAACGAAAAGAAAAGGTGTTCAGTTGCCTGAATCTCTGCTGAGAATCTGAGATTTTACTGAGCTCTGTCTAATCTAAGAGATGACTAAAATTCACTTTTTAATCCTATTTTTTAAGCCATTAACATATTATAAAATCAGAAATACTAGAGGGAATAACAACTAGAGGGAATAACAATCAAGATGAAAACCAAACCAAATTTTTTAAAGGACAGCTCTTGTGTATGCAAGACCACTTGCCGCATGAATAATTAATTGATCATAAATCTCACTGTGAAACTCTGAAGCTCTTTTGAAATTCTATGCAATTTTAGCTTTCTTTTGACCAAATTAAGTTTGTCTAGGAATGGGACAAAAGTGAAAAATTAAAGAATTGGAAAAATTGGCAGGTATCCCAAATGTCCATCCGGATTCTTACCACTCATTCAGCTGGTTTTGCAAAATCTGTTAAGAAACTTAAATACATAAAATTAGAGAAGATCTGAAGTTTTGGATAGAAAGGACTGAAAATGTAACATAAGAGACATGGATCAGCAATTTGTCCTCCAGACAGAATCGTACTTCTGTAAGGTTATGAGCCAAAACTGCTGCACTAAGGGTAGCTGAACAAATTGCTTGGAAATACCAGGCATCAGTGAAGATGAAGAGGGGGAAATCATCCAGCTCTCTGAAGTGGACTGTAACTACAGCTGGTTTCCCTATGACATTCTATTTTTACTTGTGTGCACATTCCTGACATTTTCAGCTCAGTTGTGCCCATTCTTTAGTGATGGGTAGGTAACGTGCTGATTGAGGAATAATATCCTCAGTTGCAAAGGGGCAGAGCTTTCATGACTTATGTTTGGTAGGGATTTGGGGAGATATGCAAATCAGATCCGAAAGCCATGTGCATAAGAGTCTATGCTGCAACTGAAAAACTCTGCCCAAGCACAATTCATAACTTAAACCACTGTGTAGCCTTCAAGACACAGCTGAGTCATGTCTACACAGCTTTGAATTCAAGTATTTGAGCATATTTTTATCTGTATCTACCAATATATAATATCAATTAAATTCTGTTATATATAACAGTTATGAATGTAATATCTTCAATAAAATGTGGATGAAACTTGTAAATTCAGACCTAGTTGGGACATCGATCTGCTGGATTGAGTTCAGAGAAGGCCGCCAAGGTGATCATTGGTATAGAGCTCTTCTGCTATGAGGAAAGGCTGAGAGAACTGGAATTATTCAACTTGAAGAAAAGAACGCTTTGGGGTTACCTAATTGTGTTCTTTCTCTCAATGGACCCTACAAGAGAGGTAGTGAAACACTATTTAAAAGGCCCTGGAGTGACAGGACAAGGGGGAATGGATTCAAACTGAGAGAGAGTAAGTTTAGATCAGATATTAGGAAAAAATTCTGAAACAGGTTATTCAGAGACTGTATGGATGTCCCATCCCTGGAAGTGTTCAAGGCCAGGTTGGATGGAGTTCTGAGAAAACTGGTCTAATGGAAGGTGTCCCTGTCCATGGTGGGGGGTGGAATGAGATGATCTTTAAGGTCCCTTCCAACCCAAAGCTTTCTGTGACTCTATGATAATAAGCAAAAACCATTTTTTTCATGAGATGTATGATACTACTTATGAATTCAAGGGTCTTCACTTTTCTTTGTAAGCAATACCTAAAATTAAAAAAAAAAAAAAAACCAAAATAAAACAAACCAAAATAAAAACAAATACCCTCAGTAAGATCCCTGTGTCAAAAAAATTATGACGGAAGATATGAATGACTGAATAACTTCTTGGGGGTCATATAATCTAGTGTTTTCCATGGAACTAAGGTCTACCTGAGCCTTAGGAACTTCTGATTTCCTCAACTGTAGAAGGACCAACTCAGAGACAATCATTATTATGATCTAGCTAGATGCAGCTGTTATGATAAATAGACATTTTGCTGTACTTTAGTGGATGTACCAGTGAAGTATTTTGGCGGATGTTTTCCCCAAAATGTTCAACCAAGTCTCACTTCTGAGATGACTGCACTCAGAAAAAAATGCAGGCTATGGGCAGGCCTGCAATTCCCTTTTCTTTTTTTCTGAAGAAAGTTACACTTATGACAGAAGGGGTCAGCCTGTCACCAACCTTCAGGATCAAGCTTTCAGATTCTTTAAAATCATAACTGGTCTTTACTTGATTGTTTGTTTTCAGAGCACAGCATTTCACATGTTTCTGAAAGCTCAAAGCAGACTACCCTCACTGTTTTCCTCTTCTTACAGCAGAATGGAAAGAATCTTTCCAGGTTTCTAGCACCAAATTCTGTATTTAAATAAACAAACAAGCAAACGAAACACTCAGGGAGTTAATTGCTCCCACTTCTCCTAAAACATTTGCAATGTTCTCTTTGCAAGACAACTTGACAGACTTTGAGAGCTGAGGCTGTGGAGGGAAATGCAGGCAGAACAATAACCCACGTGCCTCCCCAGCAAAATGCTGAACAGCAGCTTGGTAACTCCTTGGTACAATTTCACAGCATTCATTTCTACATAGAGGCCTGACTGCTCTGCACAAAAAGTTACTTGGGGAAGCTAGGAAGTCAGATGGAATTATAGAGTAGAATAATTTAGGTTAGAAAAGACCTCCAAGGTCATCGAATTCAGCCTTTGACTGATCACCACCTTGTCAACCAGGCCATGTCCAGTCGTTTCTTGAACACCTCCAGGGATGGTAACTCCACCACCTCCCTTGGCCGCCTGTTCTGATACTGGAGAAGCCTTTCTGCGAAGAAATTATTCCTGAATGTCCAGCCTGAATCTGTCCTGTCACAGCCTGAGGCCATTTCCTCTTTTCCTGTCACTTTTACCCGGGAGAAGAGCCCGACCGCCGCCTGGCTTCACTCTCCTGTCAGGGAGTTGCAGAGAGTGATAGGTTCCCCCTGAGCCTCCTCTTCTCCAGGCTGAACTACCCGAGCTCCCTCTGCCTCTCCTCATGATTTGTTCTCCAACTTCGTTGCTCTTCTCCTGACCTTCTCCAGCCCCTCAACAGCCTTCTTGTAGTGAGTGGCCCAGAAACAAACTCAGTATTGCAGTTAAGACAAAGGCAAACAAATGGACTGGCACAGCAGGATAAAAACAGGATAGAACTGTTAGAAAACAATGGGGTTTTAGGTCTGTAAGAGTTTCATAGAATCACAGATGGGCTGAGGTTGCAAAGGACCTGTGGAGGTCATCTGGTCCTGACACTGTTTGATGTCACTGATGCACAACTTCATAATAAATTTCTATATTATTTTATAATTTACATAGTATTTATGTTATTAATATTTCTATAGTAAGCAAAAATTTATATAATTTTATATTACAATAGACAGTCTAATATTTCATTATTGCATATTTTTCATTAGTAAGAATTTTAAAGAAAATTGTTTCCACTTCCAAGATAATGATTTTAAAAATAATTCTTCTTATTATTAGTAGTATGACTGATTTAGATTTCACTGTGCATTTTATTGCCCATAAACTATTTACAAACTTCTGACAGGTTTAAGCATGTGTAAAAAGACTGATTTACAGGGGTTTACATGCTTACCACATCTTATTTCAGCTTCATCTGAACCATCCGGACAGTTCAAGACTCCATCACAAAAGAAATCTT